>JALPQD010000036.1:5682592-6232592 GCA_023101885.1 Typhlomys cinereus
ATTCGCTATGAACACATCCAAAAGTTTCAGTTCTTAAAATAATGTTCTAAACTGACGATTACAGAAGCTGCCCTGCTTAGCCCTCTACAAGGTGATGGGGATCTGAATACTCTTTCACTTTTACCAAACTTTAAGGAGAAAATTAGTGACTTTTCTCCTTTCACATCCATGTTGCATTAATGGGCACCCAAATTTCCTTTCTCTTTGGAATTTCATGACTATAGCTTTCAGGTCTTTCTTTTGTAGGTGATTATATTTTCTCATGCCAGTATGGTTTTTAACCCCTGCACACTTCAAATTCTACAACTCAGATTGTTTTCTGACTCATTCCACACAAATCCTTCACTACCACCATGGCTGCCATTATATAACTAAAGTAGAAATTGAAAGAAGCAATTCACACGGGCCAATTTCACAGACCAGTGAAATTGAGATCATGGAATCTGGAAAAATAGAGAAGAATGGTTTATTTTGGAGCATGCATATGCATTTGTGCACATTGACTTTATTATACATCAGCAATATTTTTGATCAGTTCTTTATACTGTTAGCAGCATGAAAAGGAAATAAGAAAGAGGGAAAAATGGGGAGTCTAGAGCTCAGGCTGAATTCACCTGGGAGGGAATTCAAGGCTGGTCAAGTCAGACTTTCTAGATCTTGTTTATTTGGTTTTTTTTGTTTGTTTGTTTATTTTTTAAACATTTTTTTTTTACTATTTATTCAATTGTGTGTGTGTGTGTGTGTGTGTGTGTGTGTGTGTGTGTGTGTGTGTAGAACCACGGACGAATTAGGGAACCACCATGGACCATCTCTACCTCCTTGTTTACTCTGCCTCGGGATTCACAGGCTCCGCCCTACCAGGACCAGAAATGCTTCCGCCCGGTGTCTATACGTGGGGTCTAGGATCCGAACTCAGGACCCTCCACCTACAAGGCAGAGGCTTAACCTCTGAGCCACCTCTCCAGCCTCTGTTTGTTTTTTATCTACAAGATGCTTGTATTATATAAGAACACCTCACTCCAGCAAATACAGCTATTATCAAAGAGACAAAAGATGCTGAGTGCTGGCGTGATGTAGAGAAGGGAATCCTTACATAGAATTGGCAAGAACGCGAATTAGAATAGATAATATGAAAAACAATATGGAGGTTCCTCAAGACACCAAATGTAGCATTACCTTGTGATCCAGAATCCTGCTACCGAAGTAATCACATAAAGGAAATGAAATCAGTATGTCAAAGCTAGAGGTTCATGCTTCCCTGTGTGATATAGCATTATACACAGTAGCCAGGAAATGAAAATAACATAAGGATCCATCATTTGATGAGCAGATAAAGAAAATGTGATATATCACAAAGCAATTACTGTAGAAACCGTAAAAAAAAAAAAAGAAAGCTGGCCATTTGTACTTACATGGATGGAACTGAATGAAATTCATTGTGTTAAGAGAATGAGCCAGGTGGGAAAAGACAAATTCTGGGTCATGTCGTGCCTATGCAGAACAAGAGAAAGGTAGCTCCCAGAGGCTGGGGGGAGGGAAAGGGAGAGAAGATGGGGCACAATTTGAGCATCAGGGACTAGTTTATAGATAGGCAAAAGGGAGAGACTCCAGAGTGCTCTCATAAAGCAAGATGCCTAGGGATAATGATAGCAGGGTGCATATTTCTAAAGGCTAAAACATTTCATCATGAAGAAATAAAAGGCAGTAAAGGACCCCATCTGGTAAGCCTGGCTTAGACATCATGGAATGCATCTATGTATCAAAACGTTACATGCTTCCTATAAATGGGCATGATTTTATGCTCTATGCCTAAAAATGTAAATTTTAAAATAAACAGATAAAAGTAGAACAGAGACAAAAATAAAATAACCATTTTCAATCTGTTACTTTATAGTATTTCTAAGCATTAGACTGAGACATTGTTATCAGAACACATAATGACTAGTTCAGTATTCCCTCTCCTGTCAAACCACTGCAAAGTGCCATAATGAAACACATGCAGAGTGTTAGCCATGAACCTGCACAGGGAGTCATCTCCATGTGCCAGCCTGCCTCTGGGTCTCCTGTGACAAGCCTCTGTAAATCTCTGGTGTCATTCAAGGATAAAGTAGCTTTTCCATTAGCTAAAACTGTCAAGCTCCTGGGTAACCATCTATACGCCAGAAGTCAAATGATCTGAGTAGTTTTCTGGGCTGGGCAAAGTCAAGGGGCGATTGGAGACAATTCCGGATTTCTCTTCTGATGCTTCATGCTTGCAACTGTCTACAGTCTACAAACCCAATCACAACTCAACTTGCCTCTTGGACTGTATCACATGCAAATGCTCCCTGTGCATTGGGAGGACACACGTGGATGGAACTTATTCACATTCTCTTTACCCACAATGGGTTGTATTAAGAAGCCCTATATAAGACAGTACACTGCTCTGTAAATACCTGTTATTGTACCCACAGATTTGAAAAGCATTCAGCCTAGAAATCTTCTTCTACAACAGAGGTAGAGGATCTCAACACCCTAATGGGATATTGGCTGCGGCAGTGGAAAAGCGGTGAAGTAGACAACAATGGCCGCCAGAATACAAAATACCAGTGACCCTGCAATGTTCACCTAGAATCAGGCCAACCTAATCTCTCCCCATCCTAAGGCTCAGGGAAGCTTGCAGAAGAGGAGGAGGTACGATTGTAAGACCCTAAAGATGGGAATGTCCACCATTGGACAAGACATTCTATTCAAGGCAGGGCTGCTGTATCCAAGAACTCACTGTAATGAGACTTGTCCTTACGAGACCTGCATAAAGACTGATATACCAACATGCCCGATAAACTAGTCAGGATCTCAGGAGAGATAATTACATGCAATGGAAACCTTAGGGACTAGGGCTAGATGAGTGAAGGGAAATGGGGCGGCCCAAGGAGAGGCAACTTGGTATGCCACAGAAGTCTGAACCCCATATGAGCTGACAAGCCACTGAGAACCCTGGAGCCCATAGAACTAGACAGGCAGGAGGGTGGGAAGGAGTGGGATGGATTGATGAAGTGGGATGGATTGATGAAGGGATGGGGTATGGGAAGAAAGGGGGAAAGAGGGAGGAGAGATAAGTACTCAATATGCTTGTAAAACTAGGAAAAAATAAAAATATTAAATTAAAAATTAATGAATTGGGTTAAATTGTTAATTTTGAAAAAAAAAAGTTTTCTCAAACACCTTCCTTGTGGCTAGTTTCAGACAGATGAGTCAACAGGATAGAAACAGCTTCAGACAGCCAGTGTGGAATTCATGGCGGACAGAAGGAAGAGACACTGAACAGCTGCTAATAATAGCAGTGGCATCTCAGCTGTTTTCTGTAGGAGCTAGAACACAGGGATCCAACCCAGCATGGAGAATGGGGGGAACCTTCTGTAACAACAGGCATTTGATTAGCATGTGAGAATGAAGTGATGGGAGGTAGACAAGGAAGAAAAACAGCCTAGACAGGAGCCCCCACTGGTAGCTAAGGTGGAACGACACCTTCAGTATTCTACCTTACTTGAATCTGATCACGGCAGGACTCTGAGGGAGAGACATTCTAATAGATAAAACCAGCTCTCCATAAAGATGAATCTTACCCTCTTAGATCTTTAGGATAGATCTTCAGTAAAATTATCCAGCCTTACTCCACGAAGACATCGGTGGAAGGAACTTATTCACATTTTCCTTACCCACGGTGGCTTGCATTAAGAATCCCTACACAATTTTTAAAATGAATTGGATCAATTTGTTAATTTTGCAAAAAAAAAAAAAGCCACTTATCTTTAAATACCTGCCTTGTGGCTAGTTTCTGACAGATCCATCAACAGGACTGAGAGAACTCCAGTCAGTCAGCATGGAATTCATGAATGAAAGAAGGAAGCTCCCAGAGTGAAACGTTTTATTAGAGCGAGCCCAGAACACAAACACAGATGTGCCTTTCATAGCCGTATGCACAGGCTGGCCAAACACGGTCTCTGAATCCAAGGTTTTTGTTTCATAATATAGATTCGATATCCTCATAAGTATCTAGCATGATTAAGAAACTGGATTGTTGTTACAAACAACACCAAATGCTGGAGAGGATGTGGAGAGAGGGGAACTCTCCTACATTGCTGGTGGGAATACAGGCTCATACAGCCACTCTGGCGAAGATTGAAATGCCCTATGACCCTGTTATTCCACTTTTGGGAATAACCCCCCATACAGTAAAAATTCACCTCGATAGCACAAGCACGACCATGTTCATAGCAGCACTGTTTACAATAGCAAAGTCATGGAATCAACCCAAATGTCCAACAGTTGACGAGTGGATAAGGAAACTGTGATACATCTATACAATGGAGTACTACTCAGCCATCAAAAATGATGAATTAATGGAATTTGCCGGGAAATGGATGGGATTCAAAACAATTACATTGAGTGAAGCATCCCAGACACAGAAAATTAAGTGCCGTATGTACTCCCTAATAGGTGGCTCCTAGTATGAAACCCACTTAGAGACACTCAAAGATAAATCTCTGTAATAACTACAGTAATTGTAAAGATTATGAACAGGAGGGATGGGGAAGGAGGACCATACTAATAACAAGAGAGGGGACCATGTTACAGCACAGAAAATAGGCCACCATCAAGGACTGCAAGTAAGTAATGAGACATCGGGTTAACTTCACAGACTTTCCTTCCTGATCATTTACAACTGATGGGGTATGATCTTACCAGAAAGGGAGGGCATATAGTCTGGCAGATAGAAAGTAACCATTTCACAGATGGGTGATTGACCCCTCCCTCACCTCAGTTTCCTACTTTTATTACATCTACCTTTGAATATACTCTTATAACAAGACTCTAATTTAACAGGTCTTTATCTCTGGCCAGAGGGTGACATCCAATACCCATCAGGGTGGAGCCAAGGGCATTGCGGGAGCAGCAAAACTGAAAAAAAAATCAATAAACCATAATCCAGAACATCAGAGACTCTATATCAATCACCTGGAACTAGGCCAGCCTAATTTCTCCCCATCCTGAAGCTCAGGGGAATTTGCGGAAGAGGAGGCGGTAAGATTGTAAGAGCACAAGGATGGGAGGAGCAATGATATGAAGATACGCCACAAAAGTTAAGGCCGAAACAATCATATTTGGACTTTGCATGCCCTGCGCAATGTCCAACACACTACTGACCCCACAAAGTCTAGCATTTGCTAAAGCCACTAGGATCCTGGGAGGCAAGGGATTGACAGCCACAATAGTGTTCCTATGCTTAACGGGAACACAGGAAAGGGTTCTAGGAAATGCCCCTGGGTCCTTGCACCTCATCGGAGAGGAGGACCCAGAGAAGAGTTTGGCATGCACATTAAAGGATGCTCCGGGGATGGGAGGGGAAGGCACTGGGGGATGGGGAGGGAGGGAGGTGGGGGATTGGAGGGAGGGAGGGGACCAGTGTACCTGTTAAGTTTGTATGAGTGGAAATAAAAAACAAAAAAGAAACTGGATTGTTGTGAAACTAATTGGAGAATGTTGTAAGGACTTCTTTAGTTGTGGCTTTTTTTTTAACAACTGCACACTTTATAGTTATCTACAGTTGTATAATTGTAAATTATACAATTTATAACTCCAGTTGTAAATTGAGTGTTTATTCAGGGGATGCTGGAGGAGTTATTATATATGGTGTCATGAGGTTATATGTGGTTATCATGTGTTATAGAAAATACAACAAAGCATACTGTTTTGTGAAATGTACTTTATTTACATCATTAAAAAGAGATGCTCTTACTGCCTATGGTTTGATGATAAACATGACTCAAAGCATATGCATATATTAATACCCACATAAACCACCAGAAAGAAAGATAGACATTTTCACTGTGCGCAGACAACCAGACTAATCCTAACAAGCTATTCTTGGATACTGAATTGTGTAGCTGCAAAATCCATATTCAGAATGTATCTGCATTTGGAAACAGGGCCTTTAGAGAGCTGGTCAAATGAGGTCATAGAGACCAAGCCCTAATCCAGTCTGACGGGTGTCCCCATCACAGAGGACAAGGGACATGGTGTGGGCAGGAGAAAGGTCACTCGAGGACCCAGTGGCACGCTGCATGCTGGGGAAAGAGGCCAGATACCTCCCTCTGGCTTCCAGCCTCCAGCACCAGGAGGAAACCCTATCATTCAGCCACCTTATCTGTGGGATCTCCTTACAGCAGCCAGTTAGGGACTACCGCATGACCCTTCCCCAGCATGGATGTGTTGAAACTCCAGCAACAAAAATGCCTATACTTAGGTGAGGACCTTTGTGGAGATAATTAAGGTTAAATAAAGTCAAAAAGGTAGTCCCCTAACCCAATAGCAATGGCATCTCTGTTAGAGGGAAAAGACAGGAATGTATGGACAAAAAAGAGTGAGGTAACTTCAGGCTGAAAGAGAGACCAAGGTTTCAGGTATCTAAACCTTAGATCTGGGGTCTCCAATGAGGTGAGAAAGTTAATTTTTGCTGTTTAAGCCATCCAAGGTATAAGATTTTGTTATTGTGAACCCAGAACACAAATACAGATGTCAATTTTGCAGTCATAAAAATACATATTCAAGTGTATGCATCCACAGGCTGGCCAAACACAGTCAATTTATCCTCATTCCTATCAAAGAAAAGTGGAAAGATTTACTTTATGCCTTTGAAAATGAGAACTTTCCTTAGACCAAAATGAGGATACATAATTTATATTGATGTGACCAGACTATAACTGCATAATAACTAGAAGCAGAGAAATGATTCTTATGGGAAAGATCTATGTAGGAGTGACATTAATTTTTTTTAATTCTTCAGACATGCTCACCAAGGTATTGTTTCCCCTTTGGACAAAATGAAGCCTAGGTTACGCTGCCTACAGTTACCACAGAAGAATGTCAAGTTCAGACCTGAGTGCTCAAATTAAGCTTTTCTGATACAGCTGCTGTATTCCTGTCATTTACTAAGGCGCCTGAACAAGCTTTTTTTATGAATTTAATTAAGCCTGACTAATTTTTCCAAAAGTACAAAAAAAGATGAATTCCTTAAATATTTAATCCATTTGTGACTTCAGGTGTCATCTTCTGAATGTGGCTGTTCAGTTCTCAGACTTAATTACCCCTTGAATTAAAGCTGCCTTTTCAGGCACTCCTATCTGTCACAATGAGTCAATTCAACATTTCAACTGTGCACCAAGAGATTTGATTGTAAAGGCTGGATTCACAATCTCAGCCTGGCCACTTTGTGGTAAACTGCACGGCAGTCAAGTATGCCTTCATCCTGATTCCCATTTTAAGTTTTCCCTCTCCTGGCCCCTCTATGTAGACATTGGTCATTTAAGAGTTAACTGCCTTCTACTTGAAGAATCACTTGCAGAATAGCTCCAGATAAAGCAAGTTCAGGTGCTTCTGAAACTTCTCCCCAGGATGGTGTGTAGAAAACACAATTTTTCTTTCTCTCTCTTTTTTGTCTATTTCCATGTTTATGTATATATGAGTTACCTTGCATGTGTACATATATTTGCATGTAGTGGATACATGAGAGTGCACTTATGTATCTGTGTGGTCGCACATACATCTGATTATGGAAGGTCTGAGATCAGTATGAAAATCCACCTTGATTGTTCTTCCACTTTATTGTTCTGAGGCTAGGTCTTTAAGTAAAGCAAGAGCTTGCAGATTTTTGACTAGCTAGCTAGCTTGCTGTGGGAATTCCCAGACTCTGTCTTCTGAGGCTGGAATTACAATACCCACTTGGCATTGTATATGGGATTTGGAGATCAGAAATCAAGTGCTTTTGCATGGGCAGTCAGCGCTTTAACACTGAACCATCTCTCTGACCCAGAAAGCATAATCTTGGACTTCATTTTCCCTGGGTATCATTCTGAAACCCCAAAGGGGATCCAGGATCTGATTTTCACCACATGGTACCTATTCATTCTCCCCACCTTTGTTACAGTGAACTATAGGCAGAGATAATAGTGCAATGAACTCAAGGGAATAAATAAGAACTGCATTTAAGGAGTAGCTACAACCCCCTCCCCTTGCATGTCACACTCCCACACAAGAAAACCAAAATACTGAATAGCTAAAGGATCAAAAAAATGCCCATATTTGCAGATACACACAGATGCACACACACGTATACATATATGTACAAGCAGATGCACATACATGCATGCATGTATGCAGATACACACATGCACATGCACACACAAGCATTTTGGGATTCATTAGAGGTTAACAGTAATCTCAACATCATATTAGACACAGAGACCATGGAAGGGGCTGCTTGACTCAGCTTCTACAGCAGAACAATGCCTTTTGATTGAAATATGGATTCCCAGCGATGTTGAAAGTGACAAATTGGCTACTTAGCTCTCACACATACAAGTTTCATTGAAGTGAAGGTTTGCCACTTAAATATATCCAGATATCTTTCTCTAGCAATAGCAATACAAACAGTAACTGAAAAGAAAATTCCCAGAATAAGTCAGTGGGCACCTTTCTTCCTTTTCTTCTAACCACCTCTGCCCACACACTTTTGATTTCAAACCTAATATTTACAATGAGAATACAAAACACAAAATGGTGTATCAGAATTCCCAGTGACAGTCACTTCTAGTATTTTTAAATTAAAATGTATCATGAACATACTTTTTTGGAAAAGGAAAATAAGAACGGGGGGGAGGACAGAAAAATCTTAAATTCTGACTGGTTGCGTAAGGAGAAAGAGGCAATCCAGAGATTTTCCACAGCTGGGCAACTTCAAGGGGCAGGGGTACCTACCACCCTTCATCATCCCCACTTCATAGCACTTGCGGAGCCGGCAGGCCTGGCAGCTCTTCCTCCTATTCTTGTCGATCGTGCACTGGTTGGTGGCTGGACACATGTAGTCATTATGCCCTGGAAAAATCAAAAGGACCAAGTTAGCATCCTTTGAGGAAACATCAGCAAGTCAGTATCTACAGGAACATTGTTTGGAGGACATGTGAATTTCACTTGCTTGATCTCACGAGGAAGTCTCTGCCTTCCTTCTCCGAGAGCTGAGCAGGAACAGAACCTTTGCCAGCCCTGATTCAGCCCCTCAGCTGGATGTTTCGGGAGTCCTTTGGACCGGTCACCTTTCTTCACACAGCCGAGGTTGTGCGACAGAACCGATAAATTCAAGTCCCAGTGGTGGTCTGGGTGGCAAGTTATCTGTCACAAGTTAGCAAGAGGGTGCTCAGCAGACTGCCAAACGTCCCCAGGATTCATTTTCTATCTCTTTAATCTACTGAAAATAGTTACACATGTGTGTGATAATTACATAATTATCCTAATGCTTTAATGAGTCAATGTATGTCCAGGGATTACTAAGGGTGCTCCGGATAGGGTAAGTCCTCAATAGCTATGATCATTTACTCTTTGAATCACGAATTTGCTTTATTTTCTCTCTTGCTGGCTGAATCTCTTATTCAAAAGCTTTTTCTCATTGGCTTTATCCACAGCCCATCCTTCCATGATTCCTTCCATTATGTCACATGCCCACAGTGTAGACACCTTTTCTTACCTCCCGTCCGTGACTCTCAACACATGGACTGCAGTTACTTTGCACGTTGCCAATAAAGTCACAACCAAAGGGCTTAAAGGAACAAGGGACTTTACTTTGGCTTAGGATTGTCTTGTTACTTGTCCAATGTGGCAGGAGAACCCACCCCAATACCAGGGTCCCAAGTAACAGGCCATACATACCAAATCCACAGGACTGCTGAGAGGAACAATCCTCACTCGCTAGACCAGCATGTCTAGGCCAAGTGTACAGAAGAAAGACAACTTCCTTAACCAGCTCCTTTCATCTTATTCACCTGCCCAGAGACCAGACCTACCCACCATGGCTTCCCCATCAATTAGACAATCTCCTGCAGGTTGGCTCAGGACTTAATTACTAATTCTCTGCACATGTGCCCAGAGCTCAATCTCTCAACAGTCATGTTAGCACCTGTATTTAACTGAGACATGCCAATCTGTTTTCCGCTTGGTTACCCCACAGTGGCAGCTCCCATGACATCACCGATGACGAGAATAATGACGCCTCTTGCTACACACAACAGGTATTTTCAGTCCACATCACAGTGGAGCATGAATTACTCCTCCGACCTCCTGAAACCTGCTCTCCTCTTGGTTGCCTGTTGAAGGGTGAGGCCCTCCTGTGGCTTGGGGGTGGGGTGGGGGCGGAAACATCTCTAGAGCCAGCCCCCTCCTCCTGCTGCTTCTGGGGGAGGGGTTTCTAGAGCCAGCCCCCTCCTCCTGCTGCTTAGGGGGGGCATCTCTAAAGTCAGCCCCCTCCTCCTGCTGCTTGGGGGGGTGTCTCTAGAGTCAGCTCCCTCCTCCTCTTACTGGAGCTAGAGCTGCTGGTGCTGACATAAGGTCCTCTCCCCCCATGTTACCCCAAGAGAACAGTCCAGGTCACACCCCAGCCCCACCCTCTTACTCTGAGCTCCAGGTGGACACTCACTCGATTCTACTCTAAGAGTTAGAAATCGCCTCCATTTCTCCTTATCCATGAAAAGAAAAATCTATACTATGTAGAATACTACATGTCAAATATTAATAACAAGCATTCATATGTTTTAAGTACATCTGTTTACATAATACCAACATGATATGTTTCTTAAGAGAAAAATCTTGAATATAAGAAATAAAGAGATAGTAGGTTAAAAAAATAAAGAAAGAATATAGGGCTCAAGGGTTAAACTCTGCCTCACAAGCAGAAGAAACTGAGTTCAGATCCCCCAGATCGCATAAAAAAATGATGGGTGTATGCAGTAGCAGACCACACTTCAAGTCCTGGCAGGCAAAGACTGGGGAAACCTTAGAACAAAACACTAAGGAAGAAGAGCAATCTATGATGACCCAATATCACCCTTTGACCTACACACACTCACACACACACACATACACACACGCGCATGCACAAATGCCTTCTTGCACACACACACATACACATACAAATGCCTTCTTGTACACATACACACGCACACAAGTGCCTTCTTGTACACACACACACACACACATATATATGCACATACCACAAAAAGAACACCACACTGTAGACTTCCTGCATATCTCCTGCATACCGTCTTCTCATTCATCATGAACTCTGAGCAAGACACAACATGTAGTGAAATGTGTCTGAACACTGAGTTCTCGGTTCCTTATTCAATCCCAGGGTCAGTCCCAAGTAGGATTGTGTGGAGCAGGGGATTAGACAAGAACTCAGAAAGCCTGGTTCTCCAACACCAGATGTCCATTATAAAAGTCACCGGGCACACAGGCTTTGGATCAATTGAACATCTGTGTCTTCTGTTCATACTAGAAACTAACAAGCCAGTAAGCAGAGCAATAATGTGGAACTTTGGCAAGAAAGAACAGCTCAAATACAAGACAACTATCTGAACTGTCCATATTAGTGGGGTGACACTAGGGAAGTAACAGGATAGGAAACAAAATATCCCTGGGCAGATGCCAACTCTGAGCATGTTCCCTACTGGATGTCCTAAGAAAATGTTCAGAATTCCAGCTCTTTCATTGTTTATGCAGAAAATATAGATCTAGCTTAGCTGAAAGTAAAGCGAGCATCCACTAAGTCTCAGAAGAAATATTTAATAAGCACCAAAATAGATATTACTTTGACTCACTTTCTCCCCAGCCTCTCCCACCCCCAACCCCTGGTAAGCCAGGTGTTTTGCAAGCCAGAAGATTGGAGAACTGAATTGGATAGGGAGCCAGTTGGCCGCCTCTTGTGCTTGGAATGCTCGTCACTGTAGATGCATATCTTTACGGAGCCTTGTGAAACTCTTGAACTAACATGTTCAATACATAGAATGCACTGGATGTGTGTAACTGTCCTCATACCTGAACAAAAGTGAGAACAGACGCCCCACAGAATCATGTTCAAAGTGCAAACTTCAGGTGACAAAGCGGGGATGTCCACTGTTCAAAACTACATAAAAAGGTTGAACCAATAAGCTGGCGAGAGGCAAATGTAGTAAGTGCACATTTGCCATCTACAGTGAAATCAAATTCTTCTCAAGCCAATGCCATCGATGACAACTTGTAAGTCTTCAATGTATTTTTCCCCTAGATAACTTTGTCAATGTCTGCTATTAAAGCAATTGGTCTGAGCAACTCCTTTTCAAATTGAATTGGATCTTGAGAAAATAATGCATGAAGTAATGCTGCTGAGGCCCAGTTAATATTGAAAGCATGAACAAGTATCAATCATGCTAGTGGAGCGTGAGATGATTTTACTGAGGAGAAGAGTCCACGGACCTATATTCAAATGGGCCCAGTGGTTCCTTCTCCAGGGAGCAGGAGGGAATGGTGAAGGGAAGAGGGAAAGTTGGAATAAATGTTCAACATCCTTGTAAAAGTAGAAATTTTTTTTAAAAAGTGCAGTGTTAAGGTGACCATTTTAAATGCATCAATGGTCACACCAGGGCTGAATGAAGCACAAAAGTCACACACACACATACACACACACACACACACACACACACACACACACACACACACACACACACACACGGGCTCTGTGCACCTATGGAGGCCCAAGGATGACACTGGAAATCATCCTGGGTTGCTCTATCTCTGTATTGCTTTATTTTGGGGTTTTCCAGGATCTACCTTCCAGGACCAGAAGTGCAAGCCACTGCCATTTCTGCCCAGTGTTTTTGTGTAGGACCTTGGAATCTGAACTTGGGTTCTATACTCCCCCCTCTCTCACAGCTGTTTGCCTTTTGACTATCAGCACTCCAAAAGTCTGTTAGTTATGAAAATAAATAATGACCCACATCCAAAGTCTTAAATGGAATATAAACACAGACCTAATTAAAACAAGCCAGAGGATGAGAGAATCTAGCATGGAACAGGTCCCTTTTGCCACATTTTCCTTCAGGACTTTTTGGCAACCACCTCAAACTAAATCTTCCCGAGGAGGTTTAGCCTTGTCTGGGGTCCCCACTGTTCATCAACTAGAGTCAGACACCATCCTTCCATCCACTAGATTCAGACACATCCTTCTGTCCACTAGACTCAGACACTTCAGGTCAGACATTTCCAGTGGAAATGACTGTCATTTAACTTCAGAAGTCCCCCACCAGCTCATATTTGGAATACCTAGAACCCTCTTGTGATGCTGTTTTGAAGGTGGCGGGCTTTTGGATGTTACACCCACCCCATGGCTCCCCCTCACCCTCTGCACTGAGTGTGTGTGCTGTGGAGGCCCAAGGGTGACTTTGGGAATCATCCTGGATTGCTCTAACTTCTTCCTGCTTCGCTCTGGGCTTTCCCAGACTCCACCCGCCTCAAGCTCCTACCTCCACAGATGGAGGCTCCCCACAGTCATGCCTTCCCGGCCATCATGGACTGAGACTCTTTGAAATTGTGAGGCAAAGATAACAACCCTTCCTCCATGCAGTTTGTTCTATCCACTAGTTTGTCACAGTCACAGAAGGGTGACTAAGCACTGAGCATGTTTCTGCCTCTGCAATCTGTCCCAACACCCTCACGACAGTGCACAGACAGCCCACCCTCTTTCTCACGGGCTCTTCCGTCTCAACCCTACTCACCCACGCACAACTACACCCACAACACAGAGGAAGGCTCTCACGATGGTCTTCTAATTCCTTTAAGAGCAAAACCAGTTTCTCCCAGGTACACCATCATGATCAAAGACCATGGCATGATCTATCTGGATCATTACACCAGCCCACCATGTGACCCCTGCCTCGGTGTCCCCTGCCAACCATTGTCCACGTGCTGCTGGAGTGAACTAGAAAACAACTGATGTGAGCCTACTTTCCTGATCTGTGGGTCAGCTTGCTTCAGTAATGCAGCCCGATGAGCTGTTTTGTCTCTTCTGCATCACTTTCTAAATTTGTGAAGTCAGAGGTAGTATTTGAATAGTGTTTTCCAGATGCCTTTATCTTTGGCACAAAAGAGCCACGACTCACCACACACCAACAGAAGCACACACATTTGACTCGTGCCTGGAAAACTTCAAAAAACATGGCATCAACTCTTACATGTAAGCTCAGGGAAAACACACACACACACACACACATACATACACACACAAATCTGAAAGACTACATCAAAATCAAGGAGTCTTTCATGAGGTTGGGCAAGAGGGTCGACAGGAAAATGGGATAAAGATTTGGTACCAGTTAGGAATATATACTTCATGTTTCTTAGCACGTATGAAGATTTAGCTCGCCAATCATGCTTTAAGGCATGGAAGCCAAAATGATTGTCAAAGATAAATAAATAAATTCCCCCACCCGCACTTCAAGTAAGAGCCACCTGTAGCAAATCCTGCTCAAACACCTGCGTTGCAAAATTCTAGCAAACAACATTCTATTTTCCAAGTCCTTTTCTCTTCTTCCTCGCTGAGTCATGTGTTCAGTTAAGTTTTAACACTGGCTCTACTGCCTTCACCTTCTCTTTACTGAAGACTCTCAGTGGGAATGTAGATAAAATCAACAAGAGCACATTCGATTTTGAAGTGCCTTGGAGTTGCACAAAACAGCTTAAATTAATAAATAAGATATGAAATCTGGCTTTGTCACATTGTTTACGTATCAATTTAGATTTGTGGAATATTAAATACAACTTTAGATTTGATGTGGAGTCAAGACCCCACATGTATTGAGCCAAGGAAAAAAATCTATGACTTTTTAATTTCTCAGTAAAAGACTATACAGACACTCCATGATTTATGATGGGGGTCACACCCCAATAAATCAGGCATGCTTATCATGAATCACAAGCGTGTTTATCATGCTGAGCCTACCAAGCCCCTTCACTTGGCAATACAGTACACTGTAGAGTCTTAGTTTTTATCCTAGTGATCATGTGGTTCGTTGAGATTGAGATCAGCCTCCCTGCTGGGGTTATCACAAAGAGAATCCAAGTGCATATTGCTGACCCCCAAAGGGATCAAATTTCACCATTCAAAGTGTTTCTGCTGAATACATGTGTTCTTATACCACTGCAAAGTCAAGATACTATGAAGTCAAGCCATTAGAAATGGGTTACCATTTGGTTTATTCTTTAGGCACCCAAAGCCTGTCAAAACAGATTCAAGTCTCAGCACTTGAGACCACAGTAAGACTCCACACACAGGGGCTCAAAGCACTGCTACACCAAGCAGTCTATGTTCATCTTGAACAGCACCCCAACACAGCATGTTTCTCTTCCCCTTGTCCATGTCACCCTCAAGCTCGCCTCCTGTCTGGACACTCTGGGGAGCACACGTCATCCCCCTCCCTATGGTAACCAACTGGAGAGTGATCCTTCTGTGCCAAGGACTATTTTACAAGTGGACTATTTCATTGAATCCCCTAGCAACTTTATGAAAAATGAATTACGATAATGCATGTTGTATAGTTGTAAAATTGTGATAAACATTTGAAAGCGCTCAAAGACACACAGGGGAAAAAAGATAGCTGATGAGATGATGGGGCGTTTTGTTGTTTGTTTTGCTTTGTCTAATCACTCTTTTTTAAAATTGTATTTATTTACTTGAAAGAGTGGGAGTGGCATGCATGCATGTGCCACAGTACACACACACACACACACACACACACACACACACACACACACACACACACATGCACACACAGCCAGAAGACTGCTTTGGGAAAGCATTTGGTTCTCTCCTTCTACCCTGGAGGCTCCAAGAATCAAGCTCAGACTGCCAGATGTGAGCACTGGTACCTTTGCCATCTGAGCTATCTCACTGGCCTGAAAGAAAGATTTTAAATCAAGGTCTCCCTCATTCCACAGGCTGAACTCATCCATTCCAAAAATTTTCACATCTGAGAGACTCAACTTCCCCAATGTGCAAGAGCTTTAATTAAGAACAATATCGATTTTTTCTGGATTTTTTTCTGGCAGGATTCTCAGCAACTATCTGACCAATGAATGCTCTGATTTTGGGGATACATTAAGAAAGGGGAGGGAGTCAGCACAGTGAAGCTGTTGTTACCACCTTTAACTTACAAAAATAATCAGTATGATTCATAAACTAAAACCGAATACTCTGAGAAGAAAATGACTTAAAGGAAGTGAAATGCTTAGCGCAGCTCCCCTGGATACGATTTACAGAGGAACAGACGCCTCCCGTCCCTTACAGGCTGACGACAAGAGGGAATTCCTGGGTTTGCCCCCAGCCCCTATCCCTGAAGGGCGGCTTCATCATCACAGTCACGCCACATGTTGCTCACTGTGACCAGAGGAAGGAAATGCCAGGAGACAAGCCAGGTAGAATCAAGCCAGGCTCCCACGGTGATGGCGCAGGGGCTGCTAGAATAACAGGAAGACTGGCAGGGGGCTTACTGCGGAAGTGAGAATTCAAAAGATATTTCAATGAAAGGGGCAATGCATGGTTCTCATAAAAAAAATGAAGGATGAAACATATTTACGGTCATGCCAAGGAAAACCTGCTATTGTACCAGGCACTAATCATCATCTCTAAGCAGTGAAGCCATCCAAGCACGAAGAGGGGAAGAAGGGTCCCACAGCTTTGCCACGTACTTAGGGCTTGAGCGGGGAGGAGGGGAAGGAGGAGAAGGAGGAGGGGGAGGAGAAGGAAGAAGTAAAAGGAACTCCTGGTTAGTTCCAGGATGTCCTGAGAACAGTTTTTTGTTTTGTTTTGTTTTGTTTTATGGTTAATCAGAAGGAGGATCTGATTTGGGAAGGGGAAATGGGCAGAAAAGGTGTAGAACAATTCCAAATGTTATGAGAGAAATTTCAGTAATTTATCAGCCAGCGGGAGGGGGGGTGTCAAGTAAAAATGAAGTTGGAGGTGAATTGTCTGGTAATTCCCCTTGCAAGGTAAAGGGAGGGGCTGGAGGTGCAGTTTAGTGCTAGAGTGTGTGATCAGCATGTATGACACCTTGGAGCCAATCCTGAGCATCAGAAGACCATGTGTATCTATGGTTGAAACCAGAAGCTCAAGCAGGCTTGTGTAGATCCCCTGTGGTGGTTGGTGTTAATGGTCAACTTGACACCTAACAGACAAGCTTCTAGGCACACATGCGAAGAATTATCTAGATGAATTTAGCCTCTGAAAATGGCTGGGATGAATCATTTTGCTTACCTCAGGATTGGAAAGATGTATCTTAATTATGAGTGGTGGCATGTTCTGGGCAAGGGATCCAGAGGTGGATGAAAGGGATTGCAGCAGCAATATGAGCACCAACATGTGCTCTTCGTCCTCTCATTCTGATAGTGGATACAATGTAACCAGCTGTATGTTCCTGCTACCTTGACTGCCTTGCCAGGATGGACTATGAGCCAGAATAAACCCTTAAGTTGTCCTTGCCAGAGTATTTGATCACTGCAACAGGGAGGAAAAGTGCAGTGTCTATATTGATGGTAACATTTGCTCACAATTGTCACAAGGGAGAAGTAACTCAACATCCATTAATATAATGGAAAAATAAATGTGACACATCCATATGAGAGAAATACTATGTAATATATATTGCATATATAATAAATAGTATTAAAATATTCAGCCCTAAAAAATAATGGAATTCTAAAATGTGCCACAGCATGAACGAATGTTGGAAACACAGTGCTAAGTCTCAGCCAGACACTAAAGGAGAAATACTAGGACTCAGTTACAGGAAATGTCTAGAACAGTCAAAGCCACACACCACAGAGTAGAATTGTAATTATCCAGAGCAACGTAGAGAGAGAGCAGGAGTCTTTGTTCAATGAGAACAGAGTTTCAATATGGCAAAGGAAAGAAAGTCCTGGTTATGCCACAAAAATGGACTTAATGGAAAACTGAATGGAACATTTCAGAATCATTCAAATAGTGCATTTTTTGCTATGCCTATCCAGCCATGATTTTAAAAAATGAGTTGGGGCGGCCGAGGATGGGTGGCACAAAGAATCACAGGAGCAAGCTATAGTGTTGTCCTGCCTGATTTCCTCATGTAGTCAGCCACCTTGGGACCAAGGGCAGAGAGTGGCATGAGTCCATGATGCTGTGCGAGGGGAGTTCAGCTGCTTAACTCATCCGAACACTACAATGACTTGGGTTACTCTCCTTCCCCATTGTAGAGTCAAAAACTGTGACTCCAGACAGCTGACTAATCGCTCACAGTCCCTTGGTTGTTAGATGGTAGAGCCATGATCAAAGTCTTCGGTTCTTCTAGCAACACTTCTGTAATCAGACTGGATGGCACAGAGAATCTAAAAAAGTGCTTGGTGCCCTGCCTGATTCAAGTTATCAGGACTTTCAAAACAATGAACCTTGAGAAACTGGAATTCCCCCCAGGAATATTACACTGGAAAGAGACAGGGACTTCACAGAGTATTGGACATTTTCCAGGTCTGGTGTAAGCCAGAGAAAGAATGCGTCTCCCATACAGGAAATTCATACAACTCTGACATCTTGTCAGATCGCCTTGCAGAGAGACTTGGAGCCAGGCAATGAGACAGAAATGGGAACCATGCTTTGACCAGTACAGTATGGCTCTTGAGCTTTTTTCGAACCCCAATCCCAGATCTGGGTATCAGACAGCCCACTCTCCAGTCTTTCCGTATTGAATAGATTTCCTTTTTCTGCTTTTTACTGTTAATTTGATGTTGATGGATTGATGAAGGTGGTTGAACCAAGGCAGGAGTTTAGGTGCTATTACGCTTCTGGTAACACTACCATGATTGGTTAAAGAGAATGAACTCAGCACAGACTCAGAATACCTAGACATTAAGTTGTACTTCACAATGAAAATATAATACTCTAATGGCACTGCTGTATTATTAGGAGGGCATTTCCAAAGCAGCAAAACCAATTATTTTATAACAGGTGATTCCTCACACTCCTTCAGTTATATTTCACAAAGCACAAAAGAAAAATCACACGAAATATATTCATCTGTGAATTGTGACACATAATATAAAGTTCTTTTCTGGAGAACCTTTCACCCCACTCCAGTCTAAATTAAGAAGAAAAAGAAAAAGTAGAAGGCAAATTACTGAGGAAATAAACAAGAAACTTACACCCTGTGAAAGAACAACCAAAGCATTGTGTTTGAAAACAAATTTCAACTCGGATATTAAAAAATGACTATTTTTCTGATTCTTAGCCAATGCAATGAGCCAATCCACATGAAATAAAACTTGGCTGCCTCCATGAACACATTCCTAAAAGTCCATCGAGGACATTCAGTGTACTACAATTTGAACTCTTTCACAACCACTTCTGTGCATAGCGGCATGCAAATAAAAAACAGCATGCCTTCATTATGCATCCCAAAGTACATATTCACACTAGTCAATTCCAGTTCCTCTTTCCAGGGCTGCGCCCATCTCCAATTGGCATTTTACTTTTTTTTTCTTAAGTGAAACAAAAAGTATTATCAGCATCTAATTTTTTAAAGAAAGAACTCGAGGAAAAAAAGAAAAAGAAAAAATAAAGTCCTGGAAAGTTTCCTTTTCAAAACGAAAATGAAGTGGGAGGAAATCCTCCTTGTCCTCACAAGACCCCGATGTGCTAAAAATCTTTGACCAGAGCATATGACATGATCCTTTCTTGTGTCCAGCACCCGTGGTCCATCTGCAGAGTCACAGCTGCATTGAGCCCCTGGCTGGGGATCAAACCAACAGCTGCACACGAGCGAGCATGGTGGCATTGGTGAGCGCCACCTCATCATCACACCCCGGAGACAAGGCGAGATGTCCGCAACGTCTCTCGTAGCTACACACATAAACATACTCCGCAGCCCCGAAGAAGCTCTTCTGAAATTGCCCCTCCCAAGGACGAGGGATGAGTACCAAGCAAGGAGGAGGCAAGCTTGACAACCCGTGTGATTAGTCCCGTGGCCAGCAGCATGGCCCATCATCTCAGTACCCTTCTCCTCGGCTCTGCTCAATTGTCTCCAGAAGATTCTCCAAACCCTCCCATCCAAAAGTGATAGGAACTATTTCAGGGCATTATAAACTAAAGACACAAGGAAGAGGAACATGACTTCACCGTCTGAGGGGACAAAATTAAACCTAGAGCCCCTGACCTGTGAGTGTCTTGTCTCTCAGAGTCACAAGTAAAATGTTGTTTTCCCACCCTCCCAACTTGGGGTTCATTTTGATGCTTTCAGAGATGATGGGAAAGATTGTGTTGACCAAAATCAGGTGTAGTGAGCACAAATGATCCTCTTTAGTTGCTGGACTCAATGCGCCTTCGCAGACTGTTGCTTCTTTGCGTGTGAAATAAGGATTTCAGCATCTTGAGGTCCCTCCACCAAGTCTGCTTCATAGGTGAGCTCCTACCAGGCCTTCTCAGAGAAGCCAGGACAGAAGAGCTGGGAGTTTCTGGGATGGGTGAGGACCTCTCTAGTCCATCTACACCTCGACTTCAGACATACTTGCTTTTTAGTTTGCCTAAGTCTACTTCAGAGACAAGGGAACAACCCCAGTGAGTCTATCATCCTTAGAAATTGTGACTCTTCCACTCGCTCAGCTCCAACAAAAATTTCTTCTAACTAGGAGAAATAAATCAATGCTACTGTCCTTGCTGTTTTTTATCACTTGGCACAATGACCTTGATCTATGTTGCTATACACACACACACGCCAGGGCATCTGTTTTTAAAGAACTCCACATGCAACTTCAAAGGGCTTTATTCTGAAGGGATAAAAAGAGATGTTGGCCAAGAAGCACAAAGTTTGCATTCATCTTCTGGTCACTGAACAGTTTCTCAGGCCTAAAGAGAACTGCTTTGCATACTGATTTGCATGGTAAACATCACCCAAGGCTGTATAGAGAATCATATTTAATTCATAGTTTTCCTGATTAAGGACAGTTCCTGATACACGCGGTGCAGTTGCTCTGCAGCCAGGTAGACAACAGAGTGAATACTGGTCAGCCAAACAAAGCACAGGTGTCATTGACATCCACCTTCCTGGAGACCCAGAGAAGCCAAGTCTGTGTGGACACAACGTCCTCCTGGGAGGATGCCTCAGATGAGCCTCACCACAGCACTGTCAGGGGGCTGACCCTTCTCAAGGACATCTGGGTTCTCACCTTCTAATATTCTACTTCTTGTTGACCTAGAAGCTACTTTTTCCCCCATGGCTAGAACTAGCCTTGGGAAAGAAAATGACCTAAGCCCGTGAGCTGAGCATGCTGTTCACACCCAGTGTTGACACTTCATCTGAGCATGCTGTTCACACCCAGTGTTGACACTCCATCTGAGCATGCTGTTCACACCCAGTGTTGACACTCCATCTGAGCACACTGTTCACGCCGTGTTCACACTCCATCTGAGCAGTTCACACTCAGTGTTGACACTCCATCTAAGTATGCTGTTCACGCCCTGTGTTCACACTCCATCTGAGCAGTTCACACCCAGTGTTGACACTCCATTTGAGCATGCTGTTCACACCCAGTGTTCGCACTCCATCTGAGCAGTTCACACCCTGTGTTGACACTCCATCTGAGCACGCTGTTCATGCCCAGTGTTGACACCCCACCTGAGCAGTTCGCACCCAGTGTTCGCACTCCATCTGAGCACGCTGTTCACACCCAGTGTTGACACTCCATCTGAGCATCAGTTCACACCCAGTGTTGACACTCCATCTGAGCACGCTGTTCACACCCAGTGTTGACACTCCATCTGAGCATGCTGTTCACACCCAGTGTTCACACTCCATCTGAGCATCAGTTCACACCCAGTGTTGACACGCCATCTGAGCATGCTGTTCACATCCAATGTTCACACTTCATCTGAGCATCAGTTCACACCCAGTGTTCACACTTCTGAATATGCTTTTCACTACCTGCATCTGCACTTCGTTTGTAGAAGGAAAGGTCTGAACCAGTGGACCACTAGGTCCACTCCCATGGTAACTTTCAACCACTGGCTTCTCCCAGCCTCCTGAGGTCCCCGTCACCTGGCCTCACACTGTCCTAGATAGGTGATCTTGCTACTGTGTCTGCAGACTTAGTGATTGCTATACCAAGTTGCGAGAATGTGGGCAAATTCAGGGAATGTTATATTAGAAATTCTGGACTTGGGCTCCAGGTTATTCTGGGCAAGCCAGATAACTCCTCCTGAATTTTTGATATCAGTACTAATGGCTTTCATATGGACCAGCAAGATAACATATGCACAAGCTATGTCAGTCATGAAATTGTGTACTAATGAAAAGTACTATGAACTACTATAGGAGTCATTGAAAAGGGGTGGGAAAGACTTTTCCAATCTATAAAATTCAGGGAGAAAAGTCAGCCACAAATAATATGCAGAGTGTAACGGCATTTGTGCCATCAAAATGTGTGTGTGTATGTGTGTACACATGCATATTTGCACATGTAATTTAAAAGAAATCATTGACAATGCTTGTACATTGAGAAAGGCACTCTGGCATGGCACCAGAGTAAGACTGGTTTCAACATCTGCCATCTGTGCTATTTTAACATTTGCCTTTTTAGATTCAATTGCTGCATTTTAAGATGATCAATGAAAGAAAAAAATGCTTTTGAGCATTTTTCAGAGAACCACCTTTCACTTTTTCTGCCTCTGATACCCTCTCCTCCCACTACTCTGCCACCCACGGGCTGCATGATAAACTTAACCACAGAGCTTGGTTGAATAGGAGGAAGTCGCCACATTTCCTTTCAGCATATGGGAGGCAGGCAAGTGTGAACTGTTTCAGATCCACTGGAAAGAGAACATCAGTGACAAAATGCAGTCCTGTGGTGCCGGGCTGCCCTGGTCCCAAAGACCTTCTGCATGTAACTGTGACCTGCCACCTCTCCAAACTCACTGGGTGGCCCTTGCTTTCTGAGACACAACCAGTTATCTCTGAGGATGCTCCTTGACCATCAACCAATAGAGGCGCATGGCCCAAGAGGCCACCCATGGCCCCATTTCCTCTCTGCAACCAGACAACTCCATGTTCCTTTCTGCTACCCATCAACTTGGGGGACCTAAGGAAGCAATAGCAGTCAGCTGATGGTAGTGGTTCCCAATATCCTTGTGAGGTGTGGTTCCCTGGTGGGCAGCAACAGGATGCAGGGATAATTGTTGGGCAATTTTAGTCAGACTACGCCCTTTCGACATCAACTTTGCCTTTTCTAGACCTCGGTTTCCTCATCTGCAAAACCAAAGCAGCTAGAGGGCTGATGTACTGAAAACTATGGGGAATCGAGATGACAATACATAGCATGGACCCTGGAGCAAGACAAGCACTTAAAATGTCACCCACTTAATGAGTCACTAGATCTCCAGACCAGTGCAGCCCTGATAGGTCAGGAGACATCTAAAAGACACCCTCAAATGAACTTATTGCAACCTCACATTTTCTGAGTAGCTAAATATGCTTTTAACCTTGAGTAATTCTCTTTATATCATAATTTGCCCTGCTGAACCCATTCAGTCAAGTACAAACCATTCCCTAAGTCTTCATTAAATCAAAAAAAAAAAATCCACTGTGATCCCTGTTAGACTTTGGGGGGATTGTTGACATGTCAGCCATTGTGCAGGTCAGGCAAGGTGCAATCACATTGTGGCTATATCCTGGCTGCTGCAGCCCTGACTTGTGTGGAATGTCTTGCGTATTGTTGCTCCTCCCCATCTTTAGGCTCTTACAATCTTGCCGCCCCCTCTTTCGCAAAGTTCCCTGAGCTTTAGGATGGGAAGAGATTTGGCTGGTCTAGTTCTGGGTGAATATTGTCAGGTCTTTGGTGTTCTGAATTATGGTTTGCTGTTGTTTTCAGTTTTGCTGTTCCTGCACTGCCTTTGGTTGCATCCTGATTGGTTGTCAAGGTCATCTCCTAACCAAAGATAAAAGACTGTTTAAATGAAGATCTTTTTTTTTTAATTTTTTTATTATTATTTATTCAACTGTGCTCATGTGCGTGTGTATGTGCCCGCGCGTGTGTGTGTCTGTGTGTGTATGTGTGTGCGTATATGTAGAGCCACGGACGAATTTGCGAACCACCATGGACGCCTCCACCTCCTTCTGCCTCGAGATTCACAGGCTCCACTCTACCAGGACCAGAAGCGCAGGCCACCCCCGCTTCCGCCTGGCATCTATACATGAGATCTGGGATCCGAACTCAGGACCCTCCGCCTGCAAGGCAGAGGCTTAACCCCTGAGCCACCTCTCCAGCCCTGAAGATCTTAATATAGGGAGACTCAAAGGAAAATGGAAGAATAGGACTAGGACACAGCAGTAAGATAGGAGAAGGCTTCAGGCAGTAGGATCCTTAGAGGTAAGGGGTTAAACAGTCATAATAGAGTTCCCAAGAAGAGGCCCCAAACTATGCCACTGAGTCCTGAACCCTCACTAGTGTAGACAACTCAGAGGGAAATTCAGCGCCCACATAAACAGATGTTCTGGAGAAGGGGAGGGAGAAAGCAAGAAGCACCAAGAGATAAGGAAGGAAGGAAAAAGGGTGAGAAGGAGGGGAGTGGGAAGGGGGAGAGTGGAATGGAGGACAACAGGGGAGAAGGGAGAAGGGGGGTATCTATTGAGCTTGTATAAATAGGCAAAAAAATGTAATAGTAAAAAAAAATCCAATGAGGTCAGAATAGGACTATCAAAACAGAAACTCTGGAAATGCTTGACAAAAGCAAGCAAAAACAAAAATTAAGAGAAACAGCTATTCTCTTCACAAACTCTATCCAAGGACCTTTAGAAATCACCGAAGACTGCAGTGTTCCTGTCAAGGACTCCACAAAGGTAACATGCCTTCACATGTAGCACTAACCTATGATGTTCTCCTTTGAGTCTGAAGGGAAGTTACCACTCCCACTCAGGAAGGGAAAGGCAGACTCCATCTGGAGTCTGAAGAGCTCATTAAGCCCAGGTGCTACAGAAGACAGGAAGCTACCACATGGAGTCACCGACCTGAAGCCTCCTCGTGGCTTCCACATGAGTCCAGGCAAGAGGATGGAATTTTGTGTAAAAGAATACATTTCAAGACGTGTGAAATTTGGTGTAATTACTCCTTTGCAATCTACTCTCTTTCTCCTGATTAATGATTTGGGGCCATTCCAAACTCTCATTTTGAAGTAGCAATTAGAAAGATTATTGTGAAGTTTGGTTTTCATTTTAAAAAATTACTAAAAATGCTAAGCTTGTGTGGACGCAGAGCCCACTGTCTTGCTATGCTTTCATGGAAAGAAAAGGTCATAATCTCACTGTCACTACTGAAAACATGACAGGATCTGTTAGAGTCCCCCAGCCATGAAATCAAATATAGTTCAACACATTCTACATCCAAGAGGCTTACATTTGGGAGCTGGCGAGATGGTTCAGTGGGTAAAGGCTTCTATGTACAACCTGGTAACTGGAGTTCAGTCTCCACAGCTCACATGGTGGAGAAGTAACTTCTGAAAGTTCTCTGACCTCTAAACTGTGGCATATATACACTTTTATGACTCTCTCTCTCTCTCTCTCTCATTTGCTCATTCTTGCTCTAGCTTTCTCTCTCATTCTCTAGTGCCCTCTCTTTTTTTAACATTTTTATTATTATTTCCGCTCATACAAACTTAATAGGTACACCGGTTCCCTCCCTCCCTCCTCCTCCCCCCGCTCCCCTGCTCCCCCTCCCCTCACGCCTCCCTCTTCATCCCCCCAGTGCCTCCCTCCCCCAATCCCCAGAGAATCCTTTAATGTGCATGCCAGACTCTCCTCTGGTCTAGTGCCCTCTCTTATACTTTCTCATTCTCTCTCTCTCCTTTTCCCTTTCTTTACATCTGCTTAATCTCTCTCTAATATCACTTCTCTTTCTCTCCTCTCTTCCCCCTCACAAATAAATAAATAAAATTCAAATTTAAAAAGCATTTACTTCTAATTTTTCACTATGAAAATTAAACACTTCATATCATTGAACTGCAATTTTAAGTAAGGAAGAGCTAGCTAAAAAAACACAAAAATAAATGGTACAGTAATAAGATAAAATAAAGTTCTTTCAAGTTCTCTCTCTGTAAGAAGCCATAAATTTGACATTTTATGAGGGTCAAAGACACACTCTCTTTCCTCCTTGAAACTGCACTAATCTTAGGGTAAAAACAGAGATGAGAAAGTAAAAACCCAAGTTTTTAGAAACTGTGACCCTTTAGTTTATTAACCTGTTTTTAGATGTTGTTTATAAGAAGGAAACTGATACAAAAGAAGTTAAGGAAAGGGCTGAGGAGATGTCTTGCAAGCAAAAGGATCTGAGTTCAGAACCCAAGATCCCATATAAATATGCTGGCTGTATATGGTCATGACCTGTAATTCTGACCCTGGAAGGCAGAGTCTGGAAAAACTTAGAGTAAAACGATAAGAAGGTACAGCAATCCAGGATGATTCCCGATGTTACCCTTGAACCTCCACAGGTAAACATTTAAATGCTTTCTTATTCACAAACGTGCGCGCGTGCACACACACACACACACACACACACCAATAAATAAATAAACACAAGCAAGGGGAAAAACTCTTTCTTACTTAGGACATTGATCTCAAAGTCCACCTAACTTGTTACAAATGACAGAGCCACCTTTTTAAGCAAGATTCCAACTCCACCTGCAGCTTCAAAGGAAAGGAAGAAGGATCAATAGGGATAGATAAAGATGTGGTCAGTAGTAGAGCTTCCCTATTGGATGAACAGGTCTGTGGATCTCACCACGGCATGATGGCTGTACCTGAGAACAGAGGGCCACGGGCCAGAAAGTGACTGAGAGTAAGCACATTTCAAGTGTTCCTGCCATATGCACACAAGCTGAAGCAGTGTGCGAGAGACACGTAGGCACACAATGATCGTTCCATTATGTGCATGCACATCAAAGCATCACGTGCTACACTCAGAAAATACCATTTTAATTTTAAAACATTCAAATAAAAAAGGACTGAAGGGCAAGGATGGATGTAGAAGCAACCTAATGACTTGCTAAGTCACATGCTCTCCTTGACGTCAGAGCAGGAAGATACCAACAGGAAACTTCATTAGAGCTGAGTGGGTATTAATGATGACCCTCTTCAGAGTACTGTGTAGGCTGCGGTATCCTAATCAGCAAGGCTGGAATCACTGCACCACTTACAACTGAGGGAATGGACATAGATATGGCATCTTAGGCATCAGAAAGGAGGGTTAGGAGAGAGATCATTGGTTCCCAAATCTCTTGAGGGGTCCCAGGGACCAAGTCTGTGCTTGTGAATTCACCTCCTCAGAGCAGTCACCTGAGCCAGAGATGTGCTGCTGACTAAAGCCAGATCCTTCTCTGATGCTGACTAGAAGAGTATTAGTGGATAGAAAGCTTGGCAGCCAGGCCCCCCTGCTTGAGACCAGACAAGACACTTGTGTAGTCTCCCCAAAGATCCATTCATTCCCCTCTGCCATCTGTCAAAGCTAATTGGTGCTGAAGTTTGGTCTTTCAAAACTAGAGACCCCCCCCAACTGGTACGTGAAATGATTTTTCAATGACTGCAAGGACTAAGCATCATAATAAAAACAGCTACATTTATGTGGTAATTTTAAATATATTTTTCTGTTCCACTTTCATGTGCATGGGGGAGCATGCATATGTATGTGTGTTCACATGTGGGTAGCACGCGTGTATGAGGGTGGACATGTGCACACAGATATCAGGAATCATTCTTGATCACTCCTCCACACTCTTTTGAGACTGGACCTCTCACTGAACTCTTAGTATGTCAGTAGATCTAGTCTGATTAGATCTGAAGATTCTCAGGCTCCTAACTCCAAGGCTGGGGTTATAGATAGCCACCTAATGTACTATATTTAACATGGGCACTGGGAATCTGACCATTTGCTTGTGCATAAGCACTTTAATCACTGAAACATCTCCCCAGCCCTCTATGGTAAATTTTATATGTAAAACAATTTTCACACTTAGAATCACTTGAGTAGCTAGCTACCTTTTATAAATTGGAGAAAATGGTGGTCCAAATTAAAAATGCAAAAATATATTGAGGGAAAAGAATAATCATGTTATTTCATTCACCTTAAGTCACGAAAACCGAAACAGTGAAAATGCACAAAAAAGGAAAGTGATGTGATGCTCTTCTGGGAAGAATGTGCTGTAACCTAACCCGCAGACCTTTCCAGAACTGCTCCCCACATCTCATTGGTAAGAGAAGCAAAGAAAGGAACAAGTCTATACTGAGCCTTGAAGAAATAAATCAATCTGTCCTGTTATTTCTAGGTAAATGATTCAGCCTTTAATTTCTGCTCCCTTCTATTTCAACTCTTCTATTAAGTATCTCAGTGGCTTCAGTCCATGAGCTGTAAGTCACAGTGATCTCCAACCCAGATATGGTTTTCCACGAAGCAGACATCCTAAACAGTATGGCACCAGACCAAGACCAGAAACTGAGGTCTCGCTTTCTACTTAAAATACAGAGTCGGAAAAACATGAAGCAATTCAAATCATGACACTTCACACAGCCAGTACCATGAAAGATACAGAAAAGGATTAAGAGGTAAAGTGGGGCCAGAAAATATCTCAGATTCAATTACCTTCCAGGCCTGACCTGGTGATCCCAAAAATTCAATTTTAACACTGTCTTATGCATCTGCCTCAGGATTCTTTCAGTCTTCCTAACTGAACATTCCAGAAGCATCTCTAGCCCCACCCTCTGCTACAAATCCCCTAGGAACCATTGCCATGCTCCTCAGAAAGTAGCCTATCCTGGCTATACTAGCCACCACTTGCAATTTCCTGGGACCTTCAGTCAGCTACCCCTGCCTGGACAGCTTTCTGTATTTCTCACCTGGCATGCTCAGTGCTTTGACCCCAGGGCATCTCACCAGATGCAAAGCAGACAGTGCAAGAGCCAAAGGGATATCTTATGAGTAGATTCCTATCGTTATCACTATTATTAGCAGGTTTCTATTACTATCACTATTGGTTTTCAAGAGTTCTTTCCCAAAGGCTATAAAAAATGAAAATTTTTATTTAATCAAGTCCACATGGCCTCAAAAACTAAAACTTACATAGAGGGGGGCTAGCATCATGAGGCTCACTTAGTATCTCTAAAAAGAAAATTACAGGCTGGCAAGATACTTCTGTGAGTAAGACGCCTTTTCACAAACCTGGTGACCTGAGTTCAATTCCCAGAAGCCCATAGAGAGGAAAGAGAAAATCGACTTCTGAAAGTTGTCCTCTGAACTCTACCTGTGTGTCATGGCGTGTGTTTGCGCTCTCTCTCTCTCTCTCTCTCTCTCTCTCTCTCTCTCTCTCTCTCTCAAATAAATAAATTACTAAAAATACATGAATAAAAAGAAAACTGCAAAGATATTTCCCAAACTTCCAAGCATTGATGTAACAGAACATTCAGTTTCTGTTTGTGCAAGACTCTCACTCACCGCATGTAAGCAGATGCCTTTTACTATCTCTGTTCTCGCTTTGAGCAGTGCCCCGGAGCAGCCAAGAGATGTGAGTGCCCACCTCAGGCCTCTGTGGGTCTTCAGGCCATCTTTTCGCTGGTGGGGAGTTTTCTGTCCTAAGTGCATTCTAAGGGTATAGACTTACATTCAGTAGAGTAAAGGGGTATTCATCAGTACATTGACTGGTTCATTAAAGTCAAATATAGCTCATTGCTTTCAGTTTTCCCTGCTGTTTCAAGACAATTTTTACGCCCTACACCCAATCACATTCAGAATAAAAATGACGTGGCTCCCAGATGAAGGTATGAGAGCAGAGTGAAGTACTAGAGGTCGCCCTGCGTCACTTGGGTGCCATTGGCATGTGGAGCTGGAGCCACAGATGGAAGTCAAGGGGAAGAGCAAGCACCTCCAGGATGATGAGCATGTGTGTCTAGTCCATGCGTGCGCTGGGCTTTTCCAATATGTGCAGACCTCAGCTTCAATCAGCAAGTGATGCCAACGGCTCCCTCCGAGGCTGGCTCTCCCGCCCAAGCAGGATGCAGTTGGGGGGTCAAGGTCGCCACTCAGTGGCACAACTGGTCTATTTCACTCTATCTGGCCAGGCCTGTGGCATTAACCAATGCCATTCCTGGTGGCATTCTTAACGCAGAGCCCTTCACCTCCTCTTTGCAATTTCTCAATAACCTGGAATCAAGATGCTTCATCAGGGGTCAGCACCTGATGTCCACTGATACAATTCCACTCGTTCTCCAGACAAATGTGCAAACATGTCCTCTTACAAACCCAAAACAAAGACACTTTAAAAGCAAAGAATGACACCTGGAAAATACATAACTTTGTCTCTCCATTAACAGAAGAGTAAACAAAATATTAGATCACAACATAAATCTCTAAAACTATGTTTTATATTACACAAGTAAAAGATGTTTATTTAGAAACTAGAAAAAGATAAGTTAAAAAAGAGAGATGCAGTTAAAAAGCACTTGTCGTGCAAATGTGAGGACCTGAGTTTGAAACCCCAGGGCTCAAGTAAGCAGAGCAGCCTCAGTGTTTTCACACCTACTAGAAGACGGAACAATCCCCAGAGTGCCCAGGCCAGCCTGCACATACACAGCTAAAGAGACCGCATTGCAAAGGTAGAATGCAAATACTGAAGTGGTCCTCTGACCTCCACACATGTGTTGTGGCACTCAAATACCCACATGTACACACATGAACATATACACATTGTATATATACACACATGAAAATTATCTATAATCCTAGAAGAGCCACTATTTATGTATAATTCCAGAAGTAGTTAATATGTATACAATGTATTACATATCTCCAAAGTCCATATATTAGATAGACAGATAGATGTCTAGACAGATAGACAGACAGACAAACAGATAAATGGATAGATAGATAGATAGATAGATAGATAGATAGATGGATGATTGGTAGATAATGTGCATGATAACTAGATGACAGATGGATAATAACAGACTGATAGACAATAAATAGATATAATAAATAGCTGATAATAGAGCTAGATAGAGAAGTTACAATGTGCTCATATATATGAATTTGTATATTTAGGAATATTCCTATCTGTGTATACATATATGCACATACAGAAAAGAAGTGTTTTTAAGAAGCATTTTAACACAAATTCTTTCTCTTGCCTTATATTCAGAAGAAGTAACCACCTAAAACGCACTTCTTAAGCAATAGCTATGACATGGAGCCCTTGACAATACTTCTAACTCTAGTTCTAGTTCTAGTTCTAGTTCTAGGAGAAATCAAGTCAAAAATCAAAGCATACAACAATGATGTCCTTATTGGATTCAGTGAGGAGATTTGGGAATGGAAATAGGAAGAACAATCAGGGCATGTGGTCCTCAAAGTTGCTCTGGCATGTGTCTTGCTCTTCCAGCTCCTCTCCTGGATTTACAGCCAAGAGACACACAGTCAGCACAGGTGCCACACAGAAAGAGTCTGTTAATAATGCTTACACTCATGTATTGAATCTATTAATGGTATGTAAACGTGTGTATTGAGTCCATTAATGATGTGTACACTCATGTATTGAGTCCATAAATGGTGTCTACACTCATATATTGAGACTATTAATAGTGTCTACACTTATGCATTGCTTCAGTCTCATGTGTGTATACTGTCTGATGGGAATAACAAGTTTTCTGCTTTTATTCCAAGGGGAGCAGTCCTCACTTGCACCCCCACCTTGGTCTCTTTCCTCTCTTTTTCCTTTTTGCTTACATGTATGTATGTGGGGGTGCATGCATGCATATATTCATGTCTACATGTGTGCCTTGTGTGCATACATGTATACATATGTGTCTGTATGTGTGCCTTATGTGTGTATGCAGGCATACATATGCCTTGCATATGTACCTTATGTGCTCATGCACACATACATACATGTGTACATGTATGCCTTGTGTGTACACGCATGTATACTTATGCGTCTATGTGTGCATGCTATATACATATGTATCTGCATGTATATGTGTGCATGTATGTATACATATGCGTCTGCATGTGTGCCTTCTGTGTGCAGAGGCTCAAGGATGAAAATGAAAGTCTTCCTCCATTATTTTCCACTTTCATTATGAATGCAGCATCGTTGAGCTCAGAGCTTACCAATTGGCTAGTCTAGTTAACCAGTTTGCCCTACGGAATCCTGCCTCTGCTTCCCGAGTGCTGGGATCATCAAGCACTGACATATCTGCCCAATTTAACATGAGTTCCCGAGGGTTCAAACTCTGGTCTTCATGATCGTGTGGCAAGGGCTCTACTCTCTGAGTCATCTCCAGCTCCAAGGGTACCAATGGTTCCAACTGTAATATCATTATAACTGGCAAAAGTTTTCTAAGCCATTTGCTGCCTTTTTTGAAACTTTTAAAAATTGAAGCAGGTGTCTAAGCTTACAATCTTCCTAATATTTGCACAGTGGAAATGTTTTGACGCTGAGAGGCAAGAAACTCTAACTTTTAAAAAATAAATCAGAGGACTAAAACTAAAACTAGAGGTAATAAAAAGTTGCAAAGATTATTGAGTCTAAGCTAGGGCTAAATAGGGATAAATCTCTGTCTGGGATCAATTGCTTTCCATCATACCACAATAAAAATACCAAGGACAGTGCATTTATTTCCACAATGACTACATCGTACTTCACTACATTACTTATATTTTATTAGCATCATTCCCACGTCAAACTTCAGAAATAAGTTGCAAGGCTGGTGAGAAATAAGTTGCAGGCAGGGTGAGGCACCTCACCACAAATCTAGCAACCTGAGTTCAATCCCAGGAAACTCATATGGTGGAAGGAGGGCACTAACTCCCGAAAGTTATCATTCTGCTAATGATGATGGATAAGACAGACATAGGGGACATGCTGAGATTATGCTGCAGTGAGATGTAAAGTGGCACTCTTCTAAAACATCATCTAATGCTGCACATCATCATCCATACAGAATGGATTAAGCAAGCAAACACTAGCGATGGATCTCAGGGCATTTGTAGTGAAATTAAACCTCTTCCATATACTCTGGACAGGTAACAGTTTAGACACCATCTCCTTCACAAAGTCTTCTAGCTTATTCTCAGACATTGCTCTTGACTCCCACTCTAAACTCCTAACTTTCCTTCTGAAATAGCCCTTTGTCCCTTGGCCTGACTTTAGGACATCTCTTGCAGATGGAATTTAACTGTTTATCAGAGTCTCTCCAGTTGTGCAACAGCAAATCTTGCATTGAACCTGGGGATCATAGAGGCCGCATCTCTGTATTTCCTGCCATGTTAAAATAAATGGCCATATCAACAGGTTGATAACAGCAAAAAACATGTGCTTGAGTTCAACAAGTTAGCTGCCCCTTGCAAAGACAACATAAAGAGCATGAACAGGGAGGTGTCTAGGGCATATAGAAAGTGGGTACACTAAAAGCAGAGAAGGAAGGAAAATTGCATAAAGGGGTAGAGCTTGTCACAGCACCTGGCAGGGCAGAAGAATAATCCAAGGAAGATAAAAAGGAAAATTATCTCCACAGTGATTGTCACATCATCATGACATTGGTTAACTAGGAACAGTAAAATACACTTGTGGTCATTTTCTAATATAATCCCTGTCTGCAAATGCTAAATGTTACAGATCTTGATTGCCTTACAGAGTATAACTTATCCTTTATGGTGTATAAAGAAAATGTTGTGGGCACCACTTAGTGAAACAGCACAATTGTGAAATGGTCAAATTTCATTCCCACTCATTCTCTCTGGTTCCTGATACAGGATTAGAAACCATGAAACAAATCAGAGGATGATAAAGCTCATTTGGATAAGGTTTAAAACCCATCTACTTTTTCTCAAAGAAGACAAAGAGTAGTGCCTATGCTGGAGAAAAGCTAAAATTTAATAATTAAGTTGGGTTTTCTGTTTCCTTGTTTCTTAGCCACCAAAAAATACTTTCTTTTCTTTCTCCTAAGAAAGACATACCTTCTCCTCAAAAAATAAACAAATCTCAGACTACAGAGATAGCTCAGGGGGTAAGCTTCTACCCCGTAAGCAGAAGGACCTGAGTTCAGATCCCAGGTACCATGTAAAAACATCAGGCAGAAATGGCAGTGGTCTGTACTTCTGGCCCTGGAAGGCAGAGCCTGGGAAACCCAGAGCAAAGCCAAAAGAAGTAGTGCAAGCCAGGATCCTGAAATTACCCTTGGCCCTCCACAGGCTCACACAGTGCCCTCTGATACACACACACACACACACACACACACACACACACACACACACACACACAAATCTGCTCACTTACAGAGGACTGTAGAATTAACGCCATAGCGGGGAAAGTTTTGCAAATTTATGATTCATTATTTCAGATTTATACAACAGATTTTTCTTGGTATGAGATTTTTCAACAAGCGAGTCACAGTTGTGATCTGCATGCACCGTGCTTGGACAGTACAACATACAGTTCAGAAACGGTCTCTCAATTTTTAGGAATATACTTTTCCCTGAATGAGCATCAGACGAGAAACAGACCCGTCTCTTTAAAAGGATGGAACGGCGATTACAGTCACTTTCCGAGAGAGGAGAACCTTCGGAGGGATCAGGCTGCAGCCCACCCTCAGAAGGTTTAGTGAGACAGAGTCAGCATCAGTTCTGAGGGCTAGTTAAGTGCCCTTTGAAAATGCGCCCATTAAAGCCTATCTATAATTTTTTGTGGGAAATTATTGTCACTCATAAATGGGGCTTTCTAATGGAGCTGTGGATGAGCCTCCTTCGCTGTATATGGGCACAAACGATCGCTTTAATGGAAACAGTCAATGCCATGACCAGAACAGAACCACTTTAGTAGGGAAATTGGAAATTTAATTTCAATCAGATGAACAAAAAGTGAAGAAGAATGCTTGAAGTGGTAGCAGAAAAAAAAAAAAAAAAAACACCAGCGATTAAAAACATTTGGAAACCTTTGCTTACCCTTCAAAGGCATTTGTTGCCATGGTTTTTAAAGACCCCTGAAAGCTTCGGCTGTGTCCACAAAAGCTGCTAACAAACAGGGGTTCTATACTGATTTTATTTGTCAGAGCATTTTTGTCTTAATTGTCACCAAGGTAGAGATTACTTGGCCAATGGGAAGAAAGAAAAAAAGAAAGAAAGAAAGAGGAGGAAAATAGAATCACTGCCATTTTCCAGGTAGAAAGATTATGATTTTTTTAAACTTTCCTTGTCTTGCTCCAAATGAGAGTGTACACACATGTCTCATGTCAAAGAACCCCAAACACTTAAGATCGGTAAGGAGGATTAGCACATGGAATGAGGTTTTCAGATTTTGAGTTTCATGGCACGTCTTTGTTTTGTTTTGGAAAGAATTCAAGCACCTAACAGAATTATCAGTCTCTGGAGGCAGCGGCTATGTCTGGAGAAGAAGGTTCATTAGAAATGTTTTCTCCTGCAAGTAACACCATGATTCCTCTGTGTGAAGACTTCAAACCTTCACCTTTCAGCCACAATGATCTGTTTCACTCTCTCACACTTTACATGCTGCCACAAGACAGAGACCTCAGAGAAGAATAAAGAATGGAGGAATTGAGTCATGTTCTGGGTCACAAGAACGGACCACATACTTCTATAATATAAATAATTTGCCTCTCTGCCCCCCCAAAACTTGATTCTTCCTCCCGCATCATACATGCTTATATGTGTCCCTAAACCTTACTGTTTGTGCAGAGTACGATACAGAGCATGTGTACTCTTAGTCTTCAAGCTCCTACAGCGCATCATTTGACCCTTTTTTAATTAGGTTGTGATTTTCCTGCTTAAAACATCCTTGAACATACTCCTAATTAATGACTATACTTATTCCAAGGATCCAGTGCAATCCAGAAAGCTCTTATAACACATTCTTTTTTATACAATGGAAGTTTATTCATTTATATATTTTATATGCTTACTTAATTACATATATAACAGAAGTTTGTTCGTTCACAAACAAGACTGAAATTATGTTAAATGCAAGAAAACAGATGTGACTACAATTGGAGATTATCGTATAAAATGAATTAAACTAGACTTAGAAAGACAAATATTGTAGGCACTAAGTAGGAGCAAACTACTTAGTTTTAACTACAAGTACTTGATAGTAAACTGAAACTAAATACTTATCATTATACCCTTGGATTAGAGAAGCTTTCATACTCACCCAAGAAACAACCATTTGCAATGCAATGTGTCACTACTGGACAACTCTATCAAGAATAAATGACTAGAGTGCTCAGTTCTAAATTATCCCCATGCCAGCCCAAGGCTCAGGGACCCTTGCAGGAGAGGCGATTTGTTTTTTGTTTGTTTGGTTGGTTGGTTTTGTCTTTTAACTACTATGTTTAATATATATGTACTTTTCTCCACTTTTTTTAGAATAACTAGAATTCTTTTTTCCCCCAATCATACAAGTTTAATACATACCCCGTCTCCTCCCTCCCTCCACCGTTCCCTCCCTCCATCCCTCCCCAGTCCCCCTTGCACCCTCCCCCCCTTTTCCCCTTACTTTCACCCCCTTCCCTCTCTTTCTCCTAGTGCTCCCCTTTCTCCCCTTCCATTTCTTGGAACATCCTTTAGTGATAACACATTCTTATGAGGATCAAAAGTAATCTTTGGAGTTTCTGCTGTGGTTTGAGTATGCACCATCCAAGAAACCATATGCTAAAGACTTGACCTCCAACTATGGAACTATCAAGAGGAGTTGGGACGTGTGAAAACTGGAGCATCATGGAAGATCTGTGGTCTGTGTTCTTGGAGAGGAAGAAATGCAGCCCATTCTTTTGTTCGGAGGTCAGGTGACCGGCCTTCCTTCACCATGTGTTCACACCATAGGCCCAGAAGCAAATGAACCCAACCAGCCATGAACTGAAATCTCCAAAACAGTGAGCTAAAATAAACATGTGCTCTTTTTAAGTTAAAAATCTTTAATATTCTTAAGAAAAAGCTGACATAGCCCCTCCTCCATTGTGAAGAGCATGCAACCTTCCATTCTATCCAACACAATTCTCTAAAATAGAGGAAACTGATTCCATGGACCATGTTCCCTCTGCTCCACCTTGCTTCTGTCATCGGCCGGCAATCTTTCCTTGATTTCCTTTGGATTCATCACTGCCCACTTCTCTTTCTACTGTCTCATGTGACTGTATCTAACTTTGCCTCTTCCTATATCATTTTGTTGGGGCAAGAGTTAGTTCTTCCTGTTCTAGAATGACCTCATCTGAATTACATCTACAACAACCACATTTTCCAGTTAAGTCACAGTCTGGAATATCAGAGACTAACACTTCAGCATCTCTTTGAGAGGACCCAAATTTAATCCATACCAGATACAAATATCTAAAAATTTTCCTACTCTTATTACATCTACCCTTGAATGTGCTATTACAACAAGACTCCAGTTTAACAGCTTTTTGTCTCTGGCCAGGGGGTGACATACAGTGCCCAGCAGAATGGAGTGAAGGGAATTGCAGGAGCAGCAAAACTGCAAAAGAAAATCAACAAACCACAATCCAGAACTTCAGAGACTCTATATCAATCACATAGAACTAGGACAGCCTAATCTCTCCCCATCCTGGAGCTCAGGGACATTTGCGGAAGAGGGGGCGGTAAGATTGTAAGAGCAAAAGGATGGGAGGAGCAACGATTTGCAAGATTCTCAACAATAGTTGGGGCCAAAGCAATCATAATGGGACTTTGCATGCCCTGCGCAATGTCCAGCGCACTGTTGCCCTCATAAAGTCTAGCATCTGTTAAGGGCACCGAGACCCCTAGAGGCAAGGGATTGACAGCCATAGTAGTGATCTTATGCTTAAGGGGAACAAGAGAAAGGGCTTATGGAAATGCCACTGGGTCCTTATATGTCATCGGAGAGGAGGACCCAGTGGAGAGTTAGGCGTACACAATAAAGGACTCTCTGGGAATTGGGGGGGGAGGAACTGGGGGAAGGGGAGGGGGAGGAGGGGGGAGGGAGGGAACTGGTAAAAAATTTTAAAATGTATAATTAAATTTTTAATAAAAAAAATAAATAAAAAAAAGATAAAAGACAAAAGAGAAGAAGACATAATATTAAATCAATGGTTTTCAGGGTTGTTTTTGGTGGGATAATTGAGGAAGGACTACCAGAGAAAGTTTGTGGGCAAGATCCAGATGGCAAGAAGCTGAACAAGGAGTGGCCCAAGTGGTCCATGCAAAGAGACAGAAGGAAACACTTGGATCTGAAAAAGTGCTTGAGTCTGAAAAAGGAGCATATTGGTGTGGCAGGAGGGAGAGAGGGAAGATGGGGGGAGACTGATGCAGCTGGATTACAGTGAGTAGAGGAGAACTAGCAGAAGTAGAAATATGTAGAGTGGTGTAAGTCACAGAAAGAAACTTTCACTCTAAAGACAAGGGTTTTAAGCTTATGATTGTATGACTTGAAGAATTATATAAAGATCTCTCATGCTTGTTGCATGGGAACTGGACCACACGGGACCACTTGTGGAAATGTAGAAGACAAATACTTAATATTTTTATGTTCAGATATCAATAGAATTTCAAACACATGTCTAAAAGGACTCCAGAGACAAAATAGTCACATGAAGAAATAAGTTGAAGGGAAATGGCCTGTGTGACTAGGGAAAACTTCTAGAAGCTGTGGGCTATTAAACAAAACTAAGTGGCAGGGTGGAGTTTCCCCTCATGACTTGTTGGTCAGGGAGGCCACAAAAGTCCCCAAAACAATATAAGCTCTGACCATGCCTGTGGTTGTCCACCACAACTGGATGACAATCTCAGTAGTTGTAGAGAAATCAAACTGGAACTAAACTGAAAGCTTCATCTCTATTGACTAAGCTTTCATAGTGCCAGAAGGTGTTATGTAGTCTCCCATGGGAGACAAAAAAGCATCAAAGTCTGCGTGAATCCTACGAACCATGATACCAACCTGAGAGGCAAGATGTGCAATAATGGTTTTGCTGTTATGAGGGTAACCAATCATTCTCTCTGATTAGATTGAGGCTCACTCCTCAGAGAGAGAATGCTCACTTAATACTGCAGACCTGGCCCAAAAAAGCCAGTGCAGAGTGCATCAATCCTAGGGAGAATTAAATACCGATATCTAGCTAAACTAACAACGGCATCAAACAGCCTTCTAAATATTTAAGTCTATACCCACAGACAAATGCTACTCTCAGCCTTAATCAGAGAAGCCTCTCTTTCTAGTGAACAGAGGTGAATTCAGAGATTCATGACAGGTTAAGGTGCTGAGAGTAAGCAGTGAATGACCACGCTGTTCTAAACAAGACATTTACAACATCTCTTCGGAGACTCAGGGAACAAGGCAGAAGAGGGACAGAAAGTATAGAAGAGCTAGAAGACAGGGAGAAGGACTGTGAAGTGCCATTCTCTAAATAAGACACAGATACTGCCATCATGAACTCAAAGTACAGCAGCTGATACCTGCACTGAGCCTGTACATGAATAGGCCTGTCTACACTCAGGTAGGAGGGAGGAGAGGCTCAAGGTGCTTATACCTCACTTCTAAGCTATCTGCCACTGATAGATTCATGGAGAGGAGGAGACATTGCCTTCAGTGGTGTACTAACTGGTGGCCCCACCAGGATCCAGTGGATAGATTCGATCTAGTGGTTACACACACTTTTCTGATTAAACTAAATGAGTCACAAAACAACATCCAAAGCCATGAATCTGATTTAAGGATAGGAGGAGGTAGATGATTTCAAAGGGAGATAAAAGGGGATAAGGGGACTGAGAGATGTCTCAGGGGTTAAGTCTGCCTCACAAGCAGAAGGATCTGAGCTCGGATCCCAGATCCCATGTAAAAACACCAGGCAGAAAAGACAGTGGTCTGCACTTCCAGCCCAGAATGATTCCCAAAGTTACCCTTGAGCCTCCGTGGGCACACAAAGCGCTCTTTGATGCACACACACACACACACACACACACACACACACACACACACATACAGAGAAGAGGGGAGAGAGAGAAGACAATGGAGAAGAGAATGAAATTGTCAAGGAACAAATATTGTAAAAAGTGAATTTTAAAAAAAAATAGATAAAGTGGGATGGGGAGATACCTCAGGGAGGGAGATAGCGTTGCCTCACAAGAAAAAAGACCTGGATATAGATCCCCAGATATCACATGAAAATGCCAGGGCAGAAATGGTAGCAGCCTGTAGTTCTGAGGTGAATCAATAAGAAGGTAGAGCAATCCAGGATGATTCTTTGGGTCTCCACAGGCACATACACTCCCAAGTGCCTTCTTATACACACACACACACACACACACACACACACACACACACACACACACACAGATATAAAAAAAATTGGTGTCTTTGCACATCTACCGCTTTTCCTCCCCTAACATGAGAACATATCAATCCAGGAAATGGGGCACTACTCTGGAAGTGAACCCATCTCTAGTGAACGAAGGCACATCTTCAAGGTAAAGCAACAGCTCTACCAAGTGGATGGAGCCAGCTGAATGAGCCTGAGGTTCTTCAGAAAATTTGGCCTCTGTTTCCCCTCAGCTGACACGGAAACTCTGAAAGGTGCTGGATGGTCTCCCTGAGAGGTTTACAAAGCTCAGGTGGAAGGTGCTGGCCAATCTTCACCTTCACTGAACACATTCCTGGTGGTAAACCTTCCAGACTACATCCTGACAATAGGATCCCTTTACTCGTGTGTGTGTGTGTGTGTGTGTGTGTGTGTGTGTGTGTGTGTGTGTTCCCGTGCAACAACACCTGCCTTCACCTTGTCTGCAAAACCCAATGTTGACTAAGTTCCGCATCCACCTGGTATAATGAAAGAACAGCATAGTTCAGGAGTATATGAGTAGGCTGGGGCCTCCATTTTGTCTCATGGATTTCTGAATTACTATGTAAAAGAAGATAGTTCAATAGAATCCTTTTTCCTTGAAATAATAATCCATGGTGATATCTGATGGATAAAGTTATCCAATGATGAACTTACATGACTCCATCCACAGTTTCTTTCTAATTCTGTGTCTTTGGTGATTAGTACATTTGTACATAATCCAATTGCATCTTCTTGGCTTAAATAGGGTTCATGACTTTTCTTTAAAAAACACATTCAACCAGAGGGTATTTACTCAATTCCTTAAGTAATCAGACTTGTACACTAAGTAGTAGATGGAGATGTGTGAGCTTTTAAACACTTTACCTCTTCAACCAAAGCACTCAGAACATGAGAATCATCTGATGTATACTCATTCCTAGCACTCTGCTTAAGTAACAAGGAAAACAAGGAGCACCTCGGCAGCTCCAGGACTTTCCACCCACCAGTCAGACCCTTCAGTGTCCTCAGTCAGGTATGCTTGAGGGTCACTGTGATTTGTAAGGAGCCAGAAAAGTTCAGTTAAATGTTTTAGTTCCAAGTTATGATGACTTGGATGGAGAAAACAGGACTAGACTCCCCTACATTTGCCCAGATATATTCCTTTGTATAATCATAAACAAATGAAACATGGCAATCTCATTAAAACAAAAAGGGACTCAATTACTTTGCCTTGACCCCGTCTAAGAGTCAGTATATAGTCTAGAAGCATCATTTTTTACCTCATGGTAGATTGGCTTTGTTAATTACTATTCATTGAACTCCCCACACCCTTTTCCTGGATTTCAATATTATATTCTCCCAAATGACCAAATGTTCATCCTTTCCTCCCTCTACTTGGCCCTCTGGACTCATTCTTCAGACTTGATTTCAATCAGTCAACAGTCTCCGAAAGCCTTAATCACCCTCTATGGGATGGAGAGAAGTCTAGACTTCTTTGAATATTCTGCATTCATTTCCACCTTCCCAGCATCACACTATATTTAATTGCTGACATTAATCCATCTCTCTACCTTCTAAGTTCAGTGAGAACAGGGACCACACCTCTGCCATCATTGTTATCTCCAGAGCTATGCATAGAGCTTTACCTAGAAGAAGCATTCACTAATCAAACGAATAGATCGCTGACCTTACTAGTGCTGAGACTTCTCTCTCTCTCTCTCTCTCTCTCTCTCTCTCTCTCTCTCTCTCTCTCTCTCTCTCTCTCTCTCCTCTCTCTCTCTGTGAAACTCTGCCTTGTTTCTGGACTCCTTTCAAAACTTCGGCCTCAACATTCATCATGCTTGAGAAACCTTTTATATGTGACACACCAAGAATCTTTTTTTTAATTTTACTTATTTATTCAATTGTGCATGTGTGTGTGTGTGTGTGTGTGTGTGTGTGTGTGTGTGTGTATAACCACGGATGAAATTCGGGAACCACCATGGACTGCCTCCACCTCCTTGTTTACTCTGCCCCCGGATTCACAGGCTCCGCCCTACTAGGACCAGAACACAGGCCGCCCCCGCTTCTGCCTGGCGTCTATACGTGTCTAGGATCCGAACTCAGGACCTTCCTTCCGCCTGCAAGGCAGAGGCTTAACCCCTGAGCCACCTCTCCAGCCCCATACACCAAGAATCTTAAGGAGTATCTGAAACCAGGTTAAAAATTGCACTTGCATGTGGTACAATTTCAATTAGCCTAATACACACACACACACACACACACACACACACACACACACACACTCACACACAAACCAAAGTAAAGGACACATTTTTAACTATCAAAAAGTCAGCAAAAGTTTAAAATGTATTTGAACTTGAGATAATGCCATACTGATAAAATATCTGCTTGACAAACTTACTATATTTTCTTGTTGTTTTTCATTTTTTTGTTTGTTTTCTGCTCTGATGCCTTAATACTAAATCTTTTAGGATTTTTCTTAGTACATTGCTAATAGTACACAAATGTGATGAAAAACATTGAAAACAATATTCCTATTGATTTTTCAATATTAGTCATTTTTAATTTATAGCCGGCAATGTTTTCTTTTGTATTCCTCATGGTTTCTCTCAGCTTTGCCCAAGTAAGGACATTACTTGTACTGACTTTTTTTCTAATTGTATCAGGATTCTGAGTTGTGTCTGGCACATTTCCCAATTTCCTTCAGAGCATAAAAGGATATGCAGACAAATTCTCCACAAATAATAATAATCATCAATATTATTATTATATGTTATATATAATTATACATTATATAATTAAAATATTATAAATAATCAAAGCTTTAAAATTAAACCTACTAATTTCCTTTCACTAAGTCATGTCATTTAGATTACACAGACTCAAAAAAAAAACCCAGCATTAATCAGGGCATTAGAGATCACGGGTTGCTTCTGGTTAGTTCCCTGACTCTGTGAATAAAGTTACTTGAATACATGTCCACACCCGTTTATTTGCATATTGTTTCTGACATTTCAGGCATTAATGGCAGAGGTGAGTGGGCTATAAGCAAAATCATATAGTCTGCAAAGGCTAAAATAGTGGATGTATGGTTTTTCAAATAAAAACTTTGCTGACAAGGCCCCTAAATCATGCTTACTGATGAAAGAAATTAATATCATGAGTGACTAATCCAGGAGTGCAGCTGACCATGTTATTTCCAGACATTTTTCACTACCAATGGGAAAAAAAATCAGAAAGGAAGCAGAAATTTTAAAAATATATTTGAACTTCCGATAATGTCATATCAATAAAATACCTGTTTTTGCAAAGCTTACATTTTCTTCACTCATTTTTGTAAGAGTATTATTTGGTGGAAATAATGGCAATTTAGATGATATTAAAAGCAATGCATAAACCAACAAATTACAATTTTTGTAAGAAAAAAATTACAAGGACTTATACTAACCTACAGCAAGATGTAAGTTTCAGTTTTCTACTAGTAGCAGCTAACAAAAGTGATAGTCTAGATGTGATGCACACTAACACAGACACACAAAGATTTATTGTAACGAATATCATTAACTTTATAAAAATACAGACTAAAAAGAATGTCCAAATCTCAGAGCAGAGTTGTCAAAGATGTTGAAAGCAGAAAGTGTCAAAAAAAATGCTTTTTAAAATGGACCACATTGACCTCACAGACTACTCTATTAAGATATGAACAGCTTTAAAAAAAAATCCTCTTGGCAATGAAAGGAAAAATAAATAGTATGCACCATCCTCCCTGGTTTTAGTTCCTATCAGGACGGTGAAGAGCCACGGCAGAAAGTTCCTGAGAATCACTTCTGCCATCAGTGTCTATTAATCCAGTAGACGCTAGTTCTCAAGTTCCTTTAAGTCTACATTTCTGTAGAGAGACTCACATGAAAGTGTAGCAGAAGTATTCTTAGTATTTATGTGCAAACCCAAGTTTCACTTTAGCTGAACAGGTACAGGCACAAGAGGAAGGGAAAGTGTCCCGGTGCTAAAGCCTCGGCCAGCCTACACTGTCATCAGACAGATACTTTAGTCCAAGGGTCTTCAACACAGAGATACTTTAAGTAGTGAAAAAACGCTGATGTTTTCTGAGCACATTCTACCTAATGTGACAATATCAAAACTCCTAAAGTAGAAATAAGATGGAGATGACAGCATGATCAGAAAAGCTGGATTAGTAAAAACTAACTAAGAAGAAAGATTGAAGCAGGCAAAAGAATGGAATGGGTATGATTGGCTAGAGATGACACGTCCCTGTCACCTGTGACCAGACACTGAGTCCGCTCCTATTAGCAAAAGGTCATGTCATGCATTGAGACGAGACGGAGATGTAAGCCAGGAAGAGGACGAGCTGAATCAGATTCGGTCAGAGCGAAGATCAGAACAGAATATTTACCTGGCCAAGGCCGAGGTACTGAGATAATTACAGGCAAGCAATCACACCACAGCGTAGGAGCGGGGGCGTCCACCTGCCATCCCCCCAAGCAGGCCACAGACATTTCTCTTTACCTGAAATTTTCTCTGCATCCTGCCAGGAGGAAGCAGGACTACTCAGCTACAGTGGTCCTAGCATACCCTTCTCTCTTTGTTTCTACCATGTTGCCTCCAAGGACAGCAGTAGGGTTACTAGGCATTCCTATCTTTCGTACAAATGGCTCCATCTGGCTTCCTTCCTTGGTTGCTTCTGCTTTGAGGATCAGACACGGAGTGTGTTTTCTGTGACATACTATTCTTACCTTGAATGCTTCTCTTGAAGAAGGCTTTGCAGCCCTCACAGGACCAGACGCCGTAGTGGTAGCCGGAGGCATAGTCGTTGCACACAGCACAGTAGCGAGTCTCCTTGGCCGACTCCAGGCCCAAGCTTCCTTTGTCACCATTGCTGGACAATCTCTCCCGGCCACTCTGGCGACGGGCATCTGAATTTGGCCTGGAGGGGGAAAAAGATAGAAAATCCTGTGAGTTCATTATCATGAGAAAGATTAAGCATGCAGTCTCTGAGACAGAAGGAAAGGCTTGCGAGAAGTAAAGACCCGCTTTATCCTGACATTTGACAATAATGAGTCATACTGTAAACCAATCTTCCTTCACCTCTTGCCAACACAGCCTATTACATTAACCTAGAAGGGATACTGTTGATTGCAAACTAACTTAAGAAATAAATTGCCTATCCCCAGAATATATAACCCAAAAACACTGCAATAAACTTAATGTTTTTCTAACCAATGTCTTCTCAGAGATTCACAATTAATTCAGAATCCGTAGAGAACAATGTTGATTCCAATTCGAGACCACACAAAGTGTCTTTGGTAAAAGACAAAGCCTAACACAGCTGGTGTATTTGGAACTCAGATGAACTAGTAAATCATGTAGAACGCATGCAAAAAATAAAAAAAAATTAAATTCTTATGTCATTGTTGTTGGGTAATCCTAAGTATCAGGTTTTATGGCCTGACCCTATAATTTGAGGATGTGAATCTTCAATTCAACAGGACTCTTTAAAACATGTGGAATGTGATAAGCTGAGGAAACATAGATGGTTGCCCCAACCTTTCAACCTATACAACGGTAACTAAAGAACACAAGAATTGCCCCCAGATGGTGCTCAGAATGAACAAGATAGGCAAAGATCATAGGTAGACTGAAGGGAATGATCTAGCAGGAGGGATGGATGATGGAGCAGAGAAGAGGGTGAAGAAAATAGTCTCAAGGAAAATAACTTGAAAGACTGCCAGGAAGGAAGTAAGGAAAGAAATAGATGAGGACACGTTTCCATTTCTTATTGGACCTGAGAGAAGTAGATATTACATTGGAACATAGCATTCAAAACATGTTCCAACACATCAAGACAGTGTGACAGAATTAGGTAGACATGAATAAAGCCTAGCATGGTGTCAGAGAAAAAGCTGATACTTCACTTCTCTGGATGAGAGAAATTCAGAATGATGTAAGGAATGGGGAGAAAGAAGACTTTCAAAGCAAGCCTAAGAGGAGATAAACAAAGTCGAGGCTGAGCGCCTAGGACCACACGATGGAGGTAACTACTTCCTTCCCCTGCCATATACACTCTTGTGGGCTCTCTCTCAGTGCTAGCTTTCCTCTTCAGTGTATAACCCTTCCCTGCCTCTCTCACTTTTTAATATGGCACACTATATTGCAGTGGTTCACAAATGACGTTGGCCATAAAACCCACACAATATATCAACTCCTCAGGTTGAGGGCATCCAAGATGGCCACCTTCTTCCATTCTAAGTAACTCCGCCCTGAGGCTGGCAGTCTCAAACAGGCTTTCTTTATTTTTTGGTAATCCTTAGAAAGTATTGGCTCACAGTTCCAATTCTCATTTATATTGTTACCCAACTCTTTCCATTTTCTCATTATGTTGTTGAACTCGTCCCCTCACCCCAAGAACCTCAGATATCTTTAATGCTTGTTTACTGAGGCCTTGTGCATGATTCAAATTGATAGGAAGCAGTTGTGAGTATTTGACTGTAGTAGCTCAGTTATCAAGTACAAAATGGACACATTTGCTACCTTATTAAACCTTAGGAATTGTTATAGACTTAGCACCTGGTTCAGCATCCAATATTTAGTAGGTATTCAGTACAAGTTTGTTGAATGACTAAAATAATGTGCATTGACGACTGATCCAAGGGGTCAGGTATCCTCCAAACTTTCCCTGTGTAAAAAAAATGTACAGTCCCAGTACTACTACACACACTTGAAGTGTAGTTTCTCTCACAAGTGGATGTGGATAAAAGTAATGGAATAATTTTTAAACGCCCAAATAAAACTTGTCAGCTAGTAATGCAAAGCAAGAAAAAGTGAGGAACATCACAAATGTATATAGTATATGGAGCTGATAGTTTCACCCACCCTGAACTACCATGAAATATATGAAACTATTGCAAAAAAATTGAAACATGTCAAAACTAAAGCCCATAATCACAGGTCATCCACAGCGCTGTTTTTGCAGTTGAGAGATGAAGACACAGCATCAACCTACAGCTACAGACGAGCCATACAACTGCTGTCCTGTTGTGTGAGTCGCTGTAGAAATCATACCCTGAATTGTGTTCACACACCTTTACCCGACACTATGCAAATACCAGACACAACACACTCATCTGTGGTTTATGTCATCAGCCAGGTCAGTTTCTGGGAGTCAGAGGTTATATGGAAGTCCAGTGGTAGTGGGGACACAATGCAGACCTCCCAGAGTGCCGAGCAGTGACCACCCATCCCATCTGGTCAGCATGAAGGCACCAGGGCTGTGAGGCTTCCTCATGGCCCTGGCCGGAGCACCATGGACAGCGTCACGGGGCAGAGGCACTAGGTGCCAAGAGGACGTGAGGCCCTGGTGGAGTTCCAGCTCAAGGCAGTACTGCCGGCACAGGGCGACCACGGCTGATGTTGGTTCCCTCCCGGAGGGTGTCCATATGAGCACCAACAGAAGTTGCCAGAATATGAGATTAGCGAAAAGAAGTCCCATGAAGGCCTTGATTTAATTGTGTTTTTCTTTGTATCAAATACTTTCTAAGTATTTCCAAATGGATGCCCCTCTGATTACACGGCAGTCAACACAGTCAAAAGAGAGATCCAGAAGCATTTTTATAGAGTCCAGAGAATAAATGCTCCTGAACCAAGTAAAAAACAGTATATGAGAGAAAATATTGGCTAAGGCTTTCATCCATCAAAGTAAAAGTTTCAGGCCTAGGGTAATCAAGTATCACTGTTTTTCCAGCTATAAATGATGGCACTAGCTATCTGAAACATCATCAGCCTCTAGCCAAGCACTTGTAAAATGTTGAAGGTTGTGAGCTCTTTGGAAGATGTTTTTTACAGAAGACCAGCAGATTTTCCTCTCCTTACATGTGCCCAACTGAGTGTTAGAAAAATGGAATAAGGGCACTTCCTCACCAAATCCCATCCCCAAAGCCATGTGACTTGAGATTTCCTCCACATTTTCTTCATGATGCTTCCACCTTGTAGCCAGGTGGTAAGTGACAAGTGTGCATCTCTCTCTAAGCAATAAGCTCCATCAGGAAACAAGTCATGTCTTATTTGCTCACAGTTTCAACAGACACGCAGTAGGTCTTCCAGGGCCAGCAAGATGGCTCAGCCAGTAAGGAGCCTGCTTGCAAATCCAGTGATCCAATTCCCAGAAGCCCACATGGTGGAAAGAGAGAAGTTGTCCCCTGACCTCCATACATGCTATATAACTACTATTTATCTATCTATCTATCTATCTATCTATCTATCTATCTATCTATTTATCTATCATCTATCTATCTTACTCTCTTTGCCTCTCTCTATCTCCCTCTTTTGCTCTAACTCTCTCTCTTTCTCTCTTCTCCCCAAATAAGTAAATAAAATATTAAAAAATAAGTCCTTTGCAAATACTCCTATATCTAACCTCCCATTTTTTTTCTTCAAAAAAATCTTTCCCTTCTGCTCCTTTCCCTGCCTCCTGTCTCAGAAATCAATAACACCCTGTTTGAATTCTTTAGTTACCTGCTTCTCATTGTTCCTCAGACACTCACCTTGCCAATCGTGTCCCATTTCTCATTGCATGTGTGGATTATGTTAAGGGAGTCTTAGACCCATTCAACAATTTAAAGTATCTGGAAAATGCACATAAGCCAAACTCTCAAACTTCTGCCCACATTCTTGAGAAACTTATCCACCAGGGAAACTCAAGTTTTCAAAAAGTTGTCAAGATAAAGAATTAAAAATCCATTTTCAATTCCCTGTAAAGCCCCCCCCCCAGCACTGTTTGTATTGTTGTTTGTTTATCTGTGTTTTGGGGCAATTGCCTACACAAAATTTTATCCATGAACTTTATCCAGAGTACAGCTCATGCAATTCCAACAGCCCTCTGTCACCTATTGCTATTTCAACCCCACAGGAAACGGAATCTTGGTTCTCTGTCACCCACAGGGCCTCTCTTAAGCATGTCAACTCCTGGTGGTTGCACACTGAATTCCTACAGCATTGGATGCCCTCCCATGTCTCCTCATGCCTACTTAAACACCAGCCTCAAACTCTGGTAGCTGGCCTATCTCTACTTCCTTTGCATTTTATCTCCCCCTCCCCCCCGACAGGCTTCTAAGCAGCAGTGTTGTTCGGGGTGGGGCTCTGCTCTCAACCCTCTACCATACTTTGTCGGCATTGGATCTTAATGGGATGCCAGCCAGTTGTGTGGCTGCACCTTCTGCCACCTCACATCTGCCTCTAGACTTCAGACCCATTGCTAATTACCTCTTCTGCCCACTCTGTACCATCTCTTAAATGAACCAAAGAACTCTCAAATCTAATGCCTGGAAAATTGAAACCTGGGTCTTGCAGGAACAGCCAGGCCAAACCTTGCCTTTCATGTAGCTCCATGACCTGCTGAGGCACTGGGGCCTGGAACACCTCACTGCTGCATAATTTGGATGCATAAACCTTTCTCAGCTCAAGCATACTTCCTGCAGGAAACTCTGGTGACCCATCGGGCTCTTTAAGTTGCCCTCTAGTGCAGAGGTCTTTATCAGTCCTTAATCAAAATCCCCAGAGCATTCTGACCATACCAAGAACAAAATCCAAAGTCCTCTTCAGGATGTGGGAATCCTAGCACCATCCATGTCCCGCCTATGCCTCACAGCACACCTTTGTCACTCATTCCATGGTTGCTACTAGACCATCAAGTCACGTGCTCCTGTGCCAGTGCTCTCGTCCATGGCTTATTCCTCCCTTCACAAGCCCGCCCCCCTTCCAAGAGCCACTTTTCTGACACATGTACACCAAGTCTCCAGTTTCTCTCTGTGCTCTTACACTGACTTGTTTCTTTGACAGTAATTCCCACTGCCCCACATTCCCCTGATCCTAATATGTTTCTTTCATCATACGTCTTTCCCCTCACAATGTGAGAAGAGCCTAACACAGAAATAGGTGTTGAATGAATGAACACAGCAATAAATCACTGATACAATGGGCCTGTTTAATTATGTGTTTCTGTCCTAGCCTATCCTATAGTGATTACCTTCAGCATGACTGAGACTTTGGCCACCTTATTGACCAGAGTCAATTTACCCTCAGTGTGTCTTTCCACCTGAATGAATATGGAATCACTGTGAATCTCCTCCCAAGTCTTCTCAACTCCATGCCTTCCACACTCCTACATCATACCCTGTCCTTCACACTACAGCAAGAGTGAGATTTCCATCATGTGAGAGAGACTCCTACCAAGAATCCTTCCTTGTCTTCCCCATCTACTATAAATCTTCTTAATCCTTTAAGATAACGGAGTCTAGAAAGCTACTATTACTTATAGACTCGGGTTGTACTTATAATCATGGGTGTTCATGGACCTACTGAAATCCATGAACATATCTCACAGAGACTTCAGATCAAAATCTGCAGGTCCATGAGATAAAAGCAGTCTCTTTAGTAGCAGCTTATTACATACTGACCCCCATCTCTGGTAGACCATGTGAGTATACCTTGGCCTTTGTCCACACTGCTTCCTATCTTCATCAAAAGGCAAAAACTCCTGAATGAAAACCCTGGTTTTTTGGTAGCAGTCATTTATTTCTTCAGCAGAATAAATCTGTTTGGATAGAATATCTCATAGAAAGCCATGTATACCTCTGTGCTTGCTGTGAGTCACCAGGAAGGAGACAATACCACAATCACCATTGCCCCCAGTTCCTATATGATGTCAACAATCAGCAGGCCTTCAACAGATGGTTGTGGAATGAGTAAGATTATGGGTTCTTCACTGTGTGTCTTACCTTCCCGACTAGACTGCAAGTTTTCCAAGACTACAGACACTGTATTCTAAGTATTCATATCACTTGCCAAGTGTGGTCAGCTGTGTTTCTTTACATATAGGAAGCAACTAATAAATATTTCCTGATATATTAATCAATTAAGAATAAAGAACAAGTTGCAGGAGGCAGAGCTGAGTCTGTTGCCATCATGGAAGGATGAATCGATGAAAAACTATTATGACATTTGTTGTGTAGCAACATGATTCTACTCTGAACATGATCTCTCATGTTCTCTCTGATTTAGCTATTTATATAGATGGACATAAGCTGGAAGGGCTTTCTGCCTAGAATCAGAACATGCTTGGGGTATGTTTCTAACCCCTGTCCAATTTTGTCTTTTTTGACATATTTTTTGAAACAAGGTTTCATCTTACACTTATATGCTGACCTCACACTCCTGGAAACACCCCCCCAGAGTGCTGGGATTATAGGCATATGCTACTGTCCCTAGCTCTCTTCATTAGTTTTTTGGTGGAAGTAAATAATCTTTTACTTCCATTACAAGAGAATGGATAAGAACTCCATCTAAACTAGTCTGAAGAAAGATCCTGCCCTTCATTTTTAGAAAAATTTAAATTAATAGAGTCCCAAATATGGTCAAAGCAGCATCCCAAACTATGTGATATTTATGTTCTGGAGTAGGCATGTTATAAGTTCTTTTCTGAATGACAAAATAAGTCCTTTCAACCCTTCTGGAAATGATTTCAGCTCCTTTACACTGCTTAACCGAAACTTGATAATCACCTATCCTTTGCCCCATAGTACTCATTTAATGAGTTTAATTATATTTCATTTACTGTGACTAATTAACCGAGACAGAAATTGTTCTTCCCTAAAAGTGTAGAAGGAAGCCTCTTGGCCTCTTCCCCTTCTTCTCCCCCACAGCCCCAATATGCTGGATGATTAAAGCAGATCAAGGCGTTACCATGAACTTCTCCAGGAAAAAGTTGCAACTGCAAATCCTGCTTCTACCCAAGGTGCAACCAACTCTCAGCACTTCTGGAAAACCCAACCTCCTCTTGGTCTTACAAGGCAAAAAGAGCTGTTCCATTAGGCAGGAAATTTTTCACACTAGATAGAAGGCTATAGCAAGAGCTACTTTAATTCACATCCCCCCTAAAACTACTAAAACAGTGGGGTTATTCTAACCACAGAGACGAGGGGACCTACGACTCACAGAATCAGTAAGCTCTGGATTCAATGGCCCAGGCATTATGAACCCAGATTCCAAGCTCCCCTCTCCCCCCCCCCATATCCCCACCCTAAAACATGCTAAGCCAAGGGAAAAGTATTCCACATCTGGGAACAAAGTCATTGTCTCAGATCTCATCCTTAAACTCATAAATCCCATTAGTAATTGCCTGTAATTATTTGTCACAAGGCCAATCATGCTTTGCAGGAGAGGGAAATGAAATTTTTATTTCTAGTGCAAAGGTTGAGAGTGCTGTTGAGTTCCAGGAAATTTAAGTTAGACAGCTAACACGGCTTGATGAACATGTGAATATTTCCTAAAAACATGATTCCAGAAAATAGCCAACTCTTTGTTTATTTGAAACAGTACCCGGCTGGCCAGCCTGGTACATACTATATAGGCCAGACTAGACTTGAACTCATGGCAATCCTCCTGTCTCAGTGTCCTGTGATATCAGGCATGCAACATCATTACCAACTAAAAGTTTGTATTTTAAATCGCAAATAGAAAATAGTATGTCTTCACGGCTTATGCACAAAAGTCCTAAAATCCCTCATCAGGAAGGACATTAGCATGCCCCATTCAAAATAAGGCTCTTCATGAAATGTCAAGAGGTTCTCCCACTCACTTAAGAAAAATGTCTTCACCCCAAAATACAAGCAAGTGTTGATTTGCCACACTAATTGGAAACAAGAATAGCCTGGTGTCAAGTCCCTGAAAACCCCATTTACTCCATGTCCTTTTATCTTTGATCAGTCGCTAATGTGTAACCAAATGACCCAACTTGAGTTTCATCACCTGGCCTTTTTCAACTCACACCAATCTGTTACAAGTGCTAATGAACGAAGAGGTCCGGAGTCTAACAAGGCAAGAAGCATGAGGTGCGTGGGGGAGAGAGAGCTGCAGCTTGACTCCACACCTTCTTTGTGAAAAAGGAAAAACGGCTGACTTCCAGTCTGCTTTCTGCAGAAAACGCGACATTAAATTGGGAGGGTAATAGATTTACTTACATGCTGAATTATTAAGATATTCATTCACCTACTTAGCCGTGAGTGAGCAGCTGTGTATGGCCAGCCAAGGAGTGAACGAGGAGGAGGGATAGATAGAAAGGTGGGGGAAGGAGGAGGAAGGCAATGTGTTCTGAAGGGAGAGAGGAGGCTGGATTGGGAAGTAGGTACAAACAAGACAGCTTGGGTCCCTCAGGTAAATGCACACACACAGGCAACAGTCACAGATGCACCAATACTTGAACATTTAGCATCACAGACCACAGACATCCATTTTCAACCACTGGCCTCCATACTGAGTGTGACCTGTAAATCATTTTATTTCTGATCCCATCCCAGAGCCGGATTCAGAATGACATCCGCCTAAGACGACCACACCACATGCCCAGAATTCAAGTGGAAACTTTCGCTTGCAAAACTTACTTGGGACACTGATGGCATTGGAGAGAGCATGCTTGCAAATGTGATCAAATGTGGAAGATTTAAGAGAGCCAGGTACCGTGGGCTCTAAGCCAGAATTGTCAGGCTTTAGACGCAAAGCCACCAGTGTCGGAGCTGCAGTGTGAATGCACCTCCTGGCTCAAGGATGCTTCCTAAGCGCTTCCTGACACTCGTGTGACCAGGACTTTCGCCCATGGCTTCGACCCACAACAACATCCTCAGCCAACTAGAATGTTTCCACTGAGTCCCGGAGAATTCAGCCCATTTCTCAGAATTCTTTCCTGAGTCACAAAGCGCCTAAGAGGCAATTGGAAGGAGATGGTAGCACCACAGTTACGTTGAGGAAAACTCTTTTGAGGTGTTTCTCTCTCTGTGCATCGGTGTGTGTGTGTGTGTGTGTGTGTGTGTGTGTGTGTGTGTGTGTGTGTGGAAGGCAATTGAGTGTATGTGCCTGTGAAGCCCAAGAGTGATATCAGGAATCATCCTAGAGTGTTCTACCTCCTTATTGTTTTGCTCTGGGTTTTCCCAGGCTTTGCCTTCTAGGGTCAGAATTAATGACTGCCACAATATCTGCCTGGCATTTTTACAAGGGATCTGGGGATCCAAACTCAGTTTTTTTGCTTGTGAGGCAAAAACTTTAACCCCTGAGTCATCTCCCTGGCCCCTAGTTTTGATGTATTCTTAGCTCACTGAGCTCTATAAGCAATGAGTGAGTAAAGCAAGAATATGAAGGGAAAAAAAGAGCCAAGATATCAAATATAAAATAAACATGATTTATGAATTACAATACTATTCAGATTAGCATGTGTTCTACAGAGCATATGGTACCCAGTGAAGAATGGTTCTCGTCACAGAAGAGCTTTTGCAGGGTGACCATAATCACGGACCAGAAGCTGCGGCCCCTGAGGTCCGTGTTGAGAGGTCTGGTGGATGGAAGCAAAGACTAAATCTTTGTGGCTGTTTTTCTTGGACAATGCCAGTCTACCAACAGCAAGCTCAAAGGCAAGCGGCTCTTTTACTGTTGGTATAACAAAGAAAACAGAAGTGCCTCAATCTCAGGAGGGCAAGGACAGCATTCACATACAACACCACCTGGGGATACAGAGACATGCACTGCATATTACATGTGCTTACAGGGAGAGATTGGGTCCATGTCCCACCGTGTGTGTGTGTGTGTGTGTGTGTGCGTGTGTGTGTGTGTGAGTGTGTGTGTGTGTGTGTGCGCGTGTGTGTGTGTACCTTTACTTAGGGTAACATATGCAACACACTGTCTAGAGCATCTCCACCTTTCTCCAGGCCCATATCCCTAACACTCTTCCCCCCTGCACCTCATTGTGTATACTCTACAGTTCAACCAACCAATTCTGTGTCATGTCTCTAATCATGAGTCTTGGCTGGTGTTATTTTCTATCAAGAGCATCCTTTCCTGATCCTTGTGGGCTACACAGAGCCTCAGAGCATTCGGGGCTACTCCACTGCCATGTACCCACACTTCTTGTTCGCTCCCTCACTGGACTGCAATTCAAAGTTCCACAGGTCTCAAACCTGCTGGATTGTGAAATCCTGCATGGGGGGCAGCTAATAAATCTGGTGAATTTATTTCAACTGGATTCTATTCAGTTGGAATGCATAGCACTCGCTCTGTGAGATTTCTTTAAATAATTAAAGATGTCTTGAGAGGTTGGATAGTAAATCTGTCCTGACAGAGACTCCCTGGGCTGTCCAAATTTCCCACAGGAAAGAGGGGGAAAAAAGACAATACAGCTAACCAAGTTTGGAGCTTCATTATGTCATGTTCAAGACTTTCTAACCCACTCTCCAAGGGACTTTAGAACAAGTAACTTAATATGTAACTGCGCCCTTCCCCTTGCATGAAAATCAGAGCGAAGTATCATCTCAGTGCAGAGAGAGAATGGAAGTACATTCATGAAAAGGAATTTATAAAGTATTAGAGCTGTGTGTGTGAATCGATGGCTGATATTTAACTAACATGCACAAGGTCCTGAGTTCAATCTCTGGTATTGCTCCCCAATATTAAAATCATAAAACCAGAGCTCAACTTGATATTTAAAACCTAATTTGAATTGCACTACTACCAGTTCTTCAATGAATGCACTACTCGCTTGCGGAGGGTGGGGGGGAGTGTTAATTACTGCCTGATTCTTGATTCCTGTCTCCTGGACCACATCAGACCAACAGGAAACTTTATTGGCTCGCACCTCCCAGCATGATCCAATTTCACTCTCTGATAATTAACAAGAGAATGTGAATCTTTGCATGTAATGGTTTTATGGATTAAAGAGGACTCTGTCTTTTAGAAGTGCACAAAGAAACATCTACTGATAAAAAGCCTCTGTCACTGGAGCTGGCTGATGGGCAGGAGAACACTCAGCCATTTTTATAAAATTTTTCATACTGAAAAGTCATCCCTCTCTTTGAAAACCTCAGTGGGTTTCTAGTCCAGTTGGAGGAGGAACCAGGTGGTCCTGGTGAATGCCCACGAAGCCTGCTGGCTCTCTTCGCAACATGCAACGTCTTCCCTCTGCCTTCACTCTCTACTGCAGCCTTAAACATCCCAGGCATGTTCCTACCTCAGGACCTTTTCACGACTGCGCCTTGAGCTACAAACGTTTCTCATTGAATTCAACTCACAGTACTGCTCTCTCCCCTGGTCCAGACTTCTGGGTCTGCAAGAAAACATTCTCATTTCTAATTTTCAGATTCCTTCGTTGATCTAGTCCCAGTGCCTAGCACAGTGCCTGGCATAGACTAGACGGTAAGTATCTGTTGCCTGTAGGAATCAACAACCAAGTTAGCCAACCGATGAAGGTAGCCGGAGGTTTGACATCTTTGAAGATTGATGACGGTGTGTCAGACAAGCTACAGTGGTCACTGTAAGCCTGATTGTTGCAGAACAGTGATTTCAATTGCTCTATTCAAGGATTAAGAACCAGAATCTCCTGCCCAGAAAGTCAACAGAGCTTCAAGAGCTCAGTCCTGAAAGGTGAATAGATGGTGGAGAAGGCTGGCCTGTTAGTCTGGAAGCATCTGTGCTGCTCTGTCAGAGACTGACCCCCCCCACACACACCAGCCTGTGCTTCTGAGGAACTTGTTCTTGTGTCTGGACAGTATCCTGTCCCCGTGGGAGGAAAAATGACCTGAAATCACTGGGTCCTAGAGCTTCGGTTCCCACGCTCCACGTCACCTTTTCTGTCTTCCTAGAAAACTCAACCCAACTTAGAGGAGAATCAACTTTACAATCCTTATGACTCTTTTAAATGGCATTTAGAACCTGTTATATTTGGCTCAGAAATGTTCTTTCTGATTCACCTGCTGCCGTTAATTAGTTCTGTAAAGGATAATATGTTACAAATCTGAAAACCAACCAACTAACCATAGATTTCACTATCTTCCCCCGCCCAAGTGCCATCTTCAAATCTAGGCACACTATTAGGGGGCAAATCATTCACCCATCAGCCAGTCTGCCATGTGCCAAGGTAAGAGGTTGCCGGAAGTCCTTGGAGGACAGTCACACTTCTAGCTTTTCACCAACTTTCTCTCCCAGCAATGTCTCGGAATGTCACTCAGGGGGTCTTTCATGAGCTTTGAGTCAGAGCAGAGTGAAAGAACCAAGCTCAGAGGACTTAGGCACCCTCCCAGCACTTCGCTATGTTCCCACCAAAAGAAAGTTACAGAAGGACAACAATTCGATCTATATCCCAACTCTTGGGTCCTTTCCCTACCTTCCCTTGTCAGACTTGACTGCTTGGCAAACCCCACTGTGTATGGCCCTGCCCTTGGCCCCCAGGTTCCTTGGCAGCCAAGAATCCCTTCAAGTGACAAGCTCGTGTGTTGCTGCCATGGAGTCAAGGAGCCCCAAAGAGTTGCAAGCTGAACAGCTGTGGAGGAACCCAGTGTTGGCATCTTTGCTACCTATCTACAGAGAGAACATGCTTTTTCCTTCTCTTCCCTATCTTAGGAAGGCTCCCAGATTTATTGTTTTTGTGTTCTAAAATCTAATAATGCAGCAAAAAATAAATAAGAGAACAGTACAATTTCTACAGTGCTCTCAAAAGCTCAGCCACAGCTCTGAAGGCAAAGTCTCAGGCCACCAGATCCTGAGCCATGATTTCACTTCATACATTGTTATACTGTCCTTATCCATTACCCATCAGTACGAACTTGCCAACAACATCTGTGTTAACTGTACATCTATGTCCACTCTCTTAATCAAGAATAATGGCAAAATCAGGTATTAAGTTCAGTAACACTGTCCCTCTTTCCAGCAGACATACGTACAGTGTTTGGACATGTCAATCAATCACAAAAGATGATCCCCAGCTTCCATTACCAAAACCCAATGCGGAGTGAGGTGACTCAAGAAAGACTGCCAGACTGAACCAATCTAAATACAAGGCATCCCTCTGAGTTTAAATTCATACAAAAATAAATAACTTAATATACTATGTATGAGTTGTCATCAAGAGGTCATTTTGTTACTTATCTGGAACTGAAGCTGGCATTTCTGAATATGAAGTCTTTAAGAAATGCAAGAGAGATGTGTGAGTCCCACCATAATTACAAATTCCGCTTCTCGACAATAGGAAAGGTTAATGATTACACGCTTGCTCACGGTTTTCTCATCAAGAGACAAAATGAGACAGTGCCAAAGCAATATTAGCACATTAAATTAATGTTCACCTGTTTACTATAATTATTCAGCAGTTAGAGTACCTTATAATTCACATAGTATAAGTCGCCAAAGGTGAAATCCCATGAGGTTTGTGTGTTTCATTTCCTTTTCTCACCTTCTCTCTGCCAGCTAATGTTCTTCTTCATTATAGAGCCTATTAGAACACGTTAATATAAGAATTGGAGAATGTAGCTAGTTAGTAGAGTGCTTGCCAAGTACTCACAAGGTCATGGGTTCGATCCCCAGTGCTGTATAAAATCAAGCACAGAGGCACATACCTATCACTATAACCTTGAGGAGATGGAGTCATAAGGATCAAGAGTTCAATATCACCTTCCACCACATGGCAAGTTCAAGGCCAGCCTGGGCTATATGAGATTTTGTCAGAGGCACGGATATGGGGACAGGGAGTTAGTTTACTTCAAGATTAAAATAATCTCCCATGGAGAAGTGTTGGTGTGAGATAAGTTGTTCTTGACTTTTCCTTTTCCTACAATATGGTGCTGGGCAAGAACCTCTCAAAACACCACAAGGATGGGTTTGTTTACTTGGTGGAAGTCATTTTGCTGAAAGGATGATGATAGTGTTTCAAAAACCAGAAAAAAATACTGAGGGTCTATAATTCTTTGCAAAAGAGGAAGGAAATGTGAAGGTCAACTTCAAGAGGTCCATGTAGCTTCTCCTACCTTCAAATGGTCTTATTTTTACACAACTAAGTCACATGATACAATTCGGGGCATATGCTCTGGTGACGGTGCTGTGAGATGTAAAAACAGTTGCTAGCTCCTTTTCAAAGACTTTAATTGACAGTTCTAACAATTCTTCAACTCGTTAACAAAATTCAAAGTGAAAACATGCTATGCACTGGCTGACTCACAGATTCAATCCTGATAAATATAAATGGTAGCATAAACTGTCAGGTTACTTGGCTTTATTGCAATTATAAACCATCAGCCATAACAAATGTGTTCAACATTTATCAAGAGCATTAATTACTCTTCCAACATATGATTCCAACAATTGCTTTTTTTATTAAACTTCCATTTCATTTCCTGGAAAAATATTAAGCCACAAAGGAAAGATTTCATATTAAGCAGTAGAGACTTAACATTGGGTTTAGAAATTGGTCTCAGAATCCTTACATCTCATTAGAGGGGAGGACCCAGAGGGAAGTTTGACAGACAATCTGGCAAGGTAATTCCTAACCTTTAAAGCTCTGGGAACTAAAGGATGCTCCAGGAATGGGCCCCCCCCACACTGGAAGAAGGAGGGGGGAAGAAAGAGGAAAGGGGGGAGAAAGTGGATGGGCTGTCCAGGGAGGAGAGGAGGGAGGAAGGGGAATGAGCTACTTATCAACTGTGTATGAGTGGAAAAAATAAAAAATAAAAAAAAACAAATACATGTTCTTCCTGCTGCAAAAAATAAATAAATAAATAAATAAATAGGTTTCAGAGAATATACCTGTTTCTCAATACAGCTAACCAACTTGGCTTTCTTTAATTTGGCCAGGACTAAGATGAACCAATGCAAGTTTCACATTGATAAGTGTGGACTTGAAATAGTGCCCAACTGTTTTTGGAACCTGAAGCAAGTTGGTGTGCGTCTCCAGGGAAATCTGGCAAGGTAATTCCTAACCTTTAAAGCTCTGGGAACAAAAAAAAAATTGGGGGAATCTTCAATCACAAATAAGTTAGATACAGTCATGAGGGCTTGTAGAAAATAATCATAACAGAAGCATAGGGCATAAGGCCCCGCTGAAAAGCTAACCTCAACTGTCAAAGAAAAGTTAAAATATTCCCTGCTGATCATATACCAGTCGGGCAGACAGCAGCCTGGGCAGGTATAGCCAGTGTAACACACTTGAACCATAGTGAGCATTCCACAACAGCTAGAACCAGGCACTCCCCCATTCTACTCTGCTAAGCCTCTACCACAAGCACCTGAACTACAGTTAATATGGCATGATCTGTATGGAATGAACAAAGGCTGGCTGTGTGTCCATCTCAAGTATGATGGGGTAGGCAGGAATCAGACACAGGCAGAGCTTGGATCTGCTCTCCTAGCTGGGGACCCAGAACAAGTCACTTCACCTCTCTGAACTGCAGTTTCTTTACCTGGAATATAAAAAGGCCGGGAGACATCATGTTCAGGGCCCCTCCTTGACTCAAGATGCTGGGATTGTGGGCTGGGGTGATTAGAGCCTTTCCCTTGAGAGAAAAAGAACTTGAGTTCAGAGTCCCAGATGCCATCTAAAAATGTCAGGTGGATGTGGCAGCAACCTGTAATTCCTGCCTTGGAAGGCAGAGTTGGGAAATCCCAGTAGAAGCAACAAAGAGACAGAGTAATCAAGGATAATTCCTGATATCACCCTTGGGCCTCTATAAATACACACACTCAAGTGTCCTCTGGTACATACACACACACACACACACACACACACACACACACACACACACACACTCACAAAAAAGTCTGAGATTCTATAGTTTCAATTTTACAAAATGAAAGAGGTTGAAGTAGACAATGTCCAGTGTCCCTTTTAGATGTCAATACTATGATTTTCTGATTTTTATCCATGCAGAGAGACGATTGGGCCAAATGAACTATAATTCCATCCAGACTTGAAATTCTCAGATGGGTTTCACATGCAAAGAGATGAATAAGGTTGCTATCAGCAAGCGTTTTGAGAGTTTTATTTAATGGCTTCTTCTGATATTGGAAGGAGAAAACATCCCCCTACTTAATGGAAAATTGTTTAACCATGCTTTTAGTAAAAATCATAAAAAATAGCCATTTCCTATAAAACTAAAAGCAGCAGCCCCAAGACATAGCCTAAGATTAAAGCATTGTCACAACTAAAAATAAAGACATTGCAAGAATTTAACAGACCAGCTGGTCAGTGATTTGACCCGTGGCAGAAGGCACCCTGTGACAACGTCCATGTGATACAAGACTACAATTTCATTTTCTAGATTTTGAATTCCTAATCCTCCACAGCTGGACACATGATCTTAAACAAGCTACTGTCTCTTAAAGACTTAGTTACTTCATCCATATATGAGAATAGCAACAGTACCAGGTGTTGAGGTTGACATAAAAATTAAAGATCATACCTGTAAAATTTTTTTAGCAAAGAACCTAGCCCACTGTGCTCTAGACCTATGAAGCTCCAAACTGTTGGCATGACTGTTATTGCTTTCATTCTTAATTTGTCCTCATTCTCTTAATACAAATATTTCACCTCCATACATACATGCTTTTTGCACAGAACTCGCCTGGAAATTCAGGGGCTGCCAGAGCAAGTCTCAGAAGAACCCAGCTCCTTCACCTGCCGCATCCTCCTTCTTAAAAACTCTGCTGGCGTTCTGGGAAGATAGTTCAGTGGTTAAAGCTTTTGCTTTACAAGCAAAGGGACCTCAGTTCAGATTCCCGGATTCCATGTAAAAAATGTTCAGTAGGTGTGGTGGCTCACCTGTAATTCTAGCCCTGGAAGACAGAGGCTGGGAATCTCCGGAATAAGCTGGCTAACTGGACTAGCCCTAGTGACTTCTTTGAGTTTAATTAGGGACTCAAGCTCACAACAGGAAGGTGGAAGAGCGATTAGTGATGATTCCCGACATGACCCTTGGGCCTCCGCAGGCAAGAGCACCCAAGTGCACTGGTCTACACACACCCACATGCACGCGCACACACACACGCAAACACACACAAAACCCGGATACAAACACACATAGAAGGGAAGGAGGGAGGAAGGGAAGGAAAGAGAGAGAGAGAGAGGGAGAGAAACTCCCTTGAGAAATGACTCTTGCTCTATATACTCCCTTTGACCTCTGCCTGGATGAACAGGTCCCACCCACCTGCTTTAAGGCTCTCCTCAGGGCCCCTAATGGTCGCTTCTTGAACACAATTCTAATTCCACTGTTGATTTACCTACAGGCTCTTCTTATCTCTCCCTGGCTCACTGTGAACTCCTTCAGGGCTATGCCCTCGTTTCTGGGCCATCCATGTTAGGACATGACAAACACCCAGTGAAGCTGGCTGCTGAATGAGTCCATATGTGTGCTAATAAGATTAGTAAAATCTACGAAATGAATCAGTTACGTAATAGTAATTCAACCTACTGAACAGACAGGGAGATAAATCTCTTTTGCAAACAAAATAAAAAGAATTCCATGAAGGTTAAAATAAAGGTCACCCAAAACACCCATATATGTGCACATCAGATACTGGAAGAATGTCAGGTAGAACATTCACTCTATAGAGGCAGCATTTGAGCTGAACCTCAATTCTCAGTAGAACTGAAAAAAGGGCAAGACAGAAGACATCGCTACAAAACATGCACTGATGAGTGCAGAGAACAGAGCCCAAAGCATCGTTTGGACATGGCTGGGCAGGGAAGCCTCTTGGTGTAACAGTGGGAGACTAACTTGAATCAAATTACACGTGCATGGGGCAGGGGTGGAACCCACTCAGTATGCACTTCTTTAGTGTCAGTGAGTAATGGGGTGCTTAAGCTGGGAAAGAACTAGAACAGGTCCAGATCCACTGGAGTAGGGTGCCCTGGGATGAATCTGAAAGATTATTTAGAGTCTGAAAATAAAGAGTATAAAGACCAGAGCAGTGACCACAGAAGACGGACCATGTGGGGAAGGAGACAAGGACAAAGGAGACATCAGAGAAGAAATGTCTTGTCTGTTTTTTAAAGACATTCTGCAAAATGACTGGCATCAACCCCGATTTGGTCAACACACAGCCTCCAGAAATGGAATCTTTCCACAAGTCCCTGGATAACCTCACTAGCTGTTTCCTAAAGCCAACCACAGACTTCTTAGAAGGTTGGAGCTCACTGAAGGGAGAAAAAAAAAAGCAAGTGTGATTTCATCAATCACTTTTACCAACCACCAAAACTAAGAGGCCAAGAACCAAGAGGGTCCTGGGTCATGTGGAGGTGGGGGGTACTGATGTCCTAGGGCGCAGAACCTCTTAACCAGTGTTAGCCAGTGGGCAATGGAAGGACCTGTGTTCATGTCTTACCCAAAGATAAATATTTGCACACATTCTTAAGATTTCAAAGTCTTGTTTTCGGCTGCTTTTTCAGGATATGGTCGCAATAGAAAGGGGGCAGACTTGAGAATTGGGCAGCGTGGCGAGAAAGAAGCCTTAGCAGACAGGGTCCAAGACTGAGATGTTTAGCCGGACAATCTGATGCTCCTCCCCTTCTGACAAATTAGCATATCATAAAAACAAAATGAGATAGCGAGAAGGTTAAGAGCAGCACATGTTCTGAGTTCACGAACAATGCCTCAGCACCTGGGAACATGGCTCAGTGCATGAAGTACTCATCATGCAAACATGAGGACTTGGGCTCCCTAGTACTCATAGAAAGATGGGTGTCAGAGAGTGTAGCTGGGATTCCAGGACTCCTAAGCAAGATGGCAAGTGGAGACAGAGGAATCACAGAGAGTGCCTTGCCCCCAGCCAGTTATCCTGCGGCATGCAATGGTGAGCAGGAGACCCCCATCTCAAAGTGCAAAGTGACAATCAACACCCAAGGTTGTCCTCTGCCCATACTGCCATGGTACACCAGCACATGTACACACACACACACACACACACACACACACACACACACACACACACACGTATACATTCACATATACACACAACCACATACACATACAAACACATATACTCACATGCATATCACACACACGTATACGTACACACAAGGTAAAAATATAAAAACTCCTCAAGCACGTCAGGACAGAAGGATGGGCACAGAGGGAAGCTGAACATGAGTCCTCTTCTGCACCGAAGACTTGCCCAAGGATTTTTTTATATTAAAATTGTTATTTTTTATTTCCACTCATACAAACTTAACAGGTACACCGGTCCACCCCTCCCTCCAATCCCCTATCCCCCTGTGCTCCCCTCCCCCCTTCCCTCCCCATTCCCCAGTGCCTCCCCTTCCCATCCCCAGAGCATCCTTTACTGTGCATGCCAAACTCTCCTCTGGGTCCTCCTCTCCGACGAGGTGCAAGGACCCAGTGGCATTTCCCAGAACCCTTTCCTGTGTTCCCGTTAAGCACAGGAACACTACTGTGGCCATCAATCCCTTGCCTCCAAGGCTAGTGCCTTTAGCAGATGCTAGACTTTGTGAGGTCAATAGTGTGTTGGACATCACGCAGGGCATGTAAAGTCCAAATATGATTGCTTCGGCCCTAACTTGTGTGGAGTATCTTGCATATCATTGCTCCTCCCATCCTTGTGCTCTTACAATCTTACCGCCTCCTCTTCCGCAAATTCCCCTGAGCTTCAGGATGGGGAGAAATTAGGCTGGCCTAGTTCCAGGTGATTGATATAGAGTCTCTGATGTTCTGGATTATGGTTTGTTGATTTTTTTTTCAGTTTTGCTGCTCCCGCAATGCCCTTGGCTCCACTCTGATGGGTATTGGATGTCACCCCCTGGCCACAGATAAAAAAACTGTTACATTAGAGTCTTGTTATAAGAGTATATTCAAAGGTAGATGTAATAAAAGTAAGAAACCATGGTGAGGGAGGGGTCAATCACCCATCTGTGAAATGGTTACTTTCTATCTGCCAGACTATATGCCCTCCCCTTCTGGTAAGATCATACCCCATCAGTTGTAAATGATCAGGAAGGGAAGTCTGTAAACTTAACCAGATGTCTCATTACTTACTTGCAGTCCTTGATAGTGGCCTATTTTCTTTGCTGTAACATGGTCCCCTCTCTCGTTACTGGTGTAGCCCTCCTTCCCCATCCCTCCTGTTCATAATCTTAGCAATTACTGTAGTTATTACAGAGATTTATCTTTGAGTGTCTCTAAGTGGGTTTCATACTAGGAGCCACCTATTAGGGAGTACATACGGCGCTTAATTTTCTGTGTCTGGGATACTTCACTCAATGTAATTGTTTCTAATCCCATCCATTTCCCGGCAAATTCCATTAATTCATCATTTTTGATGGCTGAGTAGTACTCCATTGTATAGATGTACCACAGTTTCCTTATCCACTCGTCAACTGTTGGACATTTGGGCTGATTCCATGACTTTGCTATTGTAAACAGTGCTGCTATGGTTGTGCTTGTGCTACCGAGGTGAATTTTTAATTGTATGGGGGGTTATTCCCAAAAGTGGAATCGCAGGGTCATATGGCATTTCAATCTTTAATTTCTTTAAGAATCTCCGGACGGCTCACCAGAATGGCTGTATGAGCCTACATTCCCACCAGCAATGTATGAGAGTTCCCCTCTCTCCACATCCTCTCCAGCATTTGTTGTTGTTTGTATTGTGGATTTTTGCCATCCTGACCGGTGTGAGATAATATCTCAGGGAAGTTTTGATTTGCATTTCCCTGATGGCTAAAGATGTAGAGCATATTTTAAGATATTTGTTAGACATTTTAATTTCATCCCTGGTAAAGTTTCTTTTAAGTTCCAGGGCCCATTTTTTAATTGGGCCATTGGTTTCCTTGGTGTTTAGTTTTCTAAGTTCTTTGTGCACTCTGGACAGTAGAGCTCTATCAGATATGTGGTTAGTGAAGATTTTCTCCCATTCTGTGGGTTGCCTTTGAGCTCGTGTTACAATCTCTTCATCTGAACAGAAGCTCTTTAATTTCACCAGATCCCAACTGTTGAGAGTTGGTAGCAGTGACTGGACTATTGGATGTCTGTTTAGGAACTGTTGGCCTAGCCCAATCAGCTCGAGGGAGTTCCCTACCCTTTCACCTATGGTTTTTATAGTCTCTGGCCTTATATCAAGGTCCTTGATCCATCTGGAATTAAGTCTTGTACATGGTGACAAGTACGTTGCCCAAGGATTTTAATTCCCAGAACTTTCCAATCATGCAAATGTAATTTTCATGCAATCAATCAATTATACCTATAGTGTTCAACCATTGCATAGACAATGTCAGAGGCTATACCTGCCACCAAACAGCCTGATGTTATAGCAACTCCAGGAAAAAGAAAAGAAAGAGAAGTCTATGGAAGAAATCGTCAGAGCTTTAGTGACGTGACAGTAAGCACTTTCCAAATTCCAGTTATGCAAGCAAAGTAATTAGCATCCTGTGACTTGCAGCCTTTTTCCAGGTAATTTCGTAATCCCATCTTCCTATCCCGTGACAGAAGTCCCTCCTCTTCTATCTACCTTCCCTGGATCAGCATCAGTTGTACTTGCCCACCTTGGATCTTATTTTGGAAGCATGAGTAGAAATTACGACAGCAACTCTCATTGGCCTTGATCTCCCCTTAACTCTCAAATACCGTAGAGGCCCAATGAAAGGCTCCATGGGAAATCAGTCAGAGTTGAGTCTGGGCATTGCTCCTTAAGGCTTGCACAGAACCTTTCCATATTTAAAAATGCTCTAGAAACATCTCCCATGGACTGTGGCAGAAGGTAGAGTGCAGTCACAGAGGCATGCTGGGAGACCGCAAAGCCATGCAGCTTGCCTGAAAGCTGTTTGCTTGTTGCTGATTGCCTATTCCCCGCTTCAGCCTCAGAGCCATTTTCAGAACCTCTGACATAAGGCCCAAGTCTGAGTAGTTTTTAATCACCTAGATAGCTCCACACTCATACCTGACTCTACTATGCCCCCAGCGTTGTAAGCCAGTCTTGCCGACACTCACAATGCTCCTTTGCTGGAGTCGCAGAAGAATTCGGCTTCCAGACCCACTCACCCCCACTTCATCCTGCCCTGTCCAGGATTGCTTCACTGGGCCAGACTGAATGCCTCCCCCTCCTTTGCATCGACCGAATGATTTTCACGTATTTGGAGCGTATTACAGTTGTTTTGTTCTTTGTCAGCTTAATGCCTGGCATCTACTAAGCATTTCAAGAAATGCTAGTTTCCTGCTTCCTTCTGGTTGGAAAAGTTTAACTTCTAATCACAATAGGGTATAAGAAAGGTGGTTCCTTGTGGGAAAATGAAACAGAAGGAAGTTACAGACTTTGTCTTTGGTGGACAACATGCACTTTGCTTCTAAAAGAAGAATAAATGTTACCAGGCATGGTGGTGTTCAATCGGGATACACTCAAGGGGCTGAAGAAAGAGGTCTTATGAATTCAAGGACAAGCTGGGATATATAGTAAGACCGAGTCTCATTACACCCAAAAAAAAAGGAGAAAGAAAAAGAGAAGGAAAAGTAGGAGGGACAAAGGAGAGCAGGAGGAGGAGGGGGAGGAGGAAGAAGAAGAGGAGGAGGAAGAAAAACATAAAAACTAATAGCAAAACTAATGACCAGCTGCTATCTGCTCTTATCTTATGTCTTGGATATTTGTAAACCCACTTAGTCTACCAAACATCCAAAATATGTGGTTCCTATTCTGACTGGCATCTCACAGGTTAATATTCCTAGGTATGCAATTAAGGAATGTGCCAGAGATCCCTGTTAGATAAGAGTCAAGCCAGAATAGAGACGCTTGCTACCTGGCTCCCAAACATGTTTTCAACTTGTTCCCTTACATACAGTGGAGTGTCTTTAATGTTGGCTGTTACACTATCTGTGAGGTCTCTGGGAATGAAGAAGTGGTGGATAGTAAACCACTGTTCTGCAGGCAAACAAGGGAAGTCCCTGGAAGCCTCTAGTCACAGCTTACCAACCAATCAGTGCAGAGCCTTGCCTTGTGCTTCTGTTTAAAACACTTCATTTAATATAAACTGTGTGTTCATTAATGGAAAACTCTTCATGGTGCATGCCTAAACACAGCTAATCTCTGGTAGCCACATCGCAACCTGGTTGCACTTAGAAACACTAGAAAGCACTTCACGCTGTGCCCTGGGGCCATCGTGAGCAGCAACATCATCAATCCAAAGGGAGAAAAATGCCCACACCCTGGTGCTAATAGACCCCTCCAGAAGGCTACATTTATAGTATGAAGCAAGAAGGTAGAGCACCTTGTACAAGTTCAGCTAGGAGCATGTACTAACCATGTCTGCAGAACACCAAGAAAGCACCTTGCCATTGAGTGGGGTCTAGGATCCGAACTCAGGACCTTCCACCTGCAAGGCAGAGGCCTTACTATATATCCCAGCTTGTCCCAGCGGTATGTATATGTGTGTGGGGGGGGGTCCTCCCATTCATAAATCAGGCAGATGCATTTGCAAGCACTGCAATACAAGTCTGCACTGAATGACGTCTGCCTGCAGGTGGAATGCCTGTGGGTTTTACTTTGGTTTTCTTTCCGAAGGGACAAGATTCCCAGGCTTGCTACATTCTTGCAAGGGCATCTGAAGACCCCTCCCCACAAGGCCTTTCCAGAGCAAGGCGAAGACCCCTCCCCACTAGGCCTTTTCAGAGCAAGGCGCCAGAGCACATCAGCGTAGCTGGGGTTGCCAGTCAGCCCCCGGCCAGAGCTTTGCTGAGGCCCCAAGTCATAGGCATCAGTGGCATGCTGCAGTCTTTCTGACCCAGTGAAATCAAAGACCCACAATATGTTTTTTTCCTATAACTAAAGAAAATAACTTCTGTATGAGACTAACTTGCATCTCATACTCAGATTGGAAACTGTATCCTGTGGCTCTGAATGGTTTGAAACATCCAGGCACAACATACATAGTCACTTGACAGGTCTTTCCGAAAAGCACAAAAAGCGGGGCTGGAGAGGTGGCTCAGGGGTTAAGCCTCTGCCTTGCAGGTGGAAGGTCCTGAGTTCGGATCCTAGACCTCACGTATAGACGCCCTGCGGAAGCGGGGGAGGCCTGCCTTTCAGGTCCTGGTAGGGCGGAGCCCGTGAATCCCCGGGCAGAGTAAACAAGGAGGAGGTGGAGGCGGTCCATGGTGGTTCCCGAATTCGCCCATGGTTCTACACACACACATAAACTCACAATTGAATAAATAATAAAAAAAAAATTTAAAAAAAGAAAAGCACAAAAAGCAAAGTCCCATAAAACATCCTTTAAAGTCAATTACATTTCTGACAATGATAGGAAAGTTTCATCCCCCCCCCAAAAAAAGCCTTCGTGACACAAATAAATGAATCACAGATGCACTTAAACTGCTTTTGTTGATTAAGTGGAAAGTTAAATCTGCATGAATACTTCATACAAATTCAGATAATTCTAGAACTCTAAAACAGTCTACAGGACACTAGTCCAAGCCTAAGCTTTATTTATCTGTATGCCACACATAATGAAAAAACGGCCTTGAAATTCTCACTCATTCACACAATAAAATTACCATAGGGGATACCTACCTCATGTTTGATTTGCTAGGAACACAAAAGTGAATAAAATATGGTTTGTGTCATGTTTGCCCTTTGTTTGAAAAAAGAGAGAGCAACAGGTGAGTAATGAAGTCTCCAGAGTCTATTCTTCCAAGCAGACACTTCTTCCGGTTTTTAATCCATAAATACGAGGAAGAAAATTCATTTTTGCAGCTTCTCGTCTAGTTCATGCCACTGAGTTACAAAGGCCTAGCCTCATCCAGCTGCCTTTCCCGTGGTAGACAGAAGACTCCCACCCTGTTCCAAATGTCATGAAAAGTAACAGATGCAATGGGTCCATAAAGAGATAAACCAGAAAGGTAGAAGAAAAAAAAATCTGAACATAAACAGATGGAACAATAAAGCAGAACTGAAAACAAAGTCTGAAAGGAACAGAGAGAGAGAGAGAGAGAGAAGTTTGAAAAAAGAATAGAGTCAAAAAACATTTAAATTTTAAAGTTTGAGACTTTGAAGAGTTAGGAGTTTAAATGTTTGAAATCCTGAAACTTTCACTTATGTAAGAATAAAGCAAAAGAAACAAGAAAATACAAGAACAGATTACATTGGAGAATAAAGAAAATCACCAAGGAAAGTGGACCATGCACAAACGAGCATTAGCTGTGAAAAACTAAGAGAGATGAGAATTGCCTTTGGTTTTCAGGGTCTTAGAAGAATTCAAAACCTGTTGAAGAACCAAGAAAAGTACTCAGTCAGCTGGAGGGACTCCCAAACACTGATACTGGGGAAGCAGGGAATGAACCCAAGAGGCAAATCGCGGGACCAGAAGGGAGCCTAAGCACACCAATGGGCACAATACTGCAGCTGCTGCAAAAACAGTGGCCCCTAACAACTCGTGGGGCTGACATGTGCTGGACCCTCAAAAAGAACCCATCGGAGATCCCAAGGACTCTCTCGCCTATATCTAGTCCTGAACGCTACTTCACAGTCTTCACTGCTTTTAAATGTGCTTTACAGGGTTTTTCCAAATATAATTCATAGAAATTCCAGAAGGTAGGAGATACGGGACAAGCAAGTCTGCTGCCTTATAAAAGACGGCATTTGATTAAAGAAGAATACGGTTGTGGCTCTAGACTAAGGGCACCATTCACCCCTCTAAAAAATTCACAAGTGGGGGCCGGGGCGTCTATATTTGCTCACATTTATGGCATGTTTGTTTAAATTTTCTGTGTATCGATTCTAAATACTTAATAGGATTACAGCATTAATGTAAATTATAAACGTACAAAATAAGTCAAGTATAATGAATGAATTTGATTTCTGTGTAGGTTAAGCAAGTCCATACTAGCGAGCAGGTTTCTAGAAATACCACGGCACAACAGTCCAAACACTCAGTGCCATGCTCACCATTGCCATTACCCCCCCCCGCACGACCACCATCACCAGCATCATTATCAACACCATCACCACCACCGTCACTAGCACCAGCATCATTATTATCACCATCATTATTACCATCACCACGACCACCATCGGCCCCACTATCATCACCATCACCAGCACCGTTATCACCAGCATCATCAACATTCATTCCTCCCGTGGTCCTCACTGTCACCACGGGTTATCACCACCATACCACTCTATCCTTAGAAGTGACTGACAGCCACACTTTTTTTTAATTTCCTTAAATTAACATTTCAATTAATTACATAGAATTGTGTTAGCTGAAGCCAAACTATCTTTCTAATCTTCATGCTGTCAATGGGATCTACCAAATATATACCATTTTAATACTATGGATTAAGGAGAAAATATTCTTAGAGTTCCTAACAGTCTCCAGACACAAGCCCAGCAATTCGGCTATTTACTTCCCTTAGATCTATAATATCATAAAGAGTTAAAGAGTTCCCCGTCACCTCCTATTCCTTTGAATCCTAGGATGTCAGAGAACAGGGTGTCAGACACTCTTGGGGGAAAAAATGCCATTATCCATCAATTCACTAGAAAAGTTGAAAATACAATATGAAACTACTTGATGAGTTTGACGAGGCGCCCCTCTTCCTGTGAAATCCCCCATACTTTCATTTTGATTGCTGTGCATACAATGGCCGTATCTCATGTCTGGCATCTTTCGAGAGTGTGCATTTCAGTTGTAAACAAGTGTAACCCTGTGTTTTTCTTTCCTGGATAACTGAACTGAAACGCACTGTTAAAATGAAAAGTATATTTGCTTCTTTCTATTCAAAACCTCATGAGGAAAGATCACCCTCAGCACCTCGCTCTCTCAACTGGGGTCTAAAGTTACATTAAAAATAATACTGCTACTGTCAGAGAGAGAAGGGAGATAGACTATCCTTGCATATTGTATGGAGGTAAGAAAAACATGATTTGAATTATTCTCCTTCCTTACGTAAACAAGTTCTTCACATAATCACCCAGGCTCTGGGCATCTGAGAAACCCGTCTATAGCATAAATGTTCTTTCTAATAACAGGCAGCAAACAAATGTGTAGATGGTAATAAATATTCTGCCTAGATTTGGATTCTGTTATTCACCTTTTCATCATCTGTATTTGTAGGGAACCCATGAGCACTTGAGTCTATTCTTCTCTCCTGCTCTGTAGCTTACAAAGACACCAAGACAATATTACTGTTTGGATAAAACAGCAAAAGCATTTCATGTTTATCCAGCTCATTACCACTTCCTCAGATACATGCTCATGTAACAAAAATCATTGTTTCTCTCCATCCATGGGAAGATTAACTCTTTAATTTTTTTCCTGTTGTTTGCTGTCTCTGCCCTGAACCGATTTTTGCCCCTGCCTGTCAATATATTTAAAAGTAGGAAAAAAAACCCAAGATGCTCAACTTGAATTTTTCCAAATTATAAATGCTGTTAGCCTAAAAACGTATTCACAAAAGTAAATAAGAAATAATTGTGGTCTGGGATTCAACTTTGCAGAATATGAAGGAAAAAATAGAATAAGTGGGAATTACCTTGAAGAGATCTCTCCCGGGCAGTAGGAGTCATGTAGAGTATGTGACAATGAATTGGATCTTGGGTTACATTATTCCATTTTCATCTGGTCACACACTCATTCCCAAGGCAATATGTGGCTCTTGGGATGATAAAGACCAGCAGGGAATGTCAAGGAATTAGAACAATTCAAATGATTGAAAAAATTCGAAACAGAAAAGCATGAAGTGTCGAGAGATGATCCTAGTACAAAGAAAGAATTACCGGACACTCAACTATGAGCCACTTGAATCTGTCCTTAGAGATGAGCTTCTGTTCAAAGCTGAGAAATTGTCTCAAGTGACCACCGTGAACAAACTAGCTATCCAAAACATCCAGTAAATGATCTGCCAGGGAACTGACTGATTTAGAAGGTTTACTTGCTACTTCAAATTTTGCTTTTGGAAAGTAAGGCAAAGCGGAGCCTTTAGAAATGCTGAATAATGAAACTTAGATGTGCGTATAGTTTTAATACCTATGTCTTAAAAAATATCTCGGTAGAAGAGCGTTTCATCTTTCACTTTATTTGAAATCTCTAACTTGTTTGAAATCCAAAGAGGAACTCTGAAATAGATGATTTTCAGTTGCTTTTTAGTGAGACACATCCTACAAAATCACAGGTTGTCTATTTAAAAGCTTATCATGTCTTGGTGGCAAGTCCTGACAGGTGACAATCTTTCTCACGTGATTATATGACCCAAGTACACGTGATTATATGACCCAAGCAATTCTACCTGTTGCTTGTCTTCATGTATAACGAAGCTGACATTGAAAGATAGTAACAGCAGTAGTGTCTTTGTGCTGAACAACATGAACTTGGCACAAAAATTCTCTGCACATCTCAAGTGGGACATTCAGATGAAGAACTGGCACACTAGCCCCAATCTACCATCAGAAACAGTAAAAGCTAACTTAACTGACCAAAAGACTCCAGCCCAATGTGTGAAAAGGGAAAATAAAATGCAGACAGACAAATTAGCTTTTTGGCTTTTGTCAATGAAACCTGAGCCTTTCTGCCTGACCTCTTTGTTTTCTTTTGAACACATTCTAGACCCGTATCTTCCAAACATCTTTGAACCCACAGAATATGCTTCACATCTCAAGCAGCACCACAAGCACTTAAAACTAACCTTCAGGACAGAAAACTTACTCTAAGACTTGGTTACAATTTTTCCTGCTTTGTTCCATTTATAAAAGATTCGTTAAACTGATTTCTTCACCTTTGGGATCATGGAAAGCCTTTGAAAAATACAGCCCCAAAACTTTTGAGGACAACTTAGAAAAAGTAAATATCTTGAAGAAAGAAAGAAAAGAAAGAAAGAAAGAAAGAAAGAAAGAAAGAAAGAAAGAAAGAAAGAAAGAAAGAAAGAAAGAAAGAAAGAAAGAAAGAGAGAGACAGAAAGAAAGAGAAAGAAAGAAAAAGAGAAAGATAGAAAGATAGAAAGAAAAGAAAGAAAGAAAGAAAGAAAGAAAGAAAGAAAGAAAGAAAGAAAGAAAGAAAGAAAGAAAGAAGAAAGAAGAAAGAAGGAAAGAACATGTTTGATTATTTTCTTTCTTACCCAGCTATTCAAATGGGGAAAGTCAGAAAGAAAAAAAAAGAACATCAAAGAACACTTATCCATGTGAGGCATGGACAAAGAAGCTTCATTTTCTCTCAGAGTACTAAGAGGCGGAATTCAGAACCAACACCAATAATATGCCACACAAGAGAAGTATTCTAAAATCACATTTCCATGCAGAATTCCATTTGTGCATGAACATTTTTAGTTCACTTTTAAACAATCCTCGTCAATTTGGATAATTTCTACAAGTGTCTGAATATCACTTAAAGCCAAAAAAAAAAGTTTAAGCCAGGGCCTGTTGAGGTGCTATTCCACCGCTGGGACATGATGGACAGTGTGAAATAAAACCAGGCCCCCTCTTTCTATGACCACACTCACTTTGTAATTATTAGCAAGGCAGTAAATAACCTGCCAAGGAGCAGCCTCATTAGTGCCCATTGAAATTCAGTGGCATTAATTTGCAATAAAAGAACTGAAAATTAAACAGAAGGGAAAATACTTTAAAACTCCACCATAAGGTTATGGAATTCGCCTTCTACCAAAGCCTTCCCTCACATCGAGGAATTTAAAACGTTGTGCGAATTAGACTTAATCGCTACATTTTGTTCTAACTGAGGAAAAAAAATAGGGAGAAGAATTGTTGTTCTCTTCTAGTTGAACCCTGAAAAGTGAAATTAAAACTCGAATCTTCTGGCTTGTTAAAGTCTTGTTCGCTGTTTATCTTGAGTATAAAACTGGTCTGGGACTCACTCTTCTGAGCGATGCTCTGGAGTCCTTAAAGCGACTGAAGATGCGAATTTACACACTGAGAGCCCCCCCCCCACCTCCCCTTCGGTATCCTATGATGTCAATCTGCATCTCTGTCCTGTTTCTGCGGCTGGAGAAATCTCTAGAAATAGAACACTGGGCAGAAAGCAATCTACGATTTGCAAACGCGGATCTGGGCGAGGGCAAGCGTCCACGGCAGTGACTGTACACTTTGATTCAACATAATGGCACCTGCAGCTCCAGCCAGGCCCAGGTATCTCTGCTCTCTGGGACAGGTGTTCTCCAGACTCTCCCCCTGCCCCGCCCCACCCCCCAAGCCTTGTGCATTGGAAACAAAGGGACAAGCGGTGTGGGGGGAGAGACTCAAAAGGAAAGGATGGTCTCCACGAGGGGAATCCAAAATTAGGACAAGGAACAATCGCGACTTAGGTCCGGAAGTGTTCTCCTCCGTGTCCTGGATTCCCCTCTGTCCCGGATCCCCCTCTCGCTGCTGGGCCAGATCTGTACTTTAGCTGCAAGAGATGATTGCGAAGCCCTGGTGCTTCGATGTGGCATGCTTGAAGCTCACAGGACACCTATAAATCCCCAGTTGTCAGAAGTCACATGCTAGCAAATCTGCTCTAACGGCAAACCGGGCCAGAAACTCCGTCAGAAATCAGAAACTTGTTGAAACCCATTCAAACTCCCATACCACTCTTCTGAGCTGCGCAACTCAGCGCTAGCACTTCGGATGGGGGCGCAAGCAAAGAGGCGAACAGGTGACAGGTTTCACTGTCTCAGACCTCAGCCACTTGGGGTGGAGCATCTTTCCAACCTCAAACGGCAGGGAAGGACACTCAGTGCACTGAAACAATTTTAAAATAACAGTAACTCCCGTGAGCTCCATTAAGTCCCCAAACACCTCGATCTTTCAGTAGCAAAATAAGACCTTTTCGGGTGACACTCAATGTCTCAGGTTTATTAGCTTTGGAATACACACACACACACACACACACACACACACACACAACACACACACGCTCTCTCGTGCTCTCTCTCTCTCTCTCTCTCTCTATATATATATATATATATTTTTTGGACAGTTTTCCAATGTCTGTGTTGTTTGCAAGTACGCGCTGCTTTTCCGCTCTGCCTCGCGCGCACGGCCAAAGGGGGTGGAGATCATTTTCCGCGCGGCTGTCGCGAAGCCACCGACGGAGGGACGGAGGTCTCCACAAATCCAAATTGTCCCAGGTTCTTGCACCTGGCGGGGGGGGGGTTGCCTGCCATGGCCTAACCCTGAAGCCTGAGATCTTTCCGGTAATCAGGGGACAGCGCGGTCCCCTCCCCTCCCTTCGCCCTCCATGCGCCGCAGGAATGCGCATGCGATCCCTCCCACCCCGGGCCGCACGCGCTGGGGGTGGCACACACTGGGGGCCACCCCGACGTGGCGTGGGTACCTGTAGAACGCCGGGGGACCGGCGTCGTGCACGGCGTAGCCGCTGGGCTCGTTCTCCAGGTAGTAGGGCACCTGCTGGCCGTGGGGGTGCAGGAAGGGCGACAGCTGTGGCGGCGGGTGCAGGAGCATCAGTGGGCTGGGTGAGACGCTGTTGAGCGGAGGGAAGCCCCCCAGACCGTTGGCACCGAACGCTGCGGCCTCGGACCCGGGGCCGTAGGTGAGGCCCGACTGCCCATAGACCGGCGCAGAGGCAGCGGCGGCCGCGGCGTTGAACTCGTAGGCGGCGCCCTCGGGGTAGTTGAACACGGTGGGCTTGCTCCCGTCCACGTACACCTCGCTCAGGGCCCTCTCCAGGGGCATTTTGAGCTGCGGGCGGTTCAGGGGCTCCAGCTCGCTGCCCTGGATCTGGTGCAGCAAGGCCATTCCCGAGGCTTTGGTGTGGAGGGTCATGGTCATGGTCAGTGGCCGCGGGCAAGGCGCACAAGGTGTCCCCAAGCCGCAGCGGGCTCAGCAGCCGACGGGCCACCTGGAAGAAAAGTGCACACAGCCGCGATTAGAGGCGGCGCAGCGCGTGTCCCACCGCGCGACAGGAGCTGCTGGCCCTGGTCTGCCCCTGGGCCACCGGATCTTCCACAGCCCGGTGGCCCAGATCCAACCTGGGCTGCCCTGGCAGAAGCGAGCGCGCTCTGTGGCTCCCGGGTCTCCCCAGCTCGTAAGCAGTCTGGCGAAGGTGCTGGAAGCCGGCCAGCGGCTGTTGGCCTCGAACAGACGCTTCCCTGAACTTAACTTTCCTGGTGGTTGCTGCTGGGTTGCACCGCAGCGGGGTGGAGAGCGGCTGAGGTTGCTCCCGAAGGTAACCCAAGGGAACCAAGGCGGGAGCCTAATCCAGGGGCTAGCTTCCCGCTTCCCCTGCACCCCCCTCCCCCTTGCTGCCTATGCGCCCATGCCAGGCCCCCGTCTATCTCTGTTTGTCTTTCTGTTTGATTCACTCTTCTCGTTGGCTAGAAGTTGGTTGTGTGTTCAGAGGATGACCCTGGGAAGACTCCTCTGTAACTGAGACACAGCAGACAGGACGGAGTGCGCGTTGCATCTGCAGCCAGCCACAGACAGCTATATTTAGCAGCTGCAGGCACAGATAGGAGGCATATGGGGGGGGTGTGCATGCAAGGTGCATACTTAGGAGGGGCTGCATTAGGGAAAATACTAAGAGTTCAGTTTTCTCTCTGCGAAATGATCCCCATGTGGTCCCTGCCAGTCCCAACCTCTGCAGATTCCCCCAACCTGGCTTTTCTGTTGGTGTTGGACCCTGGTGCTGTACTTGCTCCGTTTACAAATGATGATTCAGAAAAACCTTTGGTTAGACACACAAACGGGTTGTCCACGCCTTCCGCCGGTCGTTATGCAACCAAAACTTTAGGAAGCAGAACAGGACCTGCAACCCGCTTTCTACAGACCACCGTTTTAGGTCTTCAACCCAAGCTTTGGCCATTAGGTGACCCTGTCTGTCTCACCAGCAACTCTGAAAATGCTATTTCTGTCTTTCTGAGTCCTTGAGTTCTATTGCTGGACCTCCAGGGTTCACCAGGACTGGAGTTTGCAGAATCAAATATTTCCCTGGTGAAAAGATAAAAGTTTTGAACTTGATATTGAATTATGAACTAATAGCACGTGGACACACATTAATGAAATGAGAAATGTGCAAATATATATGTGTGTGTGTGTGTGTGTGTGTGTGTGTGTGCATGTGAATCTCTAATCTCAGATAGTTTCTACTTTTTCATAAACTTGGCTGGCCCCAAGTCTGTATATTCAGAGGCTATTCTGAATATATATATTCTATATAAATATATATAAAGCCAGACTGCTGTTACTAATTTTAAAAAATTCTACTAAGCACACGTTTTATCTAATTCCTAGAAGGAAAAAAAGAAGGACCATTTTGGACAATACGCACATAAGCTGACATAAACAGGAAACCCAAATTGAGTTTAGTATCAATAACTACATACAGCTCATAGCAAAGAAAGGGTTAAAAACACATTAGGTGAATCACAGATATTTTTCTTTATGGCCAGCAACCATTACTTTCTAGAGCAATTTTTCACAGATGATTTAGTTTTCATGAAATCACATTTTCAATTTTCAAATGCCTTTTTAAAATACATGCAAAAGCACTTCATAGAGCTCTTTAAAACATCTGAGCCTGCCAAATTATATATAAATGGTAGGAAGAATCCTACAAGTCCTAAAAGGAAAAAAGAGAAAGAGAGAGAGAGAGAGAGAGAATCCAAATCCCCCACCCCCATCCCCAAGGAAAAATAGCACAACCTTGTCTCCCGGCTAGAATATAGATACTGGGAAGGAAGGTAAGTTGCTTTGCTACAGAGAGAGAAATGGAAAGGATCCTACCCTGCTGGATCAAGAGTGTCTCTCCAGAAACGTTCCATGGGTTTATAGAAGTCAAGGGCCGAGACAGTGAGGAGGAAGGAAGGAATGTGCTCGCATGTTCGAGTGGCTCCGTGTGAGATCCAGGCTGAGCGTGTGTGGATGTGTTTGTGTGTGGAGTGGCAGGGACTCTCGGAGAGCAGCCAGTAGGCAGGGCACTTCGGCAGCCCCTCCCGGCAGACGCAGCAGCTGGGCTTCTGCACAGCACTGCGATGAATGGCAGTAAGGAGAGAATCACTCTCTGCTAAGGGACCAGAAGTGACACTGCCGGAGACACCTTCCCAGGAAAAGAAACTCCAGCCTCCCACAACTCCATTCCCTCCCTCCCCCTCCCCCCGCCCTTTGCTGCCTACCTGTGGAGCTGGGAGCTTGTCCGACGCTTTCTGTTACCAGAGCAAAACAAAGCCAGCTGTAAATCACCAGCTTACAGCAAAAATAGAATGCCATTCAAGAGTATGTGGGGATCAGGTTCACAAAATATGCCAGGGATGGTTTTTCCTAAAGATCGTAATTTAACAAGAAAAGTCTTCCAGGATGCAAGTGCTTAGCTGACCCCAGCCCCCTCCCACCCCCCAATAGACACACAGTGGCCATGCTACCAGAGCCACATGGAAATCAAACTTTGGAACAAATTCTTCAGCACTCAGGGATATGCTTCCAAAAGAAACGCAGTACTCTTCCACCTCGTGAACCAAACCCACAAGCCTATCTACCAACGGCTTTCTGGAAACACGCTAAAAGTATGTATGATTTTAATCGTAGAGCAAGAAGATAAGATGCCTTTATTTTAAACAGATTTTAAACTTTCATTTGCACCCTATGGATGGTGGAGACATGGTGCTCACATGAATCTACCAAGTCTTCAACTGTTCCCTTGACTGTGCTCAGATGTTCTGAGTGTGTCCTCACCCACAGCCCCACAACACAGGACTCCAATGGAGCCCTTGTTGGCAGACATTAGTCACCACCCTAGGTATTAAATGACTGTAATCACAATGGCAGGACTAGCCAGTCTCTGGCCCTGGCACTCCAGGCAGTTGACAAGAGATTTATAGTGGCAAACACAAAGAAAGGAATATGGAGAAAAATGAATGTTACAAATCTGCTTCTGTGCTTTGCAAGAACTGCAGTCATGTCATTTTGGAACAGGAAGGAAGGAAGGAAGGAAGGAAGGAAGGAAGGAAGGAAGGAAGGAAGGAAGGAAGGAAGGAAGGAAGGAAGGAAGGAAGGAAGGAAGGAAGGAAGGAAGGAAGGAAGGAAGGAAGGAAAGAAAAAACTTTGTTTCTTGGAACATTAAATTTCCTTTTGGCTGAAGCACAGGCTACACGTTGAAAGTGGTGGTCTAGAAGGATGAGTTTGGGGAAGAGGAAAGAGGGGTCTGAGAACATTGGGATTAATGATGGAGTCAAGTTGTAACAAGGTGAATCCTGAGACAGAAAAGAAAATGGCTGAGCATCTGGGGAGGAAGAGGAAGGAAGGAGGCAGAGCAGTCCCTGGAGGCTCATGGGGCAGGTAAAGCCATGGGCAGCTGGAAGCAAGTGATGGGAATACCACAGAATGGGAGCAACTCAAAGCCAGAGCCTGGGAAGGCGAAGGACAGTCAGGCCCAGGAGAAAATGATTTGTGAGTCTGGGTGCTGGAGGTAGCCAGAGGCTGTGTCCAAAGAGAAGGAGTACGGACACCAAGTGGGAGAGAGGATGAGGAGCATGACTGGCTACTGGAAATGTGGTCAGGAGATACGGCGGGGGGGAGGAGCCTGAGAAACAGGCTCCCCCCTCTTCACAGGGCATGGCAGGAAGTCACAGGGACAGAACGCTCAGCATGATTCTAAGAGGGAGCCACAGCCAGAGCACTGGATGAAAATATGCCCACAGTGCTTTCCTGCCCGCTGCCCCCAGGTCTCAGGTGGGGCGTCCCAACCTCAGTTGCTGGAGATTCTGTCTTTACTGGACCCCTCTGACTAACCAGGGCTGTGGCACTCTCTAAAGTCTCTGAGAAGATGACTTCCATTTTTTACCAGTCTTTTTAGATCTCTATATGTTATTACTTTTTTGTGTATCACGCATGAATTTAGTGAACTTACACCATTTTCACACTTTAACCCCTAATCCCATCCTCTCCTCTTTCCATTAAAGCCCTTTCCCTCCCCCGCCACACTCCCTCCTGTTTTCAAGTCTGTCACCTATGTGTCCCGCTGGGCTTCAGCCACGTGAATGTACCTTCTTGTCCTTCCTATGCCGAAGGTGAACATTTGCAAGTCTCTTCTCTCCTTTTACCCTCTGTTCTCCTCTCTTCGCTTTTCCCTACCCTCTCTTTCCCTCCCTCCTTGCATGCCACTGTTTGTATTGGACTGGCCTGCTGGAAGGGTGACCAAGGATAACCTCCAGGACTCAACACTGTCACCCACAAAAGGTAACAGTTGCTTTTTTCAATTAATCTTTCCTTCCTTCCTTCCTTCCTTCCTTCTTTCCTCCTTCCCTTTCCTCCCTTCCTCTCTCCCTTCCTCCCTCCCTCCCTTCCTCCCTTCCTCTCTTCCTTTCTCCCTTATTCCCTTCCTTCCTTCCTCCCTTCTTCTCTTCTTTCCCTCCTTCCTTTCTTCCTGCTTTCCTTCTTTCTTTCCTCCTTTCCTTCCTTCCTTCCTCTCTTCCTTTACTTTTTCCTTTTCTCCCTCCCTTCCTCTCTCCCTCCCTCCTCCCTCCCTTCTTTCCTCCCTCCCTCCCTTCTTTCCTCCCTCCCTCCCTTCTTTCCTCCCTCCCTCCCTCCGTCTCTTCTTTCCTCCCTCCCTCTGTCTCTTCTTTCCTCCCCCCCTCCCTCTCTCCCTTCCTTCCTTTTCCCACCAGCTTGAAAGGAAAGTATCTACTGTGCTAGGGTCCCGCCCAAGCCTCACCGTCCCTCCACGCGCTCCTCCATCCCCTGCCCAGCGTGAACTCTCCCCTCTGAGTTCCAGTTGCAGTTCTCACGCATTCTTCCCTGAACTCGAGTTATTTTTATGTACATATTTCACTATCACCTCATCCCGCTGAGGAGCAACACAAACACAAGGTCCAACTACGTGGGAATGCGAGGGCCTACCGTGGTATCTGGTCATTGTAAGGACATCAGACATTGGCTGTTCTCCAGACAGACTCTTCAAAGGACAAAACAGCACCCCATCTGTCAGGATAACCATCTCGAAAGGCTAACTTTCCACATGGCCATCTTCCCCTTTCAAAACTGTTTTTGCTAGAACGTTATTGCTCTATCGCCATGACTGAGGCCATAAAGTCAAAAATCAAATTCGTCTAATCTGGAAGCATCAGCCCGCAATTCTTCGGCCTATGAATCACCAGCGAGCTCTGCCTTTTAGTTCTTAACCAGACAATACTAGGACCAAACATAGCTGCTTCCCAAGCTCCATTAAAGGCTTTCTACATTTACAAAAACATTATTCCTCGAACAGAAACAGGAAAGAAAATAAATGGGAAGCATCTCTATGATAGTTTGGGCTGCCAGTTTAGCTCTGTACTAAACATTGAACTGATTTTAAATGTTCTGTGTGTATTGGGATGGGGGGTACAGAGTCCCGATCTGTACCCCTGACAAGCCTGGGACTCACTATGCAATCCATCCTGCAAATCATGGCCTCCTGTGTGCTGGGCCTCAGGCATGAGCCCACGCCTAGCTAGAAGCTCATTCTTGCATGTTTTTTGCAGCATTTGTATTCCTTGAAAGTAGAAGAATGATGAGTTTCCCTTTAAGTGTTTCCTCATTTTTTAAAGCTACTTTGGACTTTGGATTTTTGTTTGTTGAGGCAAAATTTGTATACAGCAGCATGCAATTATCTTTAAAATCTACAGCTTGGCAAATTTAGGCTTACCCATTAACAGCCCTACCCATCAAAGGAGAGAATATTTCAGGCTGGGAAATGACTCGGAGGTTAAAGCCTTTACCTCCCATGCAAAAGGACCTGAGTTTGGATCCCACATAAAAATGTTGGGTGGGTGCAACAGCCCATTTGTGATGCTAATCTGGCAAGGCAGAGTCTGGGAATCCCTAGAGCAAACTAACTAGCCAGAGAAGTCCTAATGTCATGCTCTGGGTTTAATTAGAGAGGGCCAAGCGATCAAGGATGATCCCCAATATCATCCTTGGGCTTCCACAGGCACACATATTCAAATGTACTTGTGTGTGCACACACGCACACGCGTGCACACACACACACACACACACACACACACACACACACACAATGCATTTCAGTCCACTCTAGTCTCATTCTTGTCCGGCTGTGATGGCCACCATCAATTTCATCTGGCCCAGATGATCACTTACAAATTGAGCACATGTCATAATCAGATACAGGTGATAACTTGTTGGTTGAGGGTTCAAGCTCTGGGTGAATTTGCAAAGAATCAGCGGTTGAGTTAGACCCCAAGCAATCCTGCAGGAGATTGTCTAGTTGATGGGGAAAGCTCATCCCTGTGGTGGGTGGGACTAGTCCCAGGCAGGTGGACAAGATCTAGGGAACTGGGTAAGGGAGTTGGCATCCTTCTGTATACTGGCCAAACATGCTAGTCTGGCAAGTAAGAATCATCCTTCTTAGTAGTACTGTGACAAAGATAAAATAAAACCCTTTGTTCCCTTAAGCTGTTTGGTCGTGAACTTATTGGCAACAATGCAGGCTAACTGTGACACCACATATATTCCATTTCTGAACAGCCTCCCCTACATTTCCTCCATCAGACCCTGTGGCCCTGGATGGAGCCCAGATTTGCTAGCATTCCTTCATTCATGGATCTTTCAAGCTTGGCAGACTTGTAGCATGTTCCAGGATTACTGCTGTCCAAAACATGTATGCTACAACTGATCTTTCCCGACCCGCAACCATTCCAAAGAAAAAAGCTGAGATTTAAAAGTCAGGAAGCCAAGTCCAAGCCTCCCCTCTCCCACATCCTGTGACGTTACCTCTCCATTTTCTGCCTACTCTTCAGAGCTCGAAGACCATTTGATTGCTTGGTTGTCGAGTAGAATGGCTACCCTTTATTTCCCGTCAGTGAAGGATTCAGATTTAATTCTCCAGCTTACTAGAAGGTAAGATTTCTTGGAAATTTTCTTTCCTAGAGTATTTAGAAACTTTTCATACCATTCATCTGTGTTGCATGTAGGAGGAGATGACTGACAAAGCACATTCACCCTAAATGCTGTAAGTGATACGGGAACTCCAGTTCCTCCAATCATTGTTGTACCACCATCCTCCTCAGCTTATGGGCTTGTTCCATTGTAGAGTGCCATGGCCAGACTGCATGAAACATACTTAAATTCAGAGGTCCTATCTAATGTGGAGGAGAATTGACATCCACATACACATTCATAGACTACTTACATGCATCACACACATACACACATGTACACATGCATGCAACACACACATGCACACATACACACACACACACACACACACACACACACACACATACACACACACAGGCACACATCCAGACCAAAAATCCATCCATTCACAAGATCTACCAAGACGCATCCCAATCTCAGAGTCAAGCCTACCAAATAAATGGCAAAAAGAAGTCAGGGGAAGGCAGATTTTCTTTTTTTAGTTTTGAGTCTTTTTCCAGACCTTTCTATTTTGTCAAAACCATGGCTATCTCCCACTCTCCCTAAGTACTTAGGACTCCCATGCTCAAAAGCACCCCTCCTTCCTCCCCATTCCCCCCTCCCTGCCTGAGTTGCACTTCTATTGAACTGAGGGAGCTGTACATCTGTAATCATGCCCCTGGGTGACACATTCATTCTGTCCACTGAGAAAATATTGATTACTGTATTTACCAAGAGCATCTTGAAGTGTCAGACACTGCCTTAGTCATCTCCGACTGCAGTGGACGAGATGTCATGAGCAGGGAGTACCAACAACAGTGGTCCAGTCGGGTGGGACTGGGTGAGGGTCTTCTTTCTAGTTCGCAGGTGGCTGCCTGTTTGCTGTGTCTTTGCCCTGTCAAGGTGGGAGGGGAGACGTGAGAGAGCCGGGTCCTGTCCAATCAGGCTACCGCCTTGTCCAAACAGTTCTACCACTATGACTTCCTCCAGCCTTAGCTGTCTCCTAAGACTCCCATCTCCAGATAGTCCCACTGGGGACAGGGCATAGGGATCCAGTGTATGGATTCAGAGAGGACACATGTCTGTCAGGTCAACCCAGAATGAACAAAGCAGAAGTCTCTGCACTCCAGAGCTGCCTAGAAAGGGCTTCATGTTTGCTTGTCTTAACGGCCCCTCATGCCGAAGGATTGGTGCTCCTCTGTGTTCGCCCTTGCGATCCCGCCATTCTTCCACCCCTGACAACAAAGTGAGTCCCAGGAGTAAAGTCTCATCTGTACATTGAGCCTCCTTTCCAAGCAATTCGACTCACATGTTCATTCAGTCCCATCAACATTTATTGAGCACCTGCTGTATACTATCCATTCTGAAGTCCAGCTTGTCCCAAACTTGCTTCTCCTTTCTCCGGCCCCATTTCCCACTCCATCCCCTGTCTCAGCAGAGAGCGCTGCGAACACCATGGACATCTCAAGCCCTCCGTGTCTTGGCCCCTTTCCCACAATCCTAGCATTGGGCCAATCACAAATCATTTCTGTTCCTTCCAGGTTTGAGCTTCTCTGCTCATCTTCATTACTGTCAGACTCTGTGAGGTCACAGAGCGAGTGCTGTTCGTGCCTCATGCTCTGCACGATAACAACAGGCTCTCTCTCTCTCTCTCTCTCTCTCTCTCTCTCTCTCTCTCTCTCTCTCTCTCTCTCTCTCTCTCCTCTCTTTTTACTCTCTTTCTCGCAGGTCAGGGGATTCCAACTGCCAGGCATGTTTCTCAGGGGTCCCTATCCTCTCCCACTGGCCCTGGACTCCAGCAATTAGATAACATCCATGTTCTTCAAAACCCTCTGGACTTTCTTCAGACATCTCACATGAGTAACACTCAGATGCATATACTCACATGGATTCCATCTGGAATCTTCCTACCTTCCTTTCCCATCTGATTCCTGTGTAACTTTCAAATCTTCCTGGAGGTATCCCAGCCACCAGAGTTTTTTCTGGGGTGCTTCTCTGAATGCACACATCTCCCCATCTTCTTTGGGGATGCTTCCCTGAATCCGCACATCTCCCCATTTTTTGGGTGCTTCTCTGAATGCACACATCTCCCCATTTTCTTGGGAGTGCTCAATGCACACATCTCCCCATCTTAGCCTGCTTCTGCTATCTTCACAGCACACCACAGACTCCTGGGTAGTTTGATAGGCAACAGCTGTTTTATTCAACACGGGTTTGGGAGTGGGGTGAAGTTCCAAGGGGGTGAAAAGTTACGCGTGGGAAGGATCTTTCCCTGTGTCTACAGGATGGAAGGACATGACACTGTGAGAACACTTATGTGCAAGACAGGGGAAAAAGCCAAATGCGTCTTTATACAGAGCTGACTAGCAACCTTAAGTCACTTCTTGAAAGTGCCATCTCTTGAGACAGTTGCCTTGTTAGTTTTGGAGATGACATTCAGACCCTAACACTCTGTTCACACTTCTGCTATCTCAGACCTGACCACCCTCTTGGATTTCTTGTTTGTTCACTGCCTCCCACACACACATACACTGCAGAGCAAGCTAGTGGGAATTGTGCTTTCCAAAGTTACCATGGGGAGCCAATCACCAACAACTAGTATTTGAATAATGACTATGAGAAACTCACCTACATACTGTATTTGCTTTGTTGCTGATTTCCTTCATGACTTAACTCAAAAAGAGGGGTTATAATCATTGAAGTTTAAGACCAAGATTGGGAAGGAAATTTGGAAACAGATTCGCATGTTCTCTGACAATTCATTTCTTATCTCATAAAAGATTATGATCATTGGTGATTCCTTTGTTCATTACATCCAAAGTCTTCCTTGTATTTATGAGGAAACTTAAGCCCAGAAAGGAATGGATGACATGCTGAAGATAATCTAGCTACAAAAGCAAAGTTCACACCTGAAGCCCCAAACTCAGAGCAGGTGGGGTGGGCATCATTCTCCCCGGTCTCCATGCTGATCACATGCCTCTTTCAGTGTGACCCAGCTTCAACACGAAGCAGAACAAGGCAGAATCTTGGTGGCTCAGTGAACTATTCTTAGAGTCCACAACGTCCCTAACTCTTTGGAAAACATTGCCTCCACATTCTCAAATCACTGGGAAAGAAATGAGGAGAGGATTTGAGAACATAATGTTTTCAACAAATGCTGAAGCAACTTGTGTTCAGGGACATTCTTCCCTTAATAGAACATGAAGAAATGAGGAATCCCCTCCCATTCACTGCTTCTCACTACACGGTTCATGTAGGCCTCACTTTTCATATCCATATAATTTGAGTTGAACTTTAACTACAAATTTAAATCCTTCTTGTGTCTGCTAAATGGTACAAACTTGTGAAAGTAACACCTTTAACCAAAAAAAAAAAAAAACCTAATTACTTCACTTGACGTGACCATTTTCCATTTCCAAGGAATCAATTTGAGAGACTAGGAAGCGCGCTTTTTTGGATAGCTGGTTCACTGAGGGGGGTACTGTAGGATCACAGGGGACTAGCCTTCCAAAACACCATTAGCCTCCCAAGGGAACTGGCAGCTGGTGGGGGAGGGGAGCGTAAACATGCAAAGACTTCATTGACAGGTGTCATGGTTAGACAGGTGTCAACTTGATGGCTGGGGTTTTGAGCTCTGAGCACATTTGTAGATAGCTGGTAATTGAGTAAGCCCAAATTGAACTTGCAGAAGATTGTTTAGTTGATAGGGAAGGACCAGCCCATGGTGAGTTGGACTTGTCCCCAGGCAGGTGAATAAAATGGAGGGAATTGTTTGAGAAAGCTGTCGTCCTTCTGTATTTTTGGCCAGACATGTTGGTCTGGCAAGTAAGGATTGTCATTCTCTCAGTCATTATGTGGATATGGTGTTATCAGTCCCTCAGCCCTGGTGTTGAGTGAGCTCTCCTGCCAAACTGGATTAAGAACTGTAACCAGAGGCTGAAGAGATGACTCAGGGGTTAAGACTCTGTCTCACAAGCAGAAGGTCCTAAGTTCGAATCCCAGGTCCCGCATTAAAAAAAAAAATGCCAGGCAGAACAAATACAGTGACCCTATACTTCCAGCCCTGATGGGCAGAGCTGGGAAATCCCAGGGCGAAGCAAGAAGGAGGTAGAAGCAATCCAGGATGATTCCCGAAGTCACCCTTGGTCTCACACACACACACACACACACACACACACACACACACACACACACACACACATGCATACACATACTAAATAAAATATTTTTTAAAAAAAGAACTGTACCAGGAATCGTAAGAGAATAAACCCCTTGTTCCCTTAAGCAGTTTTGTCATGATTTTTCAGCAATAATGCAGGCCATGAATACATCACCTCTTGCCAGCAGCTTTTTCTGCCATAAATCCAGAAAAGGGGAAAAAAAATCAATGGCCCCGTAAGCATTTTCTACACACGTGAATAAATGGCCGTGCTACTTAGACATAGAGGTGTCAACCTGATGAGAGAAGTTGCGCTCTGGGCATATTTGTGAAGAATTAGTAATTAAGACAAGCCCTGAACAGGCCTGCAAAAGACTGACTGACTGATATGAGAAGACCCCCCCCCCACTTGTGGATACAACCATTCCCTGTACAGGTGGATAAGATGGGGGGCCTGGCTCAGTGACATTCTTCAACGTACTTAGGCAGTCTCGCTGTTTGCTGACTGAGGTTTTCTCCCTCTCAGCAATCCTGTGGCTATAGTATGGCCAGTTGGCCCAGCTCCTGACGCTGGTTTGAGCGCTACTGCCAAACTGGACTAAAAGCTGTAACTGAGACTTGGTAAGCAAGACGAAAACTTGCTGACTCCCCTAAGCTCCTCCATCATGAATTTACTTGCAGATAAAACGCAATGATGGCTAACCTGTACCATTTGTATGGTTCCCCCGTTTCTGCGACCTGTTCTTTACTGTTTCCTGGTCTGGCTCCAGGTCTTCTCTTCATGTGACCAAACCTGTCTGAGGTCTTTCCAAGCGATTCCTGTCCATCATGGATCACACCATCAGCCTCAAATTCTAAGCAAGCCTCACAGCAGAAAAATAGTGCCCAACTGGGTGGGTATTTCGGTCTTACCCCCTCAGCTTTCCTTTTGATGTGCAAAGTCATTCCTTGGCACAGCCTTCTTAGACCTCAATTCCAATATCTAGAGCCCAAATTGTCCACCTTCCCAGGCCCTGAACCCATCAGCACTGAGATGCTCAGGTCTTCACTCAGCCCACGGCATACAAGAGCTTTCCTAACTACGCACACTTGAACTCTACAAAGGGAAATCTTATGCAGTTAGAGCAATCTCCACACAGAGAATTGTGGAAGTACGAAAGGGAAGGCCCAGAGCTTGGAGGAGGTATTTAGATGAAAAGCTTCCTTCTCTCTTTTCTCTCTCAAGAGAGAAGAACTAGTGATGAGAATCTGCATTTCACACTGGTCCTGATGTCCCTGAGTAAGTGGTCCTTCGTGGTTCAGTGGGGAAATGTCCCACTACCTTCACAGAGCGGGACCTTCCTCATGTGCAGGCAATTAATAAAGTCTAATTAACAAGCATGAACAGGACCTGTGGGGAGAGAGCTAACCATTCTAGAACATAAGCCAAAATATTGAGATCAGAAGGGCTGATTTGCCCAAGGTGAGCGTATTCCAGACACTGGAATTGTACATCTGGATAGAGTCCTTCTAAAGCTGTGATGTAAGATACCCGAAAGTTGACGCCTAACAGTCCCATTTCCAATGGCTTCCTTTTCATGTGCAATGAGGTCACTGGCTCCTTATGTGATCATTCAGCGTTTTCAGAATGGACAGATCGGATGACTTAAATTCAGTTCAGATGTGCTTCTTTTCACAAACATGCGCCATTCGTCCAACAAATGTTTCCTAAGCCACCCATTTCAGCCTTTGATTTCTGCTTAACAAACTTGCCTGCTTCTGCCCAGCAGACCTGTTAAGGAGGACAGGAACTTGGTTAGTGGCCAGCACCACTTGCAGTTCCGTTATATGATTTTTACTTCACTGCTAGAAGTTGTAGAGAAACCTTGCTTCATAACCCAAGTCCCCTCCAGGAGCCCCTCTAAAATCAATGGGCAATGATGGGAGGACATCGTGGATACCCTACAAGTTACCCCATCACCCAACTTTGTGGTTGGGGGGAGAAGAAGGTTGGCCAAAGGAACCAGGTTACAGTAACTTCTTTGCAACCTGGGCTGATGGTCAAAATCGCTGCTGCCCCCTCTGAACTGCTACAGTATGAACAAGACTCACCCCTTGGGAAATTTCTCTTTCAAATTGATTTGATCAAAAGCAAAGCATCCTTCCCAGGTTGATTTATCTACTGGTGTCTCTCATCTGGGGCTCATCTGAAGCCACAGGGGAAGTCCTGATGGCTGTTAGCTGAGCATCTGTCATCTGCTCCAGAGATACAATTTCGTTTACAACTGTTATTTTGTTGATTTTCAAGAATGTAACGCAGTGGGTGTTTTAAACTTCAAAAGTGACTCTAAAGCCATATCAAGAAGTGTCCTCTTGTCTCTGCCTGCCACACACCAGTTTTCTTCTCTCTTTGGAGATAACCTGCACCTGTTTTTCTTTTTCCACGTTCCTTCCAGAGTTGAGTTATATGATACCACCACTGACAGCACATAGAGGTGGAAGCTGGAGGCGCTGAAGGTCATCCTCAGAGACAAAGGAAGATCAAGGTCGCCAAGGTTACATGAGACTGTGTTGGAAGGAAGGACGAAAGAAAGGAGGGAGGGAAAAGGGAGCAAGAAGAAAAAAGAAAGAAAAGAAGGAGGGAGGGAAGGAAAAGAGGAAGGAAGATCATTTCCTTTAGAAAAATTCCATGCATATGAAAAAAGTTGTACAGCATTCCTTATAGAACGGGGAGATGGCTTATTTGGTAAAGTGCTTGCTCTCCAAGCCGGAGGACCTGAGTTTGGATCCCAAGAACTCACTAAAAGCCAGGGGTTCTCCTCTTCTGCAAGGCTCCCTGAGCTTTAGGATGGGGGGAGATTTGGCTGGTCTGGTTGCTGGTGAACATTGTAGAGTCATTGGTATTGTGGATTAAGGTTGGTTGTTGTTTTCAGTTTTGCGGTTCCTTGCGCTGCACTTGGCTGAATCTTGTTTGTATGTTGAGGTCTTTCCCTAACCAAAAATAAAAGACCGTTTAAAAGATTATCTTAATCAATACAAGGAATTTCTCTGTGGTAGCTGTTATTATACTCATAGAATGGGTCTAAAGCTGGATCGGTGAAGGGAAATGCACCTATCAGTGGGGTGGCCTGAAGAGAAGTAACTTGATATACCATGGAGTCCTGAGCCCCCACAGGAGTAGACAAGCCAGACTGGAACCCTGGGATCCATAGAAACATATGGGTGGGAGGGTGGGAGGAAGCAGGAGGGAACGGTGAAGGGAAGGGAGGGGATGGAAAGGATGGGGGGAAGGATTGAAGCTGGGATAAATAATATGCTTGTAAAAGTGGAAAAATAAATTTTAAAAAAGATGGTCTTAATATAAGAAGAAGCTTAAAGGTAGAGAGAAGACTAGGAATAGGGCACAGTAGTGAGTGGGGAGAGTCACCCAGTTACCAGTTGGCTACCATCTACCTGCCATCCCCTGTCCTCTCCTTAACTGGAGAAATACGCCCAGCTCTTCACACCATCTAACCCCAAGGAAACAGGAAGGGAAATGAGAGTGAGCTGTGTCAGATGTCCCACTACTTAACAGCTGCACCTGACTGTGGCCTAATTTCTCTATTGAATTATGCTCCTTCGTCCCCTTTCTCTTTGCTTACACCGCTAGTTTTTTTTTTTTTTTTAACGTGGGACCTGGGATCCGAACTCAGAACCTTCTGCTTGTGAGACAGAGTCACAACCCCTGAGCCATCTCTCCAGCCCCATCGTCCCTTTTCTCTTGAGGTCTTCTTTACTCTTCCCTCCTAGTTGTAATCCAATGCAGTTATAATGGGTGTTACAGAGATTTACCTTTAGTATGTTATTAAGAGAACCGTAAGAGCCCAAAGATGGTGAGGTCCACCGATGGACAAGATACTCCACTCAAGCCTGGGCTTCGGCAGCAAGGATCTCACTGCACTGTGCTTGGACCTTACCTGACCTGCCCAATGGCTGACATGTCAACAAGACCTCACAGACTAGTGTGGATCTCAGGGGAGATGGCTTCAGGCAGTAGGATCCTTAGAGGCAAGGGTTAGACAGATATAACGGAGTTCCTCCTACATGAGTGGAAAACCCAAGAAGGAGCCCCAAGGTATGCCAGAGAGTCCTGAACCCTCACTAGTGTAGACAACTCTGAAGTTCTGGAAGGAGGGAGGAAGAAGGCAGGAAACAGCAAGAAAGGGGAGGAAGGGAGAAAGGGAGGGAGGGAGTTAGAGAGACGTGGGAGAGAGTGTAGGATGGGGGATAGGAGGGGAGAGGGAAGGGAGGAGGGGAAGAGAGAAGGAAGGGGGGCAAGGGTACCTACCCCTTGTGCTTATATAACTAGACAAAAAATTAAATTAAATTTTAAAAAAGTCAGGGCTTCCACACAGTGTCTGTAACTCCATTACTGGAGGTGGGGCAGAAGCAGGTGGGTGAGCGGGGCTTGCTGGACAGCTAGTCTGAGTGCCAGGTTCAAAAAATAAGTAGCAACAAATAGAGGACAGCACCAGACATCAACCTTTGACCTTCTCCCATACACACATAGGTAGGTGTGTGCACACACCTACACACCATCACATCTTAACATACTCCTTGTTTTGTGACATGTGTTTTGTTTATGGGCAATGAATCCTGGATAGCTCCATAAACATCTTCCTCATTTTTCATATGGATAATATCCCGCTACATGGGGAAATCATACCTTATTTTGCCAGTTCCTCATTAATGTCAATTAAGTGCATTTCCACTATTTTCCAGCCACCGCCCATACTAGTAAATTCATACTTCCACCCAATTTCACATGAGCACATATGCATTGCTTTCACTTTGGTAGATGTTGTCAAATGTCTTTCCAGTGTGGTACAATTGAATCTTCATTGTGGCTCTTCGAATTCCTTGATATCTTTCAAATTAGACATTCCTGCAATTTGAATCAGCACTTTCTCGTGGCGCAGGAAGTCAAGCAACTTTTCAAAACTTTAGCTTGGATATTAGCTCTGTCACTTGCATAATGAAGCTCTCTGACCTGGGATGAAGTACGATTTTTAGGATTACTCTACAACACAGGGATCATTCCCACCTCAAAGAGTCGTTGCAGAAGTCAAATGCAACAATGGAAAGAATACAAGTTCACATTCACAGTTTATACTATTTTTCCAAAGTCATTAGTATGGACTGGAGCCCCGGAAGCACAAACCAATGACTAAAGACGACAGAAGGGACAAGAAAGAGCCGAGTTGTGTGGCTCAAAAACTGAAGAGAGTAAGGAGCTGTACTTCAGATTTGCTTACTATGGCAAGTGAGCTGCCTTTGTGCGTATGTGCGTGCTTGTAAATTCAGCAACTTTGGTTCAATCCCTGGAAGCCCGTGTGGTAAAAGGAATGCTGTCCTCTGACTCCACTGATGCACAGGGTATGCATGTGTTCCATCTCCCTCTCTTTCATAAATAATTTTTTTAAAAAGAAGAAATATTTGCTTACTACCATTCCAGAATGACAGGTTGCTTAACACAGTGGCATTGAGATTCGGTTCCAATGGGGCTTGTTTGCCTGAGGATAAAAGACCACAGTGCACAAGGACATCGTAAGCTCTGTCAACTTGAAAAGCAGACATTTGTGAGTCTTCTGTGGTTCAGAAGTGAATTGCTACAATGTCAGTTTTTCCTATGAAAGAATGCTTTCATACCCATGGAAAACTTCTGCTCCCCCACCCCCACAATGCAACACTGGATGGTACAAATAACCACCTGAGGATTTCAAACCTTTGCAACAAGTGGTGGATGGCTGACACACCCCTCACCCTGTGTCAAGAAAATAAAAAGAAATATTTAGAGGCTGACTGTGGCTATCAGGTTAAGTTGCTTTTCCTCACAGCTGAGGTGCTTGAGATGCAAATGTCGAAGGCAGCTACCATCTCGCTTAGAATTCCTTTAATGTGTGAAATTATCCATGAGGGGAAAAGCAAAGCACTCCGAGCTTTTCTTAAGTGGGACGTTGTATCCTCAAGAAATACAACTGGATCTGAAGATTCTACAAACCAGACTGGGGAAATGACTCTGTGGGGAAGAGTGCTTGCTATGCAAGCATGAAGACCTGAGTTCAAAGCCCCTGACCCCAAGTCAAATGTTGGCCATGTGGGTGGTGGAGACTGGAGGGTTTTCTAGGCACCAGCCTAGCTCCAGGTTCAGTGTGAGATCCTGTCTCAAGGGAGTAAGGAAGCAGATGATAGAGGAATGGGATGGGCACAGCTTGATGCTGTTACAAACTTTGCAGGTCTAAGCTAAGTAAGATATTATGAAGCGGTTTGACCATCTCACCCTTCAGGAAGGAAGAACAAGTGAGCTACTCAGGAGGTTCCTGAAACTAACGATGGGGGAGAAGGGGGGCTCCCCGGAGACCCAAAGCAGTAAATAACTAAAGGTGTGGGAAGAGACTGTCCTGCCATCAAGCAGTCTGTAGGAGACCCCAGAGCCACAAGTCTGAAAGAGGCTGCTGAGCAAGCCCATTCTGAAGTCAGGAGAGACCCCTGAGTAGCCGAGAAGTCTGGAAAAGGCCAGCGAAGAGTCCAGCAGTCTGAAGGAGACTCGGTGGAACAGCCCAGAAGACTGGAGGAGACACTTGTAACAAGTCATGTAGCAGACAGAGAGCTCCTGGGCACAGTTTCCTTGAGTCTCACCCATGCTGGGGGGGTGGGGAGTTCTTTGAACTGCCCCTGCTCCTGGGAGTAACACTCACCCATGCTCCTGTGAGCAACCTCAATAAACTCATCTGCTTATCAAGTTGGACCTCAGTATAATGGTTACTTTGGTCTGTTGAGCTCTCAGCTGGGGTAGATAATTGGTTCTGTGTCATCTCCCTGGGAAAAGTATACAAGCAACAGCAGGACACCCAATGTCCTCCTGGAGCTCACTAGCACGTGTGCACACACCTACACAAACACATATACATCTACCCACACATATACACACACATACAAACACACACACCTACACGTATACATACCTATATATGCATACCTACACACACGCACACATACCTACATACATGAATATCTACACACATACACACCTTTACATGCACACCTACACACACCCCACAAGAATCTGGAAACCTGCTTAGAACTCATGAGACAACAATAGTGGTGATGACCTACTATGTGTAGTGGAAAGAAGAGGTTGAGTTGTTTCCATCTTAAGACATGATCCAGTCATGATGCATTTATATTTTTAAATCCATATTATAGCTATGTAAAAAGCACTGATACGCCTTTGCTCCACAGTCGTATGTATTCTGTCCCAAATTCCTGTTAACTCAGTGAAGAGAAAAATTAGATTGTCATTCAAGATAGCATCATATTCCTCTAATACTTTCAAAAACATGTTTATATTACAAGCACAAGGCTCTAAAATTAACTAAGTGGGTTTAAGTTTTCCTTAGCAGTTAGTCCACCTGCTATCTACAGGCTTGATCCCTTCCTTGCTGTCCTCTGGCATAGCAGAAGAGACTGATGGAATAAATAAAATCACTTGAATCTACTGTTCAACTTCATATACAAAGCTTTTTGATGTTTTGCCTGTGGTTTAGGACTCACAAGGCACTGGCCAGTTGTTCATGTGCATTCCGTCTGCATTATAGGGCCTGATGACAAGTTCTGACCTGCGGATGCCTGGAAGCCATGAATCTCCTAAGTCCCAACTCTGCCTGGCCCTGGAGGCTCAGTGTGGCCTTTCTGGTGTTTGCTCTGAGTGTCATCTGAGATTTGTTTTTCCTTTCATGTATGTGTTTATGGAGTGCATGCATATATGTCTGTGCACATGTGGATAGGTGCACATGTGTGTGCATATGCATGTATATGAGTATACTTGATTGTGCGTGCCTATGAAGGTCCAAGGGTGATATCAGGAATTATCCTTGATAACCCTTCTACCTTATTGTTGTGAGCCTGAGTCTCTAATTAAAACCATAATACATCATTGGGACTAATCTGATTGGCTAGCTTGCTTCTGACCCTAGTGGAAAGTGCCTGAGAAATCCCAGAACCAAGCAAAAAGGAGGTAGAAGCAATCCAGGATGATTCCCAAATTACCCTTGGTCCTCGACAGGTACACACAGTTTTCTCTGATACACACACACACACACACACACACACACACACACACACACACACACAGTAAGTTAATAAGTAAATAAATAAATACATAAATTAATAAATAAATAAAGTTTAAAGAAAGAAAAAGGAAAAATCAGTTGAAGTTGCAATGTGGATCCATTCCAAGCAGCTGCCTGAAGGGGTTAGCTGTCCTCGACAGGAAGTATATGGGTCGTTCCTAGCCCTGATTCCTAAAGAAGACAGAGGGTGTCCTATAAGCTGTCTGGGAGATCCACAGGTCCGACGTCCCAGGTCTAGGGTGTAAGACAATGTATCCAGAGAGTTCCTAAATGAAACTTTGAAAGGAAGAACCGGGTCTAACATCAACCAAATCCAAAAAAAACATGACCAGGGCTCAGACCAGTGCTTTTCTCCTCCTGACTCACATGGAGTAGAAATTTGGACAGAGAATGTACAAAAAAATGTGAGGAAAGGAGAAAAAGAAACTAAACGTCTCCCCCACATCACTGCAGGCAGCGAGCCAGCCTGTCTGGACTTGACGGGCCCTAGAAGGCATCATGGCTTGTGATAGAGTCTACATTTGGTGTTTACCATCAGACTGGCTAGAGGACCTCTGGCCTTGCAAGTGACCAGAAAGTCCTGGGGTTTGCAGGACATTTTCCTCTGTGGGACAAATGGCACGTGGAGCAAGTGTAGCAACTCCCTGAACAGGGCTTATATGCCACACGACCACCCTCCAATGTAAGAGTCGCGCTCATATCCCTCCAAGGACCGGACCTCTTGTCCACCCTTCCTTCCAATAAACAGAGCAAGTGGACACAGCTGATAGTTTAGATCCACTGGAGTGGAGTTTGCTGAGCAAGGAAAGTCACCATATCTTTCTTCTATTTCCTCCCAAGGGCAGACTTAAAGCCTACCAGAATAACTGTTGACATAACCCTCCCTGGGTCAAATTTCAGACTTTTAACATTGGTCATCCAGAACATCTGCTTCCCGGCCCGAGCCATGCCAGCACCTCCCCCAGAAGCCGGTAGCAGCCTGCCAGCCCCTGTTCCACAGGAACCATGTGCCACCAGAAGGCAGTGGTCAAAAAAGCAGACGTGTTGGAGAAGATGCAACAGGACTCCATGGAGTGCACGACGCGGGCTTTGGGGAAATGCAACCTAGAAAAGGCTATCGCAGCCCATATCAAGTAGGAGTTTGACAAGAAGTATAACCCCCCGACACTGTGTCATGGGGCAGAACTCAGTAGTTATGTGACACATGAAACCAACATAATAAAATGAAAGCAACATAAATTCCAAATACCAGAGACTGAAATCTTCAGCCTTGTGAAGGGAACACCTCGTTTTGAGTCTTTTTATTGCTTGGTACAGGGCATCCTCTGTAGTAGTTTATCGTGGTTATAAAATAATTAGTAAAACAACTTAATGTTTGTGTCTATTTTCCGTTCCCTATACTTCTGTGCCCCATTTTTCCCCTTAAAGCCTTTAAATCCCTTTAAAATAAATCTGTTGGTGATGAAAAAAAATAAATTGATCATCCAAAGGCACACCCACATGTTCAGTTTTGACCCCTGGGCAAAACCAAATGTCTCCTTCAGTGTATAAAAATGGGGCCATTTATTCCTGCCATTGTGCTTCAAGCCCGAACATTAGATGGTGTATTCAAGTGAAGTTAAATACACTTGGATCGTTTATATAAATGATTCTCTCCTGCTGAGCAGGTGAGATACCTGTTGGCAAACCTGGGTCGCCACCACAACCATCTTTTACGTTTTTTTTTAACGTAGAATCTGGTCCTTTTGCTTGAGAAGCCAAAATTTGGACAACTGAACTCTCTTCCCAGCCCTCAAAATTTCCTTCTTTAAGACTGAAGATTTTCCCTTCCCAACAAAACTGCAGCCCCTTATGGCTTTTGAAGGAAAAGGGTCCCAGGGAAAGATTAATAGACCTTGGAATGGGCTACATAATGAAAAAAAAATGTATGCCCTAAATCAATGTTTCTCTAAATAGGTCCCAAGCATAACTGCACAAAGATCACATGGAAATTGCAGAACAGAAGACTTTGTTGTAGCTGTTTCCTTCTTTTCCTTTGCACTGCCTCCTGCCTCAGTTCAGACACCCCTTCTCTGGGTCACACTGTATGTAGTTCACCTGCCCCCCCAGCCTCTCTTCCCCAAGCCCATCTCTCCCTGTCTTGCCACCTGTACCAGTCCATGTTGCTTTTCTCCCTTGCCCACTGTAACAGTCAGTATTAGCTTTCCACTTCGCCAAGTTGTAGAATCTGGCTATTCAACCAAATATATAACCAGTCCTAGTATCCCTATAAGAGTGTTATGCAGATTTAGCTAAAATCCACCGATGGTGGACTTCTGATTCCCTTCCAAAATGTGAGCGAGCCTCACCCAGCCAGCCTGAGGCATCTCAGACCGAGCTTCCAGTCGCACCATTCTCCATAACCACATGAGCCGATTGACAGGTATTATAAGCATATGGATAAAACACAGAATTCCAGGAGCCTTGGAAAACATTCCAAAAAGAGAGGCTCCTTCGCTTATCCAAAAGCTCTTTGATGGGAAGGATAGAGTAAGATATTAAAATGAGTCACAGCACCTGGAACTCAACGTTGGGGGAGGGGGGCATTACAAAGGTCAAAGTGACTACACACAGCTCAAGGGCAGCCTTGGGGAGATCTGGCCCGGCCTGAACCATGCGATGAAGCCACAAAGGCTTGAAGTGGGGAAAGGGAAAGGTGCTTCTCACAGCTCAAAACTTCTCTCTGGGGTTTTGTTGTTGTTGTTGTTTCTTTATTTATTTTTTTCCCTTTCTGATCTTAATACAATAAAATACAAAATACACTAATTTTTAAATTATGAGCAACAACTAGAATGATATTTACTGAGACAATAGGATGAATAGCACGCGCTCTTTAAAGAAAGCAGCACATGGTTTCTCCTGTTGACTTCATCCTTTGAAATGGGATGGGGGATCGCTCAGGGGGTAAAGCCTTTGCTGCATAAGAAAAGGATCTGAGTTTGGATCCCCCCCAGCCCACAGAAAAATGCTATGCAGATATGGTGGCAATGTACTTCTGGCCCTGGAAGGCAGAGCCTAGGAAACTCCGGAGCAAAGCAATAAGGAGGGAGAACAATTCAGAATGATTCCTGATGTCACCCTTGGGCCTCCACAGGTGCATATACTCAAGAGCCCGTCTGTACACACACACAAATGTACACCCACTCACATGCAAAGCACACCCATGTACACATGCAAAAGATACAAATTTTTCCAAAGCTAGAAAAAAAATCTAAAGAAATAAATGCTATATTGTACAAAAGGTAAAATGAATATTCACAAAATAAAATTAAATCAATAAATATTCACGAATCTAGACGGATACAAATCAAATCAATGATCACATACACAGATGAGGCTGGATGGACAAGTCTCCCAGGCAGAATTTTGAATAATGTCAATAGATACTGCACCTCTCCAATCCAATGCAGACCGTGCACTGTGGCTTCCTTCCGAAGAGCACAGTGCGGAAGGTGGGAAGAGACTTTTGCACTGGGGACCCCTGGCAAGCACTCCTCTACCAGGCCATCAAGGTCAGCGTCCACAGCCATAGATCACACTGACAGGATTCCGATCTCATGAGAAAAGCATCAGACATATCCAAGCAGAGCCAAGGCTGTGGAATGCTTCACTGGAAGGGAACTTGAGAGGCATGCTCCTCAAAGATGTCATGATCACCAAGGACAGCCTGGACAATGTCACCGCCCAGAAGAGCCTAAAGGAAACAGGGCAACATGTCATGTGACGTTTCTGAGGATGGAAAGGAGGCGTTAGGTAAAAATGAAGGAAGCTGGGGTATAGGGTGAGCTTGGGTGACTCATGATATATCAGTATTAGTTGGTTAATCTGATATCATGTAGAGACAGTAAGATGTTACTAACAGGGGAAACAGTGTGGGGAGACAGGGAATCGTGCAAATTTTTCTATAAACCTGAAACTATTCTAGAGCAGTATATTTCAATCCACACAAATGTTCTCTATGAAAAGTGAACGTGAAGTTTTTCTCCCAAAGCATGCAGTCGCTGTCACAGGTCTACTGATTGGACTCTGAAACTGACCCGTCCCTGTCTGTCTGCCTTCAGAGTTATGAGCCCTTTGAGCTTTCAGACGCCTCCCCTGTCCTTCTCCCCTGTATAGACCAACATCACTTAAGAACCTGGCTCCTGAGAGGAATGGCAAACTCAGAGCTGCTACTGACCCTGTGGTAGTGTTGCAGCTTACCAGAATGCCGCCGATAAATTCACAACCAAAGAGCTTAGAGAGCAAGAGGGTTTTATTCTTTCTTAAGATCCTTGATTCCAGTTCCTAGTCCAGCTTAGCAGCAGCATGCATACCAACACCACGAGCCAAGGGAACTGGCCACACTACATTAGCTGAGAGAGAGGCAAACCTCACTTGCTAGACAGCAAGACTGCCAAAGCATGCTGAAGAGTGCAAAAGTACTGAACCAGCTACCCCTATCCTATTCACCTGCCTAGGACATGGTCCCACCCACCATGACGGGTCTTCTCACACCAATCAATGCCCTGAAGATTTGCTCAGGACTTGTTTCAACTACTAATTTTTCACAGATCTGCCCAGAGCGCAGCTCGCCATTGTCAAATTAATACCTGTGTCTAACTAGCACAGGTGGCCTTTGGGTGTGACAGCAGTGTCCTTCTTCTAGACAGCCACAGTACCCATGATTTGGTGTTTGGGTTTAGAGAGCAGATCAGGTGGGATGCCAGCTGCCGCTTAGCCCCCTGGCCACGCACGAGTGTGAGTCACAGTATCCTTGGGCTGCCACGGGAGACTGCCTGGCTGCCACTGGTAACGCCTGCATTAAGGCAGTGTTGCTGGAGTGGTGGAGTCAGACTGTGCTGCAGCAAGCTCAAGCTGCCTTCCACAACTTGTCCCCCCACCATGAGGACCTCCCAGTCACCCCTGGGGACACCACTGGACAGTGGTCCAGTCACCTCCCCCTCATGGTGCCCTCTTTCAATCGGTTTCACTGCCTAATTGCACAATGGCAAATTGCAAATGAGTTTTGGGCAAACCTAGCAAAGTAGACAAATCCACGAGGACACAGCAGGCTTCATTTTTAGAGCAAAATATGAGAGATTATAGGAAGAGTCTTCAGCAAGTTAGACTTTTCAAAAGCAGCCACTGGAGAAGTTCATCACTAGAATCACAGACAAGCCATCGAAACTCCACCCACCAAAAACTTGAAATAAACAAAAACTATGCTGCCAGAGAAAATACGGGAAGAGAATCATTAGCTATTGAATTATAATCTATTTTTAAGTCAATTCATTCCAAAATAGATCATCTGACATAAGGAAATAAGGTTTTAAAAATCTGAAGCACTTAAGTCCTTGTATTCTTTAACCTTTTCCATCTTTCCATACATTACTTTCTTTAATGGAGAAAAAACTTGTTTCATTTTTAAAACAATATCCCAAACAAGAAAAATGGAGAATCATATTTATGTTTCAATTCCATATGTTGTTATCTAACCTTTAGCCAAGCAATATTTGAAATCTTTATTTTTTATGAAAACCAAGTGTCTGAAGCTATGGCTGGCATCTGATTGACACGAGGAACACAGATGATTGCTCCCTGCTATGAAGGAAGACCTCCACCTATGTGTATTTTATCTTCAAAATCTGTGACTTTAATTTGTTCAGTACAACTAACCTGTGCTTCACAATCTTCTTGCAGTGCAGTATCACAGTTTGAACGTGACTTGTCCCCCACAGGCCGGTGCGTTTGTATCCTTAGCTGATGTCCGTGTTTGGATGGTTGTGACCCTTAGGAGGTTTGAGCCTTGCTGGAGGAAGGCATGTCACAGGGGCAGGCCTTGAGGTTGGTTGGCCCCCCCTGCTTCTGCTAGTAGCCTGCTCTTGCAGTCTACTGCCTATTCTCTTTGCTTCCAGGATGGACATGACCTGAGTCGCCTCTAGCTTCTGCCACCTGCATGTTTTTTCCACCATAATGGATATATCCCCTTTGGAACCACAAGCCAAATAAATCTCCCTTTCTCCCCTTCAGTGAGTCTGAGTGTTGTCTCACAGCAGCAAGAAGAATCTGCAGCAAGTAACAAAATCATTTCTACCAGTTGTATCTAAGAGGTCTGAGGCTCACATATTTAGTTTAGAACAGTTAGCCTGGACTGAAAGCACATACCTTGCATAGTACTTTTTAAGCAAATATTTACCACCCTTCATCAGGAACATTTAGTATTCTGCTCCATTCAGTAGAATGTTAGATTCCTTCTGACCTGCTTGGTATGAAACTGTAGCCATTAGCAAACGTGTATTAAAATAGATAAAAGCCGGAGTTAGGAAGACTATTCGTTCAGCAAAATGCCTGATGCACCGGCTGAGGAATCTGAATTGAGGTCGTTGGCACCCAAGTAAAAAGTGGGCATTGGTAGGACAGTTGTAGCTCCTGCCATTGGGCACTGGAGGAGAAGTGCAGAGACAGGAAGATCTCTGGAGCTTGGTGGTCAGCCATGCTAGCCAATCGGTGAGCTGTAGATTCACTGAGAGACCACATCTCAAAAAATTAGGCACGGGTGTTGCAGTTAGCCTGCATTTTTGCTGATTAAAATCATGGCAAAATAGCTTAAGGGAACAAGGGGTTCAATTTTCTCTTAAGATTCCTGGTTAGAGTTCTCAGTCCAGCTTGGCAGGAGAACATGCACCATCACCAAAGGGCTGAGGGAACTGGCCACACCATATCCACACAATATTTGAGAGAGGAACAATCCTTACTTGCCAGACCAGAATGTCTGGCCAAGTATACACAAGGATGGCAACTTTCTCAACCAGTTCTCTGTATTTTATTTACCTGTCCAGGGCCCAGTCCCACCTACCTTGGATTGAATCTTCCCCACCAACCAGACAATCTGCTGCAGGTTCGTTTAACTCAACCACTAATTCTCTACAAATGTGCCCAGAGTTGAAACCCTCAATGGTCAACTTGACACCTGTGCCTGACTATGACAGGAGGAGCGTGACAGGGGAAGAACCTGAGGTCAACCTCTGGCCTCTACAAGCATATGCTCACCCCCACACAAACATGTCCATACAAACATACCCATTAGACTGGGGTGATGGCTCATGGGTTCAAGCCTTTGCCTCACAAGCAAAAGGACCTGAGTTCACACCCCCCCACACACACACAGCCTATATAAAAATGTCAGGCAGGTATGGCAATGAGCTGCAATTCCAGCCCTAGAAGGCAGAGCCTAGGAAATCACAGAGCAGAGGAATAAGGAGAGAGAATAATTCAAATGATTCCCCATGTCACCCTTAGGCCTCCACACTCCAGTATACTTGTACACACACACACACACACACACACACACACACACACACACGCAAACTACATATATAAAAATTCACAAAGCACATGCACATCAAAGGCATAAAGAAAGAAACAAAGGGGGCAGCAAATTAGTTCAGTGGGTAAGATACCCGCCCATAAGCCTGACAGCTTGATTTTGATTCCCAGATGTACACATGATGGAAGAAGAGAACCGACTTCTGAAAGTTGTCCCTGACTTCCACACACATAGCACACATCTACTCACTCTCTCTCCCTCTAATAAATAAGGGCAGGAAGGAGACCAAGCATTCTGATACAGCAATCAGCATCTTGGGCTTCTCCGTTCGAATTGTCAGCTTTTACCTGTGTAATGTTAGATAACCTTAAATAAATCAATTAATTTTAAATTTCTGCTTCCCATCTACAAATTAAGGGGATATATTAAAATAAACCTCAAGGACTCGTACACTTATCAAGTTCTACTTCAAAAGAATTTCTAAAAGGAATATATGGCCTTAAAAAACACTGGGTTCCATTAACATTTATATTCTACAAAAAAAAAAGAATCAAAACCCAATCATTTAAGAGCCACTTAAATTTAATAGCTCCACCACAGTTTCATTAAAAATCAGATTTTTAACAAGACAATTCTAGCTGAAAATTCTTACAACACTCAGATTATTTGGACAAAGCAATGAAAACCTTTCCCTGGCTATTAAGGATAAGAACCTAAACTCGGGTAAGTGATTTTATCTGTAATTTTGATATCAAATGCTCTCCTGGGACATGTCCAATAATTGAGTATTGGTCCATAGTGGTAGACAGTAAAGTATCAGTAGCACCGAACATAAGCCTAACCCTCATCTGAATTCTTCCCCAGAAGGTTCACTGGTTTACAGCCTTGCTTACACCTTAGGGACACGGCAGAAGGTCCTATATCACCTCCATGTCCAGGCCCCCAGTGAAACCAGAATCTTTAGGGAGTAAGGAATAGGTATGCTTGCAAAGTCCTTTGAGTAATTCTACTGTCCGCTGACTAAGAACCATTACGCTAGCAAGAATGATATCCTTTGAAGAAATGATAATCCTCAAAGTTCAAAGAAAAATATACCTAAGGATACCAACTTCCTTACCCAGCTCCAATCCTTCACCTGCCCAGGACTTAGTTCCGCCTACCACTGGCTGGGTCTTCCTATCAATTAGACAATCTTCCACAGGTTCACCCAGGGCTTAACTCAACCTCTAGTTCTCTACAAATGTGCCCAGGGCTCAAACCCTCAACTGTCAAGTAGACACCTGTATCTAACTATGACAATAACCAACTAAGGTTTCTGGTTCCTACCTTCCTAACTGATTCTCCTTCCCTTGAGCTTCCTTTGCCTGTTCTTGGCTCCAAAGTCCCCAACCTTCCCAGTAGTGATCAAAATTACCCAGGTACCATGTCTCTCTTCTAGAATTTAAAGTGTTCTCTGCCCCGCATATGTTAACAGACTTCCCGACTGTACTATTTCCCATCCAGACCATTCAAAATCTGCGCATCTGGTTTCAGCCTGCCCTGTCCGGGACCTCTCTGGTCTCTTTCTGGTCACTACTCCAAGATGCAAATTTTCACTCGCTGATACCAATGCTCAATGACTGACAAGGGAGTTACATCTTGATAAGCCCACTAGAAACCAAAAATATCTGCTCTGATTGGGATGTGAAATGTCCCCTGCAGACTCAAAGTTCGAATGCTTTGTGCCCAGATGGTGGCTCTGTTAGGGGGAAACTTGGGAAACTTGAGAAAGTAGAACCCAGAAGTAGAACCTAGAAGAAGGAAATAAGCTGGTCACCCACCTCCATCCACATATGCACCCTCCTTCTCCTGCCTTCCCGCATGTGAAACAGTGACCACTGGTTGACACCCATAAGCAAGTCAAACTTCCCCTCCTTTTTTCAGTCTCGTCAAGTATTCCATCACAGAGGCGAGAAAACTAGTGAAAATCTCCTCATCTGAAAAACCCTAAATGCACCTGACAAACCCAATACTTTTGCTTGGTGACATGATGCACTGCAGAGTGATGGTTGGAAGTGTCTGAAGTTGGGGTAGGGAGGAGAACAGGCAGGGGGAGAGGGCTGGGGAGAGGGTGAAGGAGCTGTTCTGCATGTCATCCATCCAGGAAAAGGCCAGTTATCAAAATTTAAAGTGAGACCTCTAGCCTTTGAAAGCTATGATTAGACCAACAAAGAGCACAAAGGCTTTGGTTTCCTTCAGTTTTACCTGTAAATGTGGGTGACTGATGGCCTCAAAGCAGCGGGATCACTGCACGTCTACAGAGGGGGTTAAGGTAAGAAGCCACAGACCTCCCAGACATGGCCCAACCCCCCAGTGAAGATCCCACCACGAGCTACTCACACTCTCAGGTAGTACAGAAAGGCCTCCACGCACAAGGACCACTCAGTCCCACGCAGCCAGAACCGACTACCAGTTCTGGCATCCAGGGTCTTGCTTGGAGACAGAGGAATTCAAACAACACAACTTCTGACAAAATATCTGTTGTTTGTTGTCACAAAAAGCACCTGGCTGTTCCTCCCCACCACCAGCTGCACTGTTTCTGTGAGATGCCAGCCACCTCCAAATGGCACCCTTTCAAAGCATGTATTTGGCAGCAAAGCCACAAGTGAAAATAAGGGGCATTCTGGATCTCTAGCTGCTAAGAAACCGCACCCACCAGTGAAATTGTGGAAAATTCATGGTACGTTGGATCAAAACCAACCGGCTCCACTGGATGCTTCCTTCATGTCCATGATGGAAAGATCTTGCTGATATCCCTGCTTCATCGACTCATTCCAATTCTACAAATACTTACTGAACCTTCCTTCACGCAAAGCATTGTGTCCCGACACATCCACCACTCTCGTTTGGAAGGGGCGTAGTAATGTAAGACCCAGAAGTGCGTGCTGCTAGACAGTGTCTTCTACACGTGACAAGGCTGCTGTACCATGAACTCACGGCAGCTGTGTCTCCTTCCATAAGACCCGCACGAGATTTAGCCTGCTAATATTCCACCATGGAAGGGTAAGATCTCAAGGGGCAACACACCTCCCTGAGAGTCCCTTGAGGATTAATGCCAGAGGGAGGAAGGTGAGTTGCTTTCCCTCAATGGTATACCATTGATGTATCACCCGTGTTCCAGCAAGTGCATGGGGCAAGCCAGCACAGGCGAGCCAGATAAAGCTCAGGGGGCCCCACATACAGAAGACATGAAAGTAGAAGGGAGACTCGTTGGAAGGGAAAAGTTTGTAGTAAGGACTATAAGGACATGAACAGAGGGTGGGATCAGAAAATAAGGGTGAAATAAAACAAATCCATTGCATTCATCTATAAAACTGCCAGAGACTAAAAATGAATTTAGAAAAATGAAGAAAAAGTGGATAAAGGTGCCTGCTTACAAACCTGGAGACCCGAGTTCAATCCCTGAAGACCCACAAGGGAGAAGGAAAAAGCTGATTTCTGAAAATTGTCCTCTGATCTCCACCTGTGCACCATATCATTTATATGACATTCATATTCTCTCTCTCTCTCTCCTCTCTCTTCCCCATAAAGAAATAAATAGCAAAAAAAGCCCTCTTTACCAAGGATGTTACTGAGCTGAGAGCTATCTGACCCCAGAGCATTACTGTTCAGTCCCAAAATGAAAGTCACTCATCGAAATTGACTCAGGCAACACTTTATGTAACTACCCCGCCCCCGATCATTTGTTAATAGAAGAAATTAAAAGATAACTTTTAAAAGTAGCTAGATTCTATTTGAAAATTTTGCCTGTGACTTTCTAAGAAGAATTCACCCCCCAAAAAAAAATCAGTGGAAAAGAAAAGATGAATCCAGGCGAGAGAGATGGTTCAGGGGTTAAGACTCTGTCTCACAAGCAGAAGGTGCTGAGTTCAAATCCCAGGTCCCACATAAAAACACCAGGCAGAAACTGGTGGTGGCTTGCACTTCTGGCCCTTAGTGGGCGGAGCCTGGAAAATCACAAAGAGAAACAAAGAGGTAGAAGCAATCCAGGATGATTACCAAAGTCACCCTTGGACCTCCAAAGCGACATACAGTGTCCTCTGATACACACACACACACACACACACACACACCATAAAATAAATAAAATATTAAAAAAAGAAAAGATGAATCTGTTCCTACTTGCACAAAGAGCCACGATGTGAGGAAACAACCCTAGTTTCCCTGAGTCACCGGGTCGCCAGCCAAGAGGGCTCTCTGGCCAAGAGGGCTCTCCAACACCACCAGGACGTCCTGACAACTGGGTCAAGGGTGCAGGCCTCCAGCTGCCTCTCAGCAGCGGCCTTCAAACATCCACTGTGGCAAAGTCTTCCTCGATAGACTTTCAGTTTCTAGAAAAGAATGGTCAGACTTCTTCCCCAGCATTCACATGGGTGAGAGAATGTAGAAGTTCACTACAGCTGTGAAACAAAGGTGTATAGTCTCAGTGTCCTGGAGGCCAGAGCCCACATCAAGGGGTTCCTGGGTTGGGACTTAATGGGATTGAAAACCTGCCTCACTCCGCAGCTTCTGGTATTCTGCAGCTTCAGATGCTCTGTGTGGTACCTATAGTGTCAACCCTTTGCCTCCTTCTTCTCGTGACTCTTCGTATTCAAATTCCCCTCTCTCGTTGGCTTACAGCCAACCTAAGACCTCACTTCAACTCCATTCCTTCTGAAAAGACTCTTCATTACATTCATCACATTGGGATATATTAGTAACACACATACACATATGATGTATAATCACAGGTATCGTTATATTTTCATACATGTCTATCATTGTGTTTTGATCCTATTCAGCCCCATCACCCTCTCTTCTCCCCTTCCCATCCAGATGGCCCCCCTTTCCCACCTACTCCCCCACCTTCTACTTTCATGCCTTTCATTTCTATTTTTCTGTGACCCAATAAATAATGAGACCTAGTAAGTCTCACTAATGACAAGAAAGTAGACAACTCGTCAGTGGCTACAGCACCGAAGACCCTATCTCTCACTTCCCCTGTAACTTTACAACTGCCTGTAGGTCCTCGGCCTCCAAATAAGTCAGATCCTGGGACACTGAGGCATTTGGAGGGAACCACAATTCCATTTCAGATACAGGAAGAAGGGCATGTTTGACAATTCAGGAAGCACTAGATTTAGAGTACGATCAGATGACAGAGGATTTGTTTTAGGGGTCACTGAGAGGAAGAATCAGCCTGGTCTTAGTGTTTAACAGTGTGCTCCTCGAACCTTCCATTTCTATCGGCTTCCTGCCCAGCAGCCTTTCAACATTAAACATATGTTCTTAAGGCTGATTGTCTGGTAAGAATTTAAAGTCTGACAGCTGATTTGTTTGTCTTGATTTTTCTACCCAACTCAACCAAACTTTGAATGTCTCACTGATATGAAGCATCCTGGGACAATCTCCATTCTTAACCCCTTTGTCTTTCTGAGCCAATTGTCTGGAGTTCCCTGGGAAAGTCCCTCCTTGATAATGCCCTCTTGTGGACAATGCCTTCCATCTTTATAATTGTGATAAACAGTTGAAGAATCTGCCATACTATTTTGCTTTAAAAAATGGAAATCAAAAGGGAATCTCAGGGCCAGCTAGATGTCTCAGTGGATGAAGGTGTCTACATGCAGACCTGGTGGACTGCATGAGCGTACACATGATGGAAAGGAGAGAATTGACTTTCAAAAGTTACCTTCTGAACTCCACACATGCTGCATAACTGTGCTCTCTCGCTCTCTCTCTCTCTCTCTCTCTTTCTCTCCCTCTTTCTCATATAAAGAGAATCTTGAACTGGGAAATGGTTCAGGGGTTAAAGTCTCTGCCTTCCAAGCAAAAGGGCCTGAGTTCAGATCCCCAGATCTCACATAAAATTCCACCTGCTATGCCAGCCATGGAAGACAGAGTCTGGGAAACCCCAGAGCAAAGCAATGAGGAGGTAGAACAATCCAGAATGGTTCTAGATGTCACTCTTGGGCCTCCACAGATACACACACTTGAGTGTACTCTTGTACACACACACACACACACACACACACACACACACACACACACACACACACATAGAAACATATGAAATTTGTTAGTCCCAACTTTGAATGTCTCCCTGGTGTGAAGCATCCTGGGATAACCTCCATTCTTAGCCCCTTTATCTTTCTGACCAAATGTCACAGTTCCTCCGATATGAGAGAGAGAGAGAGAGAGAGAGAGAGAGAGAGAGAATCTGAGTCTCTCTTTTGGGGAGCATACCTGTAACCAAACAAAATACCATCCTGTCTTTGTAACACGATGTAAAAGTTATTAGCAATGCCTTTCTCTTTATACACCTGTGGTGTATTCAAGAAAGTTCGGAGAGACTCCAGTGGGAGGCCCATGTTAGAAGGTCTACACCTTCTTGACATCTGGGTGCCCTGTCACAGTGCCCGGTGCCACAAAGCCCCCTCTGGCACCTCACTTCCTCTTGTTCCAACCTCCCTTCCTGCTTCAAGGCAATTGTAAAAAAACATGGCTTCCCATTGTCCTGCCCTGTTAAACACCCACATTCCTTGATTTACCATGAAGACTGGCCCCATAATGTTTACTGCTAACAAAACCAAAAGAAGGCATTTAGGCGGGAGGTGGGAAGGTTGAGCTATTCATTATAAACATTTATCCTTCTTTTTCAAAGCGGCCTCCTGTGAAAGCCAGGGGAGTTTTGATTTAGCAAAAGAAAATAATAGTCGAGCAGCATATCGGCAAATTAATTATTTAAACATTTTCCACTCCAAGTAATTCCTTACTCCCTGCAGCTCTTTGTCGGTTGTTTTTGTTTAATTACAAAATAACACTTGCTCACTTTAAAAATTCAGACAATACAAAAGTGTGGCAGGTGTAATGTTAAAAAGTGAAACTCTGGCTTCACTTTCATTACCCTAACTCAGGCCATCACTGCTTCTAAGAGAACAGCTGAACCTGTATATTTAAATGTGCTAAGCACCAATGATTCTTCAAAAAGCAGGGTTTATTTGACTCCTGCACTAACTATAATTTTCTTATTTAACTCCATAATACATTGCAAAGTTTCTTTGGATTATTCCGTGTTGCTTTTGAAAGAAGATAGTTGTGTGATTATTTTTTTATGGGTGGTAAAATTGCAAAGTCTTAGCCAAGTGAACCCAGACACCAAGTCTGCCACGAGAACTTCCCGTCACACATCTGATGCAGAACTCCATTTTCAACAGGTTATCCTGGGAAAAGTGGAAACTTCAGAACAAAGCTGACAGAATACTCTTTTTCCCTGCCGGGGACAAAGCTGGGGGCTTTCATTACTTCCAAGTGCCCAATTTTTTCCACTAAGAGAGGATAAACGCTTTCAATTACGTGAATTCCCATCAGGCAGACAACAATAGGCATGGATACAATTCTATAGCTCTTCGGCAATAAAAAGTCCATCATGGGATGGAAGACTGGACAAAGAAGAACAGCTATGCCTCCGTAATAAGGTGGAGAGCGAGAGCCGTTAGCTGCAAAAGCACATTAACTGGAAATTTTAAGCAAATAAGTTGCACACTATTCTCAGTCATTTGCAATACTTCCGTGGCTGACTCTAGTACAATTCATGCATAGCTGGGGAATTGCACTAGCTCACAGCTTCTTTCTATGCCTACCACTTTTTAACCCTTCTTTTTTCTCTTCTTCAAATCTTCCTCCCCTCAAGCGTGAATACTTTTACTTCCTTTCATTTTCTCAACTAACCATCCGAAGTCTAATTTGGGGCAGACAGATTCCTATCAAGCATCTTCTGTTGTTCATTAGCACAGGATCTCGGCAAAGCTCCAGGCTCTATTGCATTTACAATAGCATAATTAAACATAAAAGTATTTACACAAAATAAGTTATACCAAAAGTGCCTTTGCTTAAGCAGCACAACACTGAACTTAATTCTGCTTTGCTTTTGATCAAAAATACCCAATCACACATCAATGGAAACCAAGATTCTCCCTAGTTTAATTTAACATATTTCAGCTGTATTTATCAATTATATTTAATTATAGTCACATTAAATTAAATATTAGTTAGAGGTACATATCAGTTATATTCAATCCCTGGAGTTATTGTGTAAAATAGTTGGAATTATACCTAACTTTATTCATAACTATATTTTAATTATGTATAATAAATATTTCAATAATAAACATTCATAATGAATCTCTCCAAGGAAAGTTTTTCCATTATAATTTCATTAACATTCTGAGTTTGCCTCTGAGAAAAATGTGACAAATATTGCATAATATTCTCTTATTTATAATGAAAAATTAAGAAACCATCCAGATCCACCAGACTGTCACTACAAATCCTCTAAGTTAGAGGAAGAAGCAAAAAATGTCTTTCCTGACTCACTTTTCATGCCCTGTCTCACCTCTCTCTTCTGTCCTAGCCAGCATAGCCTGAGTTCTTCCCTGCCACTGCAGAAATGATTTCAAAATGCCACTGTAGGCTGCCACGCCATTATTATCTTACAACAATCACCCATTCCTGTTGTTCACAGAAGTCAAGATCTCATTTTTTGGAAGAGTATTAATCAACAGGAATGCAGTCATAAATATACAAATCCTACCTAGATATCTTCACATGAACATTTTACAACAACCCCAAACTTGACGTGACTAGGACTGAACACAGGCTCCACCTGTCTAGTCTAATCTACCTTCCCTGCAATGTTCTCTGTCACAGTGTACGTGCTACCCAAATGCAGTTGCTATCAGCCTAAAAATTCACCAGTCAGTCACCAAGTCTGCCAGCTACTGAATTGTTCTCTGTCAGTGTAGAGATTGCTCAAAAAAAAAAAAAACTGAGAATACAACACCCTAATGATCCAACCATGTCACTCCTGTATATATATTCCCAAAAGACACTGCGTCACACCACAAAAAAACACACACACACACCAATGTTCACTAAAGCCTTGTACACAGTAACAAGGACATAGAACCAGCCTAGAGGCCCATCCACTGATAAATAGTTCATGAAAATGTGGTGCATGTACATGTAGAATATCGCTTAGCTACTAAGAAAGGTGGAATTATGAATTTCACAAATAAACAGAGTTGGAAAAGAATTATACTGAGTAAGTCAGTCCCAGAAAAAAACGATACCACGTGTTCTTTCTCCTATGCCTCCAGATGGGTGCAGCAGCAATCTCTAGGCCAGAAGCTTTGCTTAGCACTACTTGGTGGCCACCAGAGAGCAGATGTCGACTGGATGACATCCAACCCTCTCCACTATTCAGAATTTCATCTGCCACCGGAACAATCCGGGGGAGGGAAAGTGAGGCATTGTCTGTGTAACAGTGACTGTTAAGCTATATACACTGGCGGAGAAGTGCTCACACTAGAGCAAATAGCAACTCAGCAGTGAAAAATATTTTATTCATCAAGGAGTATAAAATAAATGAAACGGTATATTATGTTTACTTGAAGATGAAGTAAAAATCTCCATCCTACTTTCTCTGTGTATTGAGACACTGAGATCCAACACAGTACAGAGGTTTATATAATATGAGATAGATGTGCCTCAAAAACACTGTTTCTGTAATATTTTAAGCATTTTAAGTGTCATCCATTATTTAAAAACATCTTGCAAGAAACGCCTTTTCAAAATAAGTGATTTTCTTCACTTGAAACAAAACATATATACTGGTAGAGATATAAGAGGTATTAACCTGCCAGCTTAGATTGTCTAGAGTTTCTCATCGGAAGTTTGGGAAATCTACCCAAAGCCCCGAGTTGTATTTCCAGGTAGTAGCAAGTCAAAGTACAACTCTCTGAGCAAAATGTCTAATGAAAGTTAAGTATTTCTGACATTGATAGCAAAGAAATCCATCTGACTTTTTTTTTGGGGGGGGGGAGACAAAATAGAATGTGCTGATTACATACAGCTATGCCAGTGCTTAGGTACAAAGAAGCCAGTACAAATTTATTTGAAAGCAGACGTATGTGGGTCAACTACACTATATGCTTTGTAATATCAAAGATACTGACACATTGCCTATTCCATCCCTTGCAGTTAAGGTCACACCCAGCAAGTCATGGAGCACAACTATGCATGCAGAATTCTATGGTTTGTCAATTACCCTGCAATAGTGTAACATGAAACCTAAAGACTGGTAATAATCTCAGGACAACCTAATAGTTTGTGAATCATAAATTATTTCTCTCTAGGAACAGGCAGTGAAAACAGCTTTAAGCTACCTACACAATTTTTTCAAGTTAACAAAATTCCAGTGGTAAAGTGGATTGTGAGCAATATTTCCAAAAACCTATGCTTGCATGGGCTGAGCCATGCTACTGCTGACCCAAAATTGACCCCTTTCAGTTTGATCTGTGTGATTCAGTTACAATTATCCTCCCACCATATCCCACTCCCAGAGGAGACCCTGGTGAATCTAGACCATTGTTTCCAGAGATGAGCATATCACTCACACTGGATATAGCAGTTTGAATCACTGACGCTTCATGCTTTCAACCATTCTGTCACGTCCTCCCATTGATGTGAACCAGAAACATTTTTCTAGAGGCTGATGGGAACAGTTCTGTGACCATGTGGTCACCCAAACTCAAGGGACAGCAGACACATGGCAAACAGCAGAGGAGAAAGTTGGAATGAGCCCAGAGCTTTGATAACATCAAGTCCACTATTCAACCGCCTCTGGATTCCAGCCCATCCCACCCACATCTGGAATCTCGGCTTGTGTGAAATGAGATTTCTAATTGTCTAAACCAATTTGAGGGGCCTTGGGGGTTATTTTGCAGCTGAAATGCATTCTCACTGATAAAAAAATTATAAAAAATTAGTTTGTTGAGAAGAGAGTCTTTCAGTGTTACCCGAAGGAAGAACTTCTCACTTGAAGACAAATTCAGTCTTGAGTGTATGTATCCCATGAGCACTCTCACTGTGAGAGCAGCAAGGAAGGATGACTATTTATTCAGTTTTCTTATTCAACAGATATGCATTCAGTCAGACCATGTTTGGGTGTGCTGTAAACGTTGGGTGCAATGCCCTCTGAGCTCATAGAGGCTATAAATTTGAGCTGGGATTGTAGAATCTCTGAGAACCAGGATGATATCATAAAACAGTCTGACTTCAAAACCCTCTACTGTCCCCTCTTCTCTTCCCTATTTAGATTTGGCAAAAAATAGAATCAAATATTCATATCTGGAATGTTAATGTTTGAAATAGTGTAAATGGAATGTGTATCCCACTACAAACTGGTGAGGTCATTTTGGAAATAATGCACAGCAGGAATGCACACATACACACATGCAGCTCCCCATTGATTGGTATGTCAGTCACAGTACACATTCAACAACAGCAACATGCATGCCAATTCTCTTCAGTGAGGAAGTGAGAACTCAGTTATCTTTTATGAAAAAAAATGGAGAAAATTGCCAAGTTCTAGCTTAGCACATTTGTTGACTAAGTTCTGGTACAAAATTAAATAACAAGCTATTATCATGTGTGCATTGCATGTAATTACACTGTATTAATGTTGTATAGAATGACTGAAAAGGGCGTATGAGATGATTGGAGGTAATAATGCAAATCATATAAAACAACCCTGTATGAACAATCAGAGTGGAATCCATGTCAAAAAAATAAGTGAAGGGGCTAGGATTTTGAACGGCTTTAATTTTTTTCTTTATTCCTGTTTATAGCTCTGCTTCTTCTATTTCTGTGGTCTTATACTCCAAACAGAATAGGGTTGGACAGCTTTAATTAGTCTTGAGAAATGCAACAAAATCCTTTGGTTTGCGGGTGTTTTTTCCCATTAGTTTCTAACATGTGCTTGATTCTCAAGACACATGACTGGTTCCAACAAATTTGACACTTGGAGCCATCCTTAAAAGGGCTGTGAGAACTGATAACAGTATTCTCCCATGTGAGCCAAAGGATAATTTTTAAATTATACAGATATTTACTCTGCTTGGACTTCCCCGCTCAATGTACTGTTAACTAGTGTGTGAGGAGTACCAGTAATCAGAGCCAAGATCAGACATTTGAGGGTCACAATTAAGTTTATACTAACTCTATCAAGCCAACATTTCTTTCTAAGATAGAGTCTCTTTATGATGCCTGGCTAGACCTCAAACATGTAGTCCTCCTGCCTCAACATCCTGAATGCTGGGATTACAAGGTGGGCATTGCCACACACACCTCTAGCTCAACACTTCTAAGATGGCATCACAAGACTCTTAATAGTGGCTCCTTGAGTTTCCAAACAGTACCATCCAATATTATAGGTTGAATAACCCTTTTTTTGAAATGCTGGGAGCCAGAAAGACTTGGAAATTACTTTTCAGATTTGGGAATACTCCCACACGCATAATGAGGTCTCTTGAGAATGGGACCCAAGTCTAAACAATAAATTCATTCATGCTCTGTACACACCTTATACATACAGCCTGAGGGCAATTTTGTGCAATGTTTTTTGTGTATCTTTTTTTGACCCCAGCACATCACATGAGGTCAGGCATGGAATTTTCCTGAGGCAGCATCATATTGGAGCTCAAAAAGTTTCAAATTTGGGGACACCTTTTTCATCAGATTTTCAGGATAGAAATGTCCCATGTAAATTTTTCTGAATAAGTGAATAAGATGAATTCTATTGTGGCTTAAGAGGTCACACTTGGACAGAGATCTCTGCAAAAGGACACTTCCAACTCCAAATTGCCCAATGAAATCTTGGCAGAAGCACTAATGACCCAAGCATTCTATTCTATCTAAAGATGTAGGATGATATCAAGACAATAAAATGTTGGAGACTCTAATGGATCAGCATGCAAACTACTTGACCATCTTTATATACTAAAGCACAGACTTGCCGCTATCAGAAAAAAAAAATGGACCAAACTATGAGGGGCTATATTCTTTCCATATGATCCAAGTATTCCTAAGTGTGTTCCATGCTAACTCTAACATCAGTGAGAAAGTTAGAATGTCACTACCAGCTTGTGGCAAAGAACAAAGCATAAAGCATGTCAAACTTTTTGGATCCACGTCCTAATGTTTTAAGAACCAGGCTTAATCTTTTAAATAATTTCATACTTGAAGGAAAGGTAGCAGAAACAGCACAGATGCCTGTCTTCCTCAAATATAGTGATGTTTTTATCATACTTTCTCATCCTATCATCTATCTACCTATTTATCATCTATCTATCATCCATCTATCTGCCTTTCTGAGAAGAACTCACACAAATCAGCATATACTTTCAACGCCAAGGTCATGTTTTTCCTGACCTAATCACAGTACTCTTGCTGAAACCAGGAAATTCACAAAATCACTACTATTTTCAAGCAAGTCTACAGATTCTATTTCAAGTGTGCCATTTGTCTTTTAAAGGCCCTTGTTCTGAGCTGAGATCCCACTGAAGGTCACACTTGCATTAGTATTCATGTTTCCTTATCCTATGGTCTGGAAGACATCATGACCTGGACATTCCTGAACACTGTCAGACGGCTTGACTGTGATGTCCAATGTCCCCGTCAGGTGACAGACTTGGCAGGACCAACACAGAAGTGATGTCCTGTCTCTGATGTAGCCTGGTGTGAGGCACATGCCACTCATCTGTCCCACTGCTGGTGTCTGTTTTGGTACTTGTACAGGGAGACATCTGTCTGATGCCTTCTCTCACACAGTCACTATTTTCTTTTCCTTAATGAAAAGGAACTCTGGGACTTTTGCCACTTCCTGGTTCTCAACCTGTTCAGTCTCACTAATTTCGTCATTCATCGATTGATGTGTCTTCCTTTACTCTCCTGTGAACACTACCTTTTCCAGATCCACAGCTGAAATCAAGTTCCCAGTCCCCTTAAATCTAAGGGGAACAACATAACCAGTTATTCACAGAACTGTGATGAGGAACCAAAGTTGGACCCTCAAAAGTCTCCCATGAGCTTAACAGGCCTTTACTTGCCATTTAATGGGGTGTGTTAAGACCCCAGGGATGCCTCTGAGAAGACTTTGGTCCCCACAGAATCATAAGACCTGCTGGCAAGAATCTTTATCTTCAGTGACTTTTAGCTGGAATTGGGCCTATCTTTCACGGCTTGGTTTCAACACCTATTTCTTTATCACTTACCTTTCACATCATCTGAAAGAGCCTTGAAATGGGTTTATCAGGCTGGCAAGATACCTTTGTGGATAAAATGCCTGCTCAAAAATCTGGAGACCTGAGTTTAGTCCTCAGACACCCACATAGCAAAAGAAAAGAACTGACTTCCCAAAATTGTCCTTTGCCCTCTACCATTATGCCATGACATATGTTCTGTTCTTTCTCTTTCTTTTTTTTTTTAATTTGGAGTTTTTTTTTTTCCCACTCATACAAATTTAATAGGTACCCCGGTTCCCTCCCTCTCTCCACCCCTCCCTGGATCCCCCTGCTCCCTCCCTCCTTTTCTCCTTCCTTCCTCCACCTCCCTTTCTCCCAGTGCTCCCTCCCCCCCACCCCTGGAGCATCCTTTAGTATGCATGTAAACTTCCCTCTGGGTCCTCCTCTCTGATGAGGTGTAAGGACTCAGTAGCATTGCCTAGAGCCCTTTCTTGTGTTCCCCTCTAGTATAGGAACACTATTATGGCTGTTAATCCCTTGCCTCTAAGGATCCTAGTGCCTATGATCCATGCTAGACTATGGTGGGTCAATGCTATGTCAGTCATTGCGCACGTAGGTCATGCAAAGTCCTATTGTGATTACTTCAGCCCTAACTTGTGTGGAGTATCTTGCATATCGTTGCTCCTCCCCATCTTTAGGCTCTTACAATCTTACAATCCCTTTTAAGAAAATTTCCCTGAGCTTTAGGATGGGGAGAGATTAGCTGGCCTGGTTCCAAGTGATTAATGTAGGGTCTCTGATATTCTGAATTATGGTTTGTTGTTTTTTTTTTCTTCCAGTTTTGCTGTTCCTGCACCAATCTTGGCTCCATCCTGATGGGTATTGGATGTCACCTCCTGAGAAGCAGTGTGTCCTCCCTAGCATGAGTGTTCCTGGGAAGAAAGGCTCTTTCTCTTTCTTACTCTTTCTCTATATAAAATTTATTTTTTTAAAAAAAAATAGCTATCACTAATTTGGAATTAACATTGAATTTGAGTTCTTTCTCTTTTTTCACATTCATAAACATCTGTCTGAGATGTTCTGGCCCATGTCTGCTAAACTGGTTCCAGACAGGGCCCCTGAGTCACCACATTATAAAGAGTCACTCAGGAAAGCAGGTGAATATATCCATTAGGATTTGTGTGGATATTTCCATCTTAAGGTGAGAGTTATGAGGTCACTTGCTCAGCAATTACTCCACCATGATAAACAGACTAAAGCTAAGTCTGGAAATCGCATTCAGAGGAAGATGGTCAAAACTACAGGATTGGATGTGATCCTTAGGAGTCAAGGTGGGGGGGAAGAGGGCAAGTCCTAAATTTGGGCAATTGCTGTGATTTTGAAAGGTACTCAAAATACTACTACAAAAGTAGGCGAAAAAATGGTCCATGTGAGAAAAAAAGTCCAAGAGATTATACAAGTTGGACACCACATTTTGTCTTCTCGGGTGTCTTAACCAAAACAAGTCCTTGCAGCGCACGCGCGCGGTCCAGCCGGGCCTCAACCCCGCGCCCTAGCTGGTGAGTACCTCCCCCCCCCCCCGCGGACCGCCCACCAGGACCCCAGGTTGGCCCACAGGGACCCCGCTCTGACTCCCACCATCCAGCCGGAGCCGCGCGCGGAGACGAGGGACGAGGAGGACCTCCCCCTGCGCCCGGGCCCCGCCCCAGCTGCCCTCGGGTTAAATAGCTCCACGCCGTCGCCCCCATCCCCCCTTTGCACCCCACCCCGCTCCACCGGTCGGGACGCGCGGGCGGTCCAGCCGGGCCTCAACCCATGACCTAGGTAAGTCTCCGCCCGCCCCGCCCACCAGGACCACAGGCCAAATAATTCAGTTTAGTGAAATTGAGAGATCTTAAGAGTTAAAATGACAATGCCAAAGTCAAAGTGCAAATCCATGAGAAGCAACAATCAAGTAAACAAATTTCCCACTGAAGAAATTAATCCCATAATGTTAGACTCCAACAAGAACAAACCCACGGAAAAAGGCCAAGAAAGCCCCACCCAGGATAAAGACTTTCAAAATATGATCATTACCATGTTCAATACTATGAAAGAGGAAATCAGGGAGGAATTACATAATCGAATCAATCGCTTTGAAGAGGAACACAACAGACATCTGGAGGAGTTGAGAAAAACAGTGCAAGAAACAAAAAGTGGCATAGAGCAGTTAAAACAAACTCAAGCAGAGTTTAAAACTGAGCTAAAAGACAAGTTATCTTCAACCCAGAACGCCACAGAGAGTCTTATCAACAGAACTAACGAAGCAGAAAACAGAATTTCAGACCTTGAAGATAAAGTGGGAGTACTAACCCGCTCAATGGAAGAGGTGGTTAAAGCCAAAAAGATACTTGAGAGAAATATCCAAGAGATATGGGACACCCTGAAAAAGCCTAACATGCGTATTCATGGAATACCAGAGCAAGAATCTCAAAATACCACCCCTGAGGAAATTTTTCAAACGATCATCAAGGAAAACTTTCCTCATCTAAAAAAAGAGAGGCCCATACATATACAAGAGGCATTCTGCACCCCAAACAGATACGACCAAAATAGAAGCACGCCGTGGCAAATAATAGTTAAAACACTCCACATTCAAGATAAAGAACTGGTGCTGAGAGCCTCAAGGGAGAAAAAACAAGTCACTTTTAAAGGTAAACCTATTAAAATAACAAATGACTTCTCAGTCGAAACAGTAAAAGCAAGAAGAGCTTGGAGAGACATACTTCAAGTATTGAATGAGCAAAAATGTCAACCCAGGCTGATTTACCCTGCAAAACTATCAGTCATGATCGAGGGAGAAAGAAAAATTTTCCAGCACAAAGACAACTTTAAGGGATACATGGCCACCAAACCAGGCCTTCAAAAAATGCTAGAAATGATACTCAAGCGTGAAGAAAAAAACAGGCATATCCAGGAGAACAGAAGGCAGGTATAACATCATTAAAAACGAAGCAATATACTTATAAAAGCTACTAAACATAATAAATGTCTGGAATTAACAATAGTTTCTCCATTATAACACTAAATGTTAATGGAATTAATTCACCGATCAAGAGACACAGATTACAAACATGGATTAAAAATCACAATCCATCAATCTGCTGCCTGCAGGAAACCCATCTCACCACAAAAGATAGGCACGCTCTAAAAATAAAAGGCTGGTCAACAATTCTACAAGCAAATGGAAGCAGAAAACAGGCAGGGGTAGCCATTATGTTATCAGACAAAGTGGATTTCAAACCAAAGAAAATTTTAAGAGACACGGATGGATACTACATTTTAGTCACAGGTACAATTCACCAGGAAGATTTCACAATACTGAACATATATGCACCCAATACGTGCCCCTCCACATTCATTAAGAAAACCCTACAGCGTCTAAAGCAAGAAATCAACCCCCAAACGATAATTCTTGGGGGCTTCAACACCGCCCTGTCAACATGGGATAGATCAACAGGTCAAAAGCTTAACAGAGACACTTTGGAACTTAATCAAACCCTGAAAGAAATGGACCTTACAGATCTCTATCGAACTTTTCACCCACGCGCCAAAGAATACACATTTTTCTCAGCAGCACACGGAACTTTCTCCAAAATAGATCACATATTGGGCCACAAAATGAATCTACACATATACAAGAAAGTTGAAATTCTAACCTGTGCCCTATCAGACCATCACGGCCTAAAGCTGGACATCCACAACACATCAAACAAGAGAAAATACACTAACTCCTGGAAACTTAACACTATGATGCTGAATGAGAACTGGATTCAGGAAGAAATTAAAAAGGAAATTCAAGATTTCCTGAAAGTGAATGATAACGAAAATACAACTTACCAAAATCTCTGGGACACAATGAAAGCTGTTCTAAGAGGTAAGTTCATAGCTCTTAATGCCTACGTCAAAAAAATGGAAACATCAGAAATAAACAACTTAACAATGCAGCTTAAAGCTTTAGAGAAACTAGAGCAATGTGATCCCAAAAGTAGTAGAAGAGAGGAGATTAGCAAAATAAGGGGAGAAATATCTGAAATCGAGATTAAGAAAACGATAGAAAAAATCAACCAATCAAAAAGCTGGTTCTTTGAAAAAATCAATAAGATTGATACACCCCTAGCTAAACTAACCAAAAGCAAGAGAGAGAAAACCCAAATTAACAAAATTAGAAATGAACATGGAGTTATCACTACTGATACCCAAGAAATCCAGAGAATTATAACATCATATTTCAAAAACTTATACTCTGTGAAGTTTGACAACACAAAAGAGATGGATGAATTCCTAAGTAAACACAACTTACCTAAATTGAATCAGGAAGTTGTGAATTATTTAAATAGTTCTATATAACATATAAGGAAATTGAGGAAGTAATCTCGAATCTTCCCACCAAAAAATGTCCTGGTCCAGATGGATTCAGCACAGAGTTCTACCAGACATTTAAGGAGTTAATAACACCAATACTCCTTAAACTGTTCCATCAAATAGCAAAGGAAGGAACACTACCAAATTCCTTCTATGAAGCTAATATCGTTTTAATCCCAAAACCTAATAAAGATTCACTTAAAAAAGAAAACTGTAGGCCGATCTCCCTGATGAACACAGACGCAAAGATTCTCAACAAAGTCTTAGCAAATCGGATTCAAAAACATATTAAAAAGATCATTCATGGGGACCAAGTAGGCTTCATCCCCGGCACACAAGGTTGGTTCAACATACGCAAATCAATAAATGTAATTCATCATGTAAACCAGTCCAAAGTCCAAGACCACATGATACTCTCGATAGATGCAGAAAAAGCTTTTGACAAGATCCAACAGCCTTTTATGATCAAAACGCTAGAGACAGTAGGAATGGAAGGAACCTTTATCAATATAATAAAAGCTATATACAACAAGCCCACAGCAAGGATTATGCTCAATGGGGAACAATTGGAAGCATTCCCACTTCGATCGGGAACTAGACAAGGCTGTCCACTCTCACCACTTCTATTCAATATTGTACTTGAAGTGTTAGCTGAAGCCATAAGACAAGAAAGGGACATAAGAGGGATTCAAATCGGCAAGGAAGAAGTCAAGCTATCGCTATTTGCAGATGACATGATCTTATACCTGAGTGATCCCAAAAACTCCACCAGGAAGCTCCTGGAACTAATTGAGAAGTTCAGCAGGGTGGCAGGATACAAAATAAATGTGCAAAAATCAGAGGCCTTCCTATATGCCCAGAATGAAAGAAGTGAAAAAGCCTTGAGAGAAATAATACCATTTATTATAGCCCCTAAAAAAATGAAATACCTTGGTATAAACCTAACTAAGGAGGTAAAAGACCTTTACAATGAAAACTTTAAAACCCTAAAGAAAGAAATAGCAGAAGACACCAGAAGGTGGAAAGACCTCCCTTGTTCCTGGATTGGCAGAATCAACATCGTGAAAATGACCATCCTACCAAAGGCAATATACAGATTCAATGCTATACCAATCAAAATTCCAAAGCAATTCTTCAAAGAAGTTGACCAAACAATCTCAAAGTTCATATGGAGGCACAAAAGACCCAGGATAGCAAAAACAATCCTGAGTAACAAAAACACAGCTGGAGGTATTACCATACCAAACCTAAGTCTATACTACAAATCCATAGTTGTAAAGACAGCCTGGTACTGGCTCCAAAATAGACACACAGATCAATGGATAAGGATTGAAGACCCAGATATAAGCCCACAAAGTTACAGCCATTTGGTCTTTGACAAAGGGGCCCAAAGAATCCAATGGAAAAAGAACAGCATCTTCAACAAATGGTGCTGGCAAAACTGGATCTCCACATGCAGAAGATTAAAGCTGGACCCGTACTTGTCACCATGTACAAGACTTAATTCCAAATGGATCAAGGACCTTGATATCAGGCCAGAGACTATAAAAACCATAGTTGAAAGGATAGGGAACTCCCTCGCTGATGGCTAGGCCAACAGTTCCTAAACAGACATCCAATGGCACAGTCACTGCTACCAACTCTCAACAGTTGGGATCTGATGAAATTAAAGAGCTTCTGTTCAGATAAAGAGATTGTAACGCGAGCTCAAAGGCAACCCACAGAATGGGAGAAAATCTTCACTAACCACATATCTGATAGAGCTCTATTGTCCAGAGTGCACAAAGAACTTAGAAAACTAAACACCAAGGAAACCAATGGCCCAATTAAAAAATGGGCCCTGGAACTTAAAAGAAACTTTACCAGGGATGAAATTAAAATGTCTAACAAATATCTTAAAAAATGCTCCACTTCTTTAGCCATCAGGGAAATGCAAATCAAAACTTCCCTGAGATATCATCTCACCCCGGTCAGGATGGCAAAAATCCACAATACTAACAACGACAAATGCTGGAGAGGATGTGGAGAGAGGGGAACTCTCCTACATTGCTGGTGGGAATGCAGGCTCATACAGCCACTCTGGCGAGCCGTCTGGAGATTCTTAAAGAAATTAAAGATTGAAATGCCATATGACCCTGCTATTCCACTTTTGGGAATAACCCCCCATACAGCAGAGGTTCACCTCGATAGCACAAGCACGACCATGTTCATAGCAGCACTGTTTACAATAGCAAAGTCATGGAATCAGCCCAAATGTCCAACAGTTGATGAGTGGATAAGGAAACTGTGGTACATCTATACAATGGAGTACTACTCAGCCATCAAAAATGATGAATTACTGGAATTTGCCGGGAAATGGATGTCATTAGAAACAATTATATTAAGTGAAGTATCCCAGACCCAGAAAATTAAGCACCGTATGTACTCCCTAATAGGTGGCTCCTAGTACCAAACCCACCCAGCCCACCTAGAGACGGGAATTCCAAGGATTATGAACAGGAGGGATGGGGTAGGAGGGCCACACCAGAAAGAAGGAGAGAAGGGACCATGTTACAGCAGGGAAAATAGGCCTCCACCAAGGACCCAAATAAGTAATGAGACATCTGATTAAGTTCACAGACTTTTGTTCCTGATCATTTACTACTGAGGGGGAGTGATCTCACCAGAAGAGGAGGGCATATAGTCTGGCAGATAAAAAGTAACAATTTTGCAAATGGGTGATAGACCCCTCCCTCACTGTGGTTTCCCACTTTTATTACATCTACCTTTGAATGTGCTTTTATCACAAGACTCTAACAGCTTTTTGTCTCTAGCCAGGAGATAACATACAATGCCCACCAGGATGGAGTGAAGGGCATTGCAGGAGCAGCAAAACTGCAAAAGAAAATCAACAAACCACAATCCAGAACTTCAGAGACTCTATATCAACCACCTAGAACTAGGCCAGCTTAGTCTCTCCCCATCTTGAAGCTCAGGGAAATTTGCGGAAGAGGGGGTGGTAAGAGTGTAAGAGCATAAGGATGGGAGGAGCAATGATATGTAAGATACTCTATACTAGTTAGGGCTGAAGCAATCATAATTGGACTTTGCATGCCCTGCGCATTGTCCAACACACTGTTGACCTCACAAAGTCTAGCATCTGCTAAAGGCACCAAGATCCTTGGAGGCAAAGGATTGGCAGCCACAGCAGTGTTCCTATACCTAAGGGGAACACGGGAAAGGGTTCGGGAAAGGCCACTGGGTCCTTGTACATCATCAGAGAGGAGGGCCCAGAGGAAAATCAGTCATGCACAAGAAAGGACTCTCTGGGAATTGGGGTGGGAGGCACTGGGGGATGGGGAGGGAGAAGGGTGGGGAGGGGGAGCAGGGGGTATGGGGGGAGGAGGAGGGAGGGAGGGAACTGGTGTACCTAATAAGTTTGTATGAGCTGAAATAAAAAAAAAAAAGAAATAGACCATACAATGACTGATAGTAAAAAAAAAAAAAAAAAGTCCTTGCAGGTAATCCCTGCCAAAGAGGAGAAGGTACATCGGAAGATCATCTCAGCTGACTCTATCATTTAGAAGATGAAAGTTACTGCTCCTGTTTAAATCCAAGTTCCTTTGCTTTAAAAAAAAACTACATGATTTACAGAAGTTAACACAGCAAATATGTGTCAACATACCCCACAGAACAACCCACAGATGAGGTCACTTCTGCATCTCCTGTCTTCCCCTCTACTCCACATCACTAGCAACCCATCTAGCCTGCGAATGCTCACAAGAATTAAAGAGCACACTGAGGTAACTGTAGCTTTGGGGAATGAGGAAACGGCTCGGGAGTTAAACAGAGCCTTTGTTTCATAAGCAAAAGGAACTGAGTTCAGATCCCACGTAGAAATGCCAGATGGATATAGTGGAGACTTGCAATTCCAACCCTGGAAAGTGAAGACTGAGAAGTCTTGGAGCAAACAATGAAAACATAGAGCAATCCAGAATTATTCCTGAAGTCATCCTTGGGCCTCCACAGGCATACACACTCAAGTTCCCTCTAATACATACACGAGCCCACACACACACACATATATGCACATTCACGTGTAAAAAAAAGATAATTGTGCCTTTTTCCTTGAGTTGAAAGCATAGCACTTTAAACTTTTATATAGGTACAATCCAACTTTAGAAAAAAATAGTATTAAAATTCAAAAAGAGTCTTGATTTTGTACTTGAAAAACAGAATGAGTGAAAATTACCAAAAAGAGAGCCCATAATTTTGAAATATCGATCAAAAAGAAACAGGCCCAAAAAGGAATCATCTGCTAGGTGCAGATATTCATGGATTCTTGGAAAACTCACCAAGTCTCCCCATCTTTGTCTCTAGCACCTCATTCCTTACCTTGAGCTCACACATCACAGATACAATGTGAAGGGCAGGGGAAGGGCACCTCTAAGGGTGAAAACATGAGTTCTTAAAACATTAGTTTAAGCTACTTTTTATTCAGTTCTCTCGATACCTGATGTGGTATGTATAAATGCAATTTGAAGTTCTGTAGGCATTCTGAAAAATTCATTTACAAAGTTCAATGGGAAATAAAAGCACAGGATAATCTTGCCACAGCCATGGAACAAACACGGGCCCTTGTCCATTAAGAAAATTTTGCAAAGTATCTCTTGGACTCATTGCTGCTGAGACACAGACACGAGTAGACATGAGCATTCCAACAGTGCTTCAAATGCACATCTTGCTCCCCTGCCTCAGTGTCTCTGATTTCGCTCCATACTGTGCAATGAGCAATTATCTAAAAGTAAGAGGCCAGGAGAGCGTCCCCATAACCAACAGCAGACTGACAGGAGAGCTGAAACTATTCTAGACTAGCTCCCACAAAATGTTCCAGAGAATTAAGATTCTTTCTACAACCAATGCTGGGATCCTGAGGGAAAGTCCTCACAGATCGAGGAAGAAAGTTCTGCTATCTGCAGAGGTCACAGGGAACCATTGAGGGCAGAAAAGGTGGTGTCTACCAGATTCTAAAGCTGTGATCACTAAGAGGTGGGGTGACAGAGTAACATGCCAAGTGAGGGAATTAGAGGGGTGCACCCAAAGCCTTACTTACACATAGGTAGTCAATGCCTTTGCTGATCAGCTCCACAGAACCCAGTCACTCCAAGGCTCTTGAATGCTCTGCGTCATGGCTACTTCTGAATTCTTATAATAGCTCAGTTGGTTTAGGATAATTTTCAATCAACTGATAATCCAGCTATGCATGACAATATTATCTGAAGCATGAACAAAATATTATAAATAAGACACTATTTTTGACTTTGATCAAAGATTGTTTCCCCCATGATAATTTAAAGTTGGAATCACTGATCATTAGGCAAAGGAGGTTAACTATCATCTTTACCATCTTCAGGTGTCAAGATTGTGTTATCACTAACCATGGTCACTATGCTTTGATACTCACAATTGAACCTCAATTATTATTATTAATTGAACACACTACTACTACCATTTAAAGGTATTTCTCAGGCTGCTCCTCATTGAAATGATGATACTGTAGCCATATTGTGTCAGACAAAATATATTACCCAGATTAATTATATTGGTTTCATTTTACTTTTTCAAATGTCATGCTGGGAAATCCTAAATGACACATGTGACAAATGGGTGTGAGGTAAGATTTGTGGTACCTACACAATCACACCATGCACTGTATTTACAAATATACCTGGAAATTAAATGTACTTTTTATTTTACTTTAAGGCATGGCCTCACGATATACTGTCCAATCTATCCTGAAACACGATTCTCATGTCTCTGCCTCCTAATGCTGGAATTATAGACATGTGCCACCAAACAGTAAGATTCCTGTGATTTTTGTTTTGCTTTGTTTTGTTTTGAGACAGGGTCTCTTGAAACCCAGGCTGACCTCTGTTTTGAGACAAGGTCTCCTGTAGCCCAGGCTGGCCTTCGTTTTGAGACAGGGTCTCCTGTAGCCCAGGCTGGCCTCTAGATCCTTATGCAACTAAGGCCAACCTTGAATTTCGGATTCTCCCGCCTCTACCTCCCAAGCGCTGAGACTGCAAGTATGTACTACCACATCTTCTCTGAAAGATGAGTTTTGAAAACGTGTCACAGACACAGACACTACAGCTCAATTATGAGAGAACACAATCTAACTCATCTCCGGTGATTGTCATTGTGACTGAGAAATACCTTTAAATGGTAGTAGCATGTTCAATTTAAATGAATGCAAGTGCGTGATCATCCCTAGTATAGCTGATGAGCTACCCAGTAGGAGTGACTTTTTCACAGAATGTATATTGAGTTTCTTTCTTGCTCCACCTCTTCCATTCATCTCCAGCATTCACTCTTTGCAAGATAGGGAGAGAGAAAGAGAAAGAGAGAAAGAGAGAGAGAGAGAGAACGAGAGAGAGAGCTCAAGATTCATTCTTTGTGTTGATGAGTGAGAGCTCCAAATTCATTCTTTGTATTAGAGACAGAAAGAGAGAGCTTGATTCATTCTTTGCATTGATGAAAGAGAGCTCAAGATCCATTTTTGCAGTGATGAGAGAGAAAGAGAGAAAGAGAGAGACTCACCACACTTCATTCTCAGGAGCAAACCCTCAGTCTCCAGTGGGGTCCCACCCATTGGTCCTCGGTGCTCTAGTGATCCTTCACCAACGATGTCCTCTTCCGAGCCTATGAACACCATATCCCTCTTCCTTCTTTTCTGCATTCTCTCTTGAATATATTCTTTTGTCGTCCAACAGGAAAACAAAACAAAATGAACCACATGGGCCCTCAATGCAGCTGGCAGATGCCACACAAAGATAGAGTGCACAGCCATCCTGGTGTGTTTGCCCAGGATGGTCCTGGTATTGGGAATGAAAGCTGCACCTGCTCAGAAGCACCTGAGCCCTGGAAGCAGGGAGGCTATCAAGAGCTCCTGTGCCCTACGTCTGGGGCATGCCAAGACCCTTGGACTCCCTTCTTACCAATTGGAAGAGTAAAGCAGAGGAAGGAGAGAACCCCTGTCTTTGTGGACCAGCCCCACTGAGCTACCTGTTTCCCTGATTTTTATTTCCCTCCTTCCTGCTTTGACCACCTCTAATAAGGTGTGGGGGAAGCAGAATTCCAGCTCTGTCGCAGGCATCTGTTCCTCTCTAGGACCCCATTCATTCCTTCCATTGGCATTCTAATTCTCTGTCCAATCCCCAAAGCTCAGGTCAGCCAGAAACCCCTAGAAGTCAGGGTTTGGGGGCTGGGGGTTGGAAGGTGAGCTGATATTCTTCTTGGCATCCTCATATTTGCTAACTTGGTGAGTGAGTGGAAGTCAATGTGACTCAGAAAAGCACCTGAACATCCACTAATTGCCTCGGCTCTCTTGCAGCTAGTCAACGATCTCTGCAGCTCCCAGCCCAGGGAGAACCTTACTGTAGTTTTGGACAGTCATGTGCTGCATGACATCATCATTTTGACAGTACTAACTGCGACTAACCTGCCCATAATTGCCTCCCACCTTATGGGAAAAGGAGAGAATGGAGATACATACAAGATACACACACCAAGAAGCAACAATAACAGCCCAAAGAAGCACAACAGAAAGCTTGTTCCTTCACTGCCAGAGGCAGGGTAGTGGGTTTTGCCTTTGGGCAGTGGAATGACCTCATATGTATATTTGGATTTCTTTACAACGTAAGAAGAAAGGATAACACTCTTAGCCACTGAACGTGAAGCAAGGTGGGGAGATCTACAGAAGTAACAGAAGTGTGCCTAGATTTACTGTAATGGTTTGGAATATGTCTCCTACAGTCTCATGTGTCTGGGAAGGCCATGGTACCTTTGAGAGCTGAAGCCTTGCTGGAGGAAAGCAGTCACAGGGAGTGGGCCTTGAGGTGGATTAGTCCCGCCTTACCTACTGGAAAAGTCTGCCTTTGCAGCAAGCAGTCTAGCAGCTCTCAGCCTCATGGATGGGAGTGACTTAACCTTCAGCTGGCCAGCCATGCTGCCTCCACCATGAGAAATTGTATCTCCCCTCGGGAACCATAATCTAAATAAATCTCCCTGTCTCCCTTAAGTTACTTGACTTGCGTGTTCTCTCACAGCAATAAGATAAGAGTAATTAATATAGTCGGCTTCATGGAAAACAGGAATGAGTGGTCCACTGAGTGGGGGACTATGGAGGCAGCAAAAGAACCCTACAGGCAGCATTACAAAGCCATCATGTGACAAGCTGGGAACCACTTAAGTGTGCTTTCTAGAAATCATATCACATAGGTTGTTGCTCAGTTCTCTGTGGGCGGGTGGTGAGAGCGGGGTTTTATTCTGTAGCCCAGGCTAGTCTAAAAGTCACTCTGTGTCTCAGGCTGGCTGCAAACTTGAGGCTGTCCTTCTGCCTCAGCCTCCCAAGTGATGGAATGACAAGCTGGCACCACCACAATTCAGCCACAAATATGTTTTATAAATGTCATATAGTACATAAGGAAATAAATTGCTTTTAAAATATAGAGAAATTTTTAAACATTTAATAAATATTTTAACATACTGATTTATATAGCTTAAACTTATCTGTTCCAGGGCTAGAGAGATGTCTCAGGGGATGAGACTCTGACTCACAAGCAGAAGTTCAGATCCCAGGTTCCACATAAGAATGCCAGGTAGAAATTCAAGTGGTCAGAACTTCTGACCCTGATGGGTGGAGCCTGGGAAATCTCAGAATGAAATAAACAATAAAAAAGAGGTAGAAGTCATCCAGGATGACTTCCAAAGTCATCCTCGGTCTCCCACAGGGACACACACAGTGGCCTCTGATACACACAAACACACACACAAAAATTAATTAATTAATTATAGATAAAATAAAACATATACCTTCTGTTTCAATATATTTAAATAAAATTTACACATATTTATATAGTAATAACATTTTAAATGTTTACACTTCAAAATGTTTGTATTTTATATTATTAGTGATCATTTTGAGTGCTATTTATATAAAGTGTCTACATGAGTCCCAAAACCCTACAGAGAAGCTTCAATAAATATCCTCATTTTAGAGAGAAACCTGAAACAGAGAAAAGCAAAAACCTTAGCCAAGGCCTCCAGCTTTCTAATGGAAGAGCCAGATTCTAAAGAGCCCTTTTAGATGTTAGCCACTCTCTGGGATACAAAGAAACACAGCCCCTTCTCTCACAATCAGCATCCACACCAGCAACACTGATTTACAGCACTCGGGAATCTACAATGGCCAGAGCAGTATTTCAGCACACACCATGCTGGTTCCCCACAAGCTCTGCAGCATGCCTTCACCATGGATGCTCTAAAAAGCACGCATACACTTTAGTAAAGAAATGTTTGTGCATTGCGATGGAAATGCATTGGCTTGCACTTCCAGTCTTGGAAGATAGAGCCTGGGAAACCCCAGAGCAAAGCAGTAAGGAGGCGGAGCAATTGAGAATCCAGGATGATTCTCAATGTCACCATTAGATCTCCACAGACACACACACTCAAATCCCTCTTGTACACACACACACACGCGCGCGCGCGCGCGCACACACACACACACACACACACACACACACACACTTTAAAAAAAAAAAAAGAAGTGTCATTTCCCATGGGATAAGTGTATGCATGAAATAGTAGGTATTGGGTTATGATAAGTCCATTTCCATTTCAGTTAAGTTAGGAGTCAGTACGTTTTTAACCTAAAAGAGTTTTTAGGCAGTCTAGCAGTGAAGACAGTTATTTGGAAACACCTGAAGCACTTCAAAACCTACTAAGATCAGGTGTCCCCCTGCAGACAATGACTTTGTGGACCAAAACACAGCACAGACATCAGGGTCTTCAGCTTCCCTGGGGGATTCTCGTGTGGACAAGATGGAGAACTGGGGCTTGATTCAGGTTAAGATGATGAGTGTTCCCCCAAATGTGGCCCTTAAATGTGGCAGCACCCCCTGGGAATTTGGAGAGTGAGGTATAAAACTAACATTCCAACAAGCCCTCTGGGGATTCTGATACAACCTTGAGTCTGAGAATCACCAGTGAGCCCAGGTGCATCGGGAATTGAAGTTCAGAGAACTTAAAATAATTGTCTTCGGATCATAAGACTCACGAGTAGCCAGCTGGGGAAAAACCATGACAGGCGCCCATGACTGTTCTTGAGGGATTACTGTTCTGGGTGAACTGTTTTTCATTGTCTAATTCACATAATCACTACCCCAGCCCTCTGCGGACATGGTTTGCTAGCCTATCTGACAGATGAGGAAACTGAGTCACAGACATGAGAGCTGAGCACAGAGGTGGGGAGGTGGACATCTCCCCACTAAGGAACATAGTGGGAATGTACCCCAAAATCTTCCTCTAAGAAGTAAGAGTCTAAGTTTTCTGTGTTGGATTGGGTCTATGCCTGACAGAGAGCATCCGGGAAAATGGACGCCAAGATGTCCATTGCTGTGCATGAGCATTTTAAAAAGCTGTATGAGAATGGTTACGATGTCTTAGTTACACATTAACTACCAAAAAAATGAATATTTTAAAAAATAAGAATAAAGAATAAAATATTCACATTAAGACCACAAAGATATTCATGCCTTGATTTTTTTTGCCCACATTTCTATGTTCTCAATTATTAACAGTGGGGAAAAATTATGTTGGACCAGATATTAGAAAATGATTGGTTATATCTGGTTCAGCCACTAGTCCTCACAGCTATACGAGTAGAGAATGATGCATACACATATTCTGGAAAAATAACCTTGATAATAAATGCCTGAAATGTAAGATAAACATGTATACGTACTTTCTAATGTTTCATGATGGACCTTAATCATAGAGTTTTCTGTCTTCCTCTACAATTTATTAATAAAGATTTAATCAACTCCAAATTTTCTGAGCATCTTGACATGGACACTGTCTACCAATTTCTGGCCCACTTGAAGAAATCGCTCCCACTAGGTTCTCGTGGGAGTCTGTGGGATATGTACATGCAGCAACTCTACTGCACAAGACAAAGGGTCTATGAAAAGAAGCAGCTACTCAGAAGGCGGGGGAGAGGAGAGCGATGTCTCACAAGACAGCGCTGGGGGGCAGGCTGGGAGAGTGGGAAGAAGCCACTCTGGAGATTGCACAGAAGATTCTGGAAGGTGAGCACAAAACAAACAGTACTCTGTATAACAAAGAACACCAGAGACTTAGGGTCAGATCCAGATAGAGGAGGATGAAGGTCAGAGAGTGTCAGGGTGCAAACCTGGGTCAAATAATGGACATAGAAAGAGGGCAACTCCACAGTCTAGCTCTCTAGTATCTCTAGGTGTCTGTGGTGATGTAGATCTCCTCTTTGGGAGGGTCTGTCACTGACTGTAAGGTCTTGTTTGGTGGCCTTTTGTGGAACTCCAAGAAAAGCAAGGAGTTCTACCTGTAGGCTCACTTGCACAAAGCAGATGGTCCACAGGAGGAGAAACAACCTGTCAATAATTCACTGAGGAAGAAGGAGCCGAGAACCTAAAACAGCCTTGGAGAACCTGAGGTGATGGAGTGAGGGCGTATCTTCATGAAAGGAGACTTGGTCTCATCTTATGTACATCTTCATGCATCGTAACCCCAGGTGTCTGTTTGCTCATATACCACACGCACGTGTTTTAGTCAATACATTATGCAGAGATACTGACAAACTCTAACAGCCTTTGCTGGCTTCCTGACACTCCATCAAGCCCTTCAGGGGCTGGTAGGGAAAGGAACCAGAAGGTTCTTTGCTCATGAGCAGAGATCCTCCTCCCTGGGTATGCCGCCAGATTCACGCTGGTACAAAATGTTTGTACAATGCAATCACAGGGTTGTACCACTTTAATAAAACATGAAGAAATGTGTCCCAAGGTTTCTGTTGTCTAGACATCAGTCGCAGGTGATATTCTGCAACATGAAGCCCCACGGCAAGATGGGGAAAACAACCTCAGCATGGCTTAAATTGTTTGAACATTTTAATTTGTGTATGTGTGTGGTGTGTGCACCCCAGAGACCGGAAGAGGACATCGGGCATCCTCTGTCACTCTGTACCTTACTCCCTTGAGAGAGGGTCTTTCTCTGAACTTAGAACCAAGCTGGCATCCAGCAAGCCCCAGCTATCCCCTTATCCCGGCCCCCTCAAAGCCCCACCATTGCAAGTACACACATGACCACACCCATCTTTTTAAAAGGATTCTGGGGATTTGAACTCAGTATCTTACACTCACACAGCAAGGGTTGTTACTTACTGAAGTATCTTTCAACCCTGAACATTTTTTAAATTTTTTTTTTTTAACGTGGGACCTGGGATCCGAACTCAGAACCTTCTGCTTGTGAGACAGAGTCACAACCCCTGAGCCATCTCTCCAGCCCCCTCAACCCTGAACATTTTAAACACCATGAAAAATAATCTTAACTTGGAAGCACACTGTTTCCTGCGATAGCAGAGCCATTACTGCCTTATGCAATGGAAACCCCAGGCACACTTTTTTTTTATTCAATTGGGCATGTGCGTGTGTGTGTGTGTGTGTGTGTGTGTGTGTGTGTAGAACCACGGGCAAATTCAGGAACCACCATGGACGCCTCCACCTCCTTGTTTACTCTCCCCGGGGATTCACAGGCTCCACCCACCAAGACCAGAAACGCAGGCTGTCCCAGCTTCCACCTGGCATCTAGGATCCGAACTCAGGACTTTCCGCCAGCAAGGCAGAGGCTTAACCCCTGAGCTATCTCTCTAGCCCCCCAGGCACACTTTTAGGTTTGGTTTTCTGCACTGTGTAGTATAGGCTGATGCATCTGTTGTTATGATTGCTATGATTGCGTTAGCTCCTGCTCCCCCAGGCTTAGAGTAATTTGCATTTTGACTCACTCTGACGACAAGCACGTTCATGAGAGATTAGGAGAGGCAGTCCTAATGCCTAACTGTGCCAGAAAATCCATGTGGGACCAAGTGTGAGTCACTGGTCCCCTCGCCCATCCTTTCCTGGTCTGGAAGCTAAGTGATTGGACAAGGCGTTCTCTGATGCCCTCCGGAGCTGGAGGACGCTCCAGTTTTCTGATTCTAAACATACTGCTACCGCTGCTTTCTCTAGATGTATGAAGGAAGAGCTTGGAAAGGACAAATGCGTGGACAATAATTAAGTAAACGCATAAAAAGCAGAAGAGGAGACAGGCAGATTTGAAGTTGCATGGAGAAAAAGGGTCGTCCTCTGAGACGCCTGTAATAAGTCTACGTGTTAGCATCTGCTGCCGCCTCCATTCGGGAAAACAAACAAGCCAGCCCGTGACTAACAAAAACTACACGCAGATTCCTACTAGCTCATGGGCGTCTCCAGAGAATGTAAAATAGTCCAGATGCGAAGCTACAAAGCATTTACACTCCATGAACAAGCAATGCTCCCGAGATTCTGGAGACTTGGTAAACTTGACAGTTCTGAGGTTTCCAGGTGAGACAGATGTTTATAAACTACCTCGTTTGGGCATGCAGTTGAGGGTACACTCGAGGGGATGAGGGGGGCGTGGCCCCAGCACTAGCGTCTGGGTTAGGGGGCACGCTCCAGTAGATTCATGGAGCACAGAGCACCGCCTGAGTGCGGGAACCTGGTGAAGTCATTTCTGGCTCATCTCAACTTTTCTGAAAAGCCATGTGCTGCGTGTTTACCACTCCAAGGACCAGAGCATCTCTGTCACGGCCAGTATCCTCATATCCCAACCTTCATGTCAGCTCTAGCTGGCCAGGAGGAAACCCATCTGCAAATGCACAAACAAGCACAGGGTCCAGGTGAGACCGTCCACTCTGGGCAGAACCGCAGGAGCCTTGGGTGGTGTAATCATGTATGAGCACTGTCTGCACCGTGCTGAGCTGACGCCCGAGGTCTAAGGCCAATGCCTGTCCAGCCTGTTCTGGCTCCACTACATTCCCTCTGGCCTCATGGGGTCTTTGCTTTGGACCATGTGGGGAACAGAGAAGGGAGAAAGGAAGCAACAGGCAAGAGAGATGGAAACTTTTTAATATGCCCTTAAAAGCCTCTTTATAGAGATGAGTAATCAAAAGATTGGGCCAGCAAATAGATTCAACCTTTCCACATTCTCTCTAGACAGTCATAAAACTGGGAGTCTTGTGAGGTCAGCGTTAAAGTCATCCAGCCTTGTTTTTGAGCTTCAGATGCTTTTTAAACCTCAGGGCTAATAAAAGGTGTGCGCAATAGCACCAGTTCACTCAGAGGCAAGAGCGAGGAGGCACATCCAAGAAGCCGTTAGACCTCAACTCTCTGCCAGCCATGGGCTCCCCGTCCAGCGCATTACAGTCTCCTCTTTCCAGTAGTGAGAGTGGACAATAGATTCCTCATGGTGGATGTGAAAGACACAGGAAGGAGAAGAAGAGCAGAACCCAGAGGGACAGATAGCCAAGAGAAAGTTCTGAGAACAGCAGGTTCTCACTGTGACCAAGAGGTTCAATAATGCAAAGGCTGGTGACTGACATCAGGCTTAGCAGTGGCCCCTGGTAACATCGGTGGGAACCTACTGACTATGCCACCACTGGTTTGTGTGGAAGAAATCCAGCAATTGTGTGTGGGGGGGTGTAAATAATTAGACATTAGAAGGAGAAAAGTGATCATTTTCACTTGCTCTTTGTTTCATAAATGCTAGTTCACGGGCCAAAAACAGGAGAGACGAAACAATCTTTTTGGTTCCTTCTCAAAGAATGCAAGACAGATGACAGACAGAAAAGTAGGTAGACATATTTATGTTCTTGCCCATATCGGACTGAATGGTAAAACTTCTTGGCCAGCAGTGGCTGGTTTAACTTCATATGGGGCACGGAGTCATGATTTGAATGAGAATTGTCTGAAAGGCCCATGTGTTTGGACACTTGGTGGCACTGTTTGGGAAGGTGGTGGGACCTTGAGGGGGCGGAGCCTTGCTGGAGGACGTACATCACAGGAAGCGGGCCTTGAGGATGGATGGTCAGGCTCAGCTTCCTCTGTCTCTTGCTCGCTCCGCCTACTAATGCAATGGCTGCTGTGACCTGAACTTCATTCACCATTTCTTCTGCCATGCATTCTCTGCCATAACAAACTATACCCTCTCTGGAACCATAAGCCAAAATAAGAAAGGATCTCTCTCTCTCTCTGTGCGTGCGTGTGTGTGTGTGTGTGTGTGTGTGTGTGTGTGTGTTTGTGTGTGTTTGAGACAGAGTATTTTCTTACAACAAAAGACTACCTACAATAGATTTCATTTTCTAGACTGAGAATTACAGGTGACTTATTTTTCTTTTTACTAAAGATAAACTTAAGTTTCTTTCCAAATCATAACACTAATGCAAAAAGGTTTTGTTCTACTGACTCTGTTGATTCAGCTTTTTGCTCTGTTTGTTCTTTGCTGTCTGAGCAATTCTGATTTCTCCATCTCCACATCCTTAACCCTCACTGTCCTGACCAGTTTGCTCCAGATATAACCTTCTTCTCATCCCACAGAGGACACAATGAATTCTGGGAGCAAGACAGTACCAGGCGAGGGGAGGCAGGTGCAAAGACAGGTAAAAGAAAAGAGAGAAGTCCCAGGTTGGAAACTTAACCATGGGTTTCCATCATTGTCCATGTAGACTATAAGCAGAATAATCTAGAAACCCCTATACTGACGAAGTCTTGCCAAATTTTCATCTAGATAACTTTATATGCTCAACTAACAAACACTATTGACAATATCTGTACTCCCAAATGGATGGTACTGGCTGGGAGTCAACCCACTAAAAGTCAATAAAATAATTAATTTTGAGAATATTTTCCTGTTTTCCAAGTTGTTCCAAACTTTTGTGCATGTGTGAGCACCCACACACACACGTATGTATGTTCGTGCCTGTGTGTTTCCTGCTTCTCTATGGTTAGCAACACAAACCTTGTGGTTTTCGGAGATCACATCACACCTACAGCATGCCAAAGGATGAAGAAGCCACATAGTAACTATGATATGAGTGCAGGGAGTGTATTGAAAAGTTGAAATTCTAATGTCTCATTAAGGTGAATCCCAGAATGGGATTAGCCGGTGAAACATACTGCATGTTCTGCATTGCATTAAATTACTTCCTTGGTTTTAGCTCTTTTAAAAGAATCATGCCTGAGAATAAAGGACAGGGTCATAATCCCGTTAAGATCAATTAGTTTACTAGTCTATTAGTCCTCCTAGAACCTAGTGGCTCCAGAAAAATGCTAGACTCAATAGATAAAGTTCTGCTAAAAGTAATCCCTTAAAAGCAAAAGCAGAGAAAGCACAAGAATGAACCATCATGTTGCCCAGAGCCGTCTGGATTAGCCTCAGAGTCGCACTGCTGCACCTTAGGGAGAAGGGGGCCTGTTCTAGTTCACAGCTCTGGGTTACAGTCCACCACGGCAGGAGATCCGCAGTGTCAGGTGCCTGTGACATCACACCCACAGGCGGAACTGAGGCAAGAGCCAGCACACACTCACGCGATTGCCTGTCTACCCACGCTCACTCCTCCCCATCTCTGTTCAGCCTCAGACCACTGACCGAGGACTTGGGCCCAACCATAATGGGATAGGGTCTTCCTGAGTCAATTATGCAATCAGAACCATCCCTCCCAGGTATGCCCAGAGACCACCCTAATCTAAAGAAATCCCTCTCAAGTGGGCCTCGACACCTGATTCTAGATATCAGGCTGGCAATTAATGAAAAGGAGCAGAGAATATTCTTTTTCTACATCTTTGCTATCTAGCGGCGAAGGTGTTATTATCCTGATGAAAAAGTTTGGCCAAAAGCTCATACACCCCTAGGTAGCCTGTCCTGATAGGAGACTTTCTAAAGAGATAACCATGTTGGTGTAGAGATGAGATTCAAAATGAGGGGATGTCAACCATGAGAAAACTTCCAATAATATATTTGAAGAGAGTCACGGACTGCCCACACCCACACATTCTACATCAATACTAATCATCAATCTCAGAATGCTCCTTTGCATCACTATGGATTTTTCCTGATATCCTGAGATCATGAATCAGATCTTTGTTATTTTAAGTAAAAACGGACTACATTAAGAATCAGCCTGAAAAGCGGCTGAATGCCTAGTAACACCAGGTGTGCATGCTCGCTGCTAATTGGATGCGGGTGCTTTTAGCAATCCAGTAGCTGCTAAAAGCCCAGTTACAACCTGGTTGCTTCACCCGCCTGCAAGGCGAATTGCAGTAGCCTGCCTTCCACCAAAGTCACATCAGCAAAACGCGCCACCCAAACTGTGAAGCCAACTCCGTCACTTAAACTCACAAAGACAGAAATCTTACCGATGTCACTGCAAAAACATATGACCCTCCAGATGCATAATAAACATTCCACGCTAAACCATTTGGGTAAAGTGCCATCCTATAATATTTTGTTTGCAGCCCTGTAACATATAGAAGTGGTTACAAAATGAAATGCCATTGGTACATTTTCTTTTATCTTCTCTCCTGTGCACTGTACCAACTGGCTGATACACTATAGTTTTAGAAAATACTGTGGACCGAGTTCTATCTCTGTCTCCTATCATCATTTCTGTTTACGGAGGATGTTTGTTCTGAGAAAGCTAAAAGTATTTTGTTTAACTTGGCTGATACTGGACCACTTAAGTTACTTTCTACTTTGAATATTAACTCTTTCTGCTTGTGTAGGGTTGGCTTGAGTTTCTTAAATTTACAGCTTCAGCCAAATATTCTTTTTAAAAACCACATTTGAACAATACCCTCCAATAACGATTTTGACAAGCCTTCAAGGTCTTCTCTCAGAGACCACGGCCCTTAACTCATTTCCGAAATTCTCAGTGTCTTAACCATTTATATTCAAAATCCTGTGAGATGGAAGAGATTTTTAAGAAATCAGAGGCAGAAAATCTAGAGCTAATATCATTCAAGTAATCCAACTTTGCTCTCAGACAATGAGTGAATTTCCTGGCTCTTACAGTTAGGAACCAGGTATATGTAAATATTATGCAAATTAGCTGTGTGCTCTGTCTTTTTGTTTTTTGTGTCTGTACGGGGTATGTCTATGCAGTGTGTGTGTGTGTCCATACAGATGGTGTTTGCAGATATATGTGCCCAGGTTTGTGCACGTACATGCAGAGGCTAAAGGAAGTATCCTCTATCACTTCCCACGCTATTCCCATGAGACAGATCTCACACTTAACCTGGGCCTTGCCACTTCAGCTAGACTGAAGTGTCTCTTCCCCCCTCTCTCCCACAGGACTCAGATTACAGGTACTAGCAGCCATCCCCTGCTTTCACGAGTGCTGGGGATCTGAACTCGGGTCTGAATGCTTGGACGACTCATACCCACTGACCCCCTCCCTAGTGTGCCTTCTCTTCATATTCCACAGGCCACCACCATTCTTTCCCTAAAGAAGTCAGCATCAGCAATTTTAGGCAAATTTGTCTAGGGCCACACATCAAAAATCAAATTCAGCCAAAAGTTGAATCCAATACTCCTGATATCTAGCTGATTGTCCTCTCTGCTTAAATATCCAAACTGATTCCAGAATGCAGTTTGAAGCATTTAAAGACTAGTTAGTGCTGATGCCCTTTGCTACTGAAACTTCAGGTTCTCTAAGGTTTTTACTCTCTTGCGCATAAAAGTGAGTCTTTTTTCTTTTTTCCTCCAATTTGTTTTCCAGGTTTCTCCTCCAATCAACCTTCAGATCCCAGGACAAAAGTTGATGGAGCAGAATAGATACTCTGAACTCTGACCTTTGTTTTCCCATGAAGAACATGTAGGCTCTTATTTTTGTTTTCATTTCTGTTAATCATAGTCATAAAATTAGGACTGATTTCCAGACAAAGCCAACCTGATTGGCAATGACTCTTCAAATTCCACATCTTTGGAAATTACCCATTTATGGCAAAACAAAATCTGCCTGGAAAAGGTCTTGTTTTGGGGGTGAGCAGAGAAGAGACTCAACTTGAAGGAAATCAGGGGATTGTGTCTCACCTTAAAGAAAACCACTTCTCATAGCTGAGCAAAATTATACCTGATCATCTACGTGGTCTCACTGAAAACCCAGGGGTGGTTTTTAGCTCCAAGATGTCCTTCCATTGGTTCTAAGGAAAACTATAAAAGATTTCTTTTAAAATAGCCAGAAATGAAGGAGCTGGAGAGGTGGCTCAGGGGTTAAGCCTCTGCCTTCCAGGCAGAAGGTCCTGAGTTCGGATCCTAGACCCTACGTATAGACAGCCAGGTGGAAGCGGGGGCGGCCTGCGTTTCTGGTCCTGGTAGGGTGCAGAGCCTGTGAATTCCAGGGCAGAGTAAACAAGGAGGAGGTGGAGGCGTCCATGGTGGTTCCTGAATTCACATACATACACACACACATGCACATTGAATAAATAATAAATAATAAAAAAATTTTAAAAAATAAAATAAAATAGCCAGAAATGAAAGATTATTTGAGAGGCAGTCACATCGACAGCTTTTGATTTCTGGACACCTTTGCCAAAAGGGAAAAAAATTATTCTCACAAATGTGCCAAAACAAACTGGATTACAAGTAAATACAGACCTAAATATAACTGGAGTGATGTTCTTTCTCTTTCTCTTTCTCTTTCTCTTTCTCTTTCTCTCTCTCTCACTCCCCACAAGAGGGCACTTGAGTGTGTGTGCCTGTGGAGGCCTAAGGATGACTTCAAGAATCACCCTGGATTGCTCTACCTTCTTATTGCTTTACTCAGAGGTTTCCCAGGCTCTGTCTTCCAGGGCCCGAAGTGCAAGCGGAAGCCATCTTGGCCTGACATGTTTAACCGCTGAGCCATCTCTGCAATCTGCAAGACGTGATACTTAACTTCTGCCTGGCATATAGTCACTGCTCATGCAATGCCATTGGAATGAATGAGCCAACCAGCCGACTGTTTTTTGTAGTTTATGGTTACGGGGGAGGGGGTTCACTATTAACTATCAGTCAGCCTGACACCCAGGAAAGAGCTCTGGATTAAGGTTGGCCTCTGGGCATGCCTGTGAGGGTCTTCACTGCATGAATTGATGTGGGTAGACCGAGCCAGGAGCAGTCCGCTGGTTGGTGGTCCTGGACTGCATAAAGCTGGAGGTAGCAGACGAGCACGCTCACATGTCTTCACTCCCTGCTCTCCGCTCTTGTTGTGGATATTCAGGCTCCTGCCACTGTGTCTTCCCACAGTGATGAACTGTGTCCTGGAGCTGGGAACCAATAAAAACCTTTATCCTCTAGGCTGCTCAGGTATTCTGCTGCAAGTGATGTGCAGTGAACCTGAACTAAGTCGCACTGGTAATGCGTCTGTAACTCTGAAAGTTGCAACCACATCAGGTGGAGTTCAACTTCCAGACATTTAGGGAAGTTAAACTTTAAGTGCTATAATCACCAGCATCTGCTTAGCTCTTTGTGTGTTAGATTCATTTTTGTGAAACTGTATCTCACTTCTCCCACATTGGTCAAGACAAGAAAGACTGATAGCACATAAGCATTAATTTGGAGAGATGGGGGCTGATACTAGCACTCCTGTCCCCTGCTGATGGCAGTACATGGCAGCATAGTTCATTTCTCCAGTGCATATCCTCGTACATGCTAGTCAAAGTCAGTTGTGTGTGGATGTTCAGACACATTAAGTGTGAGTACAAAATATTGGAACCAACCACATCCCTGATTTTAACAAGTAACAGTGTATCTCATAAAGTGATACTTCACCAAGAGGAAACAATGAAGTCGGTCAGTTTTCATCATTAGTCTCATGATTAAAGATAAAAGAATGAGACAGCACGCTCCTGAATACAATGTCTTAAATAGATACGTAAAGATAGACCATATGCCATAAATCATTTTAGAGATCTATAGGAAAATTCGAACTGCAGGAGGCAGAAGCTTACCTCTTGAAGATGTCACTGTTTTCAGCCTTCCCACTTCCAGTTCATTTCAATAACACAAAACTACAAGCAGTACTAGGAGTGCAGAGAAGGTGAATCCCTCGTACATTTGTGAACGAGAATGCAAAGCCAAGTATTCATTTGGAATTCTTCCAAATGCTGAATACAAGATCACCATGTCACTCAGCAATGTGGACACATAAGACAATCCAAACGTTAGGTCCACATGAAGACATGTCCACAGACATTCAGCACTGAGTGATTTATAATAGCCCCAAGGTGAAAACTCAAATGTTTCCCAGCTCATAAGCATAACAACAGCTCACAGCCTTCATATATCCATCATACATAACCGTGAGAAGCATGATGCTAATATAGCCAGAGTGTGGACGATCTCAGAAACTCGCCAGGAGGCAGGAGGCTTGATCAAGACTGACAAGACAGAAGGATGTTGGAAATGCTCCAAATGAGACTCCAGAAATGCTTGCACAGCTCTGGACAGATCACCCATTACACGGGTGAAATTGTGGGAAATACATCTCAGCCCAACTGAGAAATGGGCTGGAGAGGCAGCTCAGGGGTTAAGCCTCTGCCTTGCAGGCGGAAGGTCCTGAGCTCGGGTCCTAGACCCCACTTATAGACACCAAGTGGAAGCGGGGGTGGCCTGCGTTTCTGGTCCTGGTAGGGCGGAGACTGTGAATTCTGGGACAGAGTAAATGAGGTGGTGGAGGTATCCATGGTGGTTCCCGAATTCGTCCGTGGTTCTACACACACACAGATACATACACACATACATACATACACATGCGCACCCACGCATACACACATAATTGAATAAATAATAAAATTAAAAAAATTTAAAAAAACTGAGAAACAGTTTCTGGACATCTTACTACTGCAGAAACACAGACACTTCGGCATATCCATCCTGAGAAAAGATGAAGATGCAATGAGGAACAAGCCGACCACAAAGATGGCAAAAGGCAGAAAAGTAAAGAGCAGCATTGCTTTCAAAGTCACCAACCTCCATCCTCAGGACCAGGATGGCGCTCTGAGCACTTGCATGGCAAAGACATGTCTGGATTAACAGAAAGGTTTTCAAGGCTCCCTCCCACAGTCTATTTGCCCACTTGGTGATTCATTCATTCAAAACTCTTACAGCCACCAAGGCACACGCTGAACATCCTCCCTTACAAATGGTGACTGACAACTTGTTTGGCTCTGGAATCAGCTAACAGACCTGTGGGAGAGTCTGGGAAGGTGCTGCGAGGAAGAATCAGCTGGGAAGCGAGAGACCCTCCCCAGAGTGGCCCACTGTCACCTGCCTTCCTCGCTGGCATGGGCATCCCAGCCATTTCCACCACTGCAGCCATCCTCGGCTGACATCGGAAGCAGCTTCTTCAATTTTCCATCATGGACTGAAGAGCAGGTCTCTCCTGGAATCCTCTAGGCCTTCAGCACCAGACTGAGATGACTGAAGCATCTGGCCTCATGGGCTGAGCAGCTACGGGGCTCTTGGTCTCTTGGGTAAGCCAATGTAAGAACATACATATTCATTCTACCGGTTCCATCCCTCTAACAACTCTACCAACACAACAACCTAGTGTTAGTTGCATTCACAGATGCTTCTGAGCCTATATGAGCATACAGATCACCCTGTTTTCGTATCTTCCTGGTCATTAATCTACAATATGTACATATATGTGTATGACCACTGTCACACAGACAATACTGGCAGAGCCTGAGTTGGCAACGAACGCTTCAAATCCAGAATTCCTGACTCATTCCTATTCTCCCGTCCTTATCCAAGATTGTTTATTATGTCAGAGTCACGCAAGTTTGCTTTCTCTCCTATTTTCAGTCAAAGTTAAAGAGAAGTTCACCCCGTTGCCCTGATGGGTGTCTTGCATCCCTTGAGGCACACACAGACTCAGGAGGAAGCGCCTGCATGAGATCTGTAGCCCCAGTTACCAGAACAAATGCAGTCACAGCAGTGAGGCTGGCAAGCGGGCAGCGACAGGAAGTTGTGCCCTGTGCTCGGGTGGAAAATGAACCTGACGTATTAAAAATGAACTGTTGCCCTAAAGTATGTAAAATTCGCTATGAACACAACATAACTGAACCATCGCAGGAAATCATTGTAAGACACCCAGGAAACATGGCATTGGGACAACTTAACCATTTCCTTCCTGAACTGTGTCTGATGTTATACATGACACACATTCGAAAAGAAAGGATGGGGAGGTGGTTCGGTGGGTAAAGTGCTTATGCATAAGGACTTGAGTTCAAATCTTCAGAACTCACATAAAACATCAGGCACCTCTGTCATCTTAGCGTTCCTGTGGTGAGATGGGAAGCAGGGACAGGAGAATTCCCAGAGTCCTCGAGGCCAGCTAGTCTGATGTGCACAGTGGTGAGCTCCCAGGCCAGGGAGCTGAGATGCACAGCAGAGAAGAGAACCTGTCCCATCAAACTACAAGGTGAGGACAGACACCCAGGATTGTCCTCTGACTTCCATAGGCATGCCATGGCATGTGTCTGCACACATATGCACACGTGTGCAAGTGCACACATACACACCATGTACACACACACGACACCATTGCAAATATGTCTGTACACATGCACACACACATCATACACATGCACACACACCATGCACGCACACACACATGCCATAGCAAACACGTCTGTACACACACCATGCACATGCACACACACACACACCATGCCAAAGCAAACATGTATCTGTACACACACACACCATGCTACAGCAAACATGTCTGTAAACACACACACACATAATCAATAAATGTAGAATATGAGGAAAGAGATTTATTGTTCCTTTTTCTTTCTTAATATGCATGTGTGTGTGCATGTGCATGTATATGACATGTCTGAACCCAAGTCACTGATCTGCATTCTCAGACCCACTGTTCCCTTATAATTGACCTGATGCTCTTTTCCCTGAATGGGATGGTATTTCCCTGGAGTAGCACAGAGCTAGTTAATGACTGGGCAGTGATTGTGACTCAGACCCTTGGCTTTCCCTGGCCTGCAAACCAAAAGGAAGCACAGGCAGGTAGAACCACGTGGGGATTTGTTTGTACTGACTATAGAGCTGTATCTACAGAGAAGCAAAGCGAAGCAGGGAAAAGCCTGAATCAGGAATTCCTGTCATTGACTGAGAATGTCTTAATTATGTCATGAACTGGAAGATGCTAACAGTCAGTCTGGAAAACCAGAGAGAAATAAGTAAGTCCATTTTAATTATCCACACATGTGCTGCACATGTGTGTGGAGGCCGAAGGCTGGCTTCCGGCTTCCTCCCCAATCACTTTTATTATTATCTGGAGACAGGGTCTCTCACTGACCCTGGAACTCACCAAATTGGCAAAACCAGTTGACCAGCAAGCTCCGAGGACCTTCCTGTCTCCACCTGCTCAGCCCACAGAGCCCGGGCACATGCCACTGAGCCAGCTGTTCACATTGGCCCTGGGGCTCCAAGCACAGGCTTCGCCCGGGCATGGTAACAAAAATAGCATGGTTGAAGGACAGAATTCACTCCTGAGAAGTTCTTCTCTGACCTCCACACATGTGCTATGTATGTAACCCCAGTCATATGCATGCACACACATGCACACACATACACACACACACACACACACAAATAAATTATTTTTGCCACAGCACCAAAATAATTTATTTTTAATTATCTCTTAGATTTTTTTTAACTTTTGAACTTTTGAGTTTTATACTAATTTTATACTAATTTTATACTAATTTTGACCATTTGCCAGTGTGTATTATGTTAGATGATTAAGTCAGATACAGAAAGAAATGAGATGGTGATTCTCCCGGACAGACGAAGGGGGACAGCAGGGAAACAGCAGCACATATGGAGGATGAAGGAAGCTGGTGATAAAGGCACGAGGCAGAGACTATGGGTAATAAAAATGCATCGTGCTGGATTCTTATTTGATGGGTAGATATGGGTGGATCTGCACACACAGCAAACAGATCAGATACTGTATGAGATGTTGGAAGTGACCTGGCTGTACCGAGTGAGCATCCTACTCTCTGTGCATATGTCCTGCAGCATCACAGAGTAGGCACTAACCATACGCAAGATTTTTTTTGCAAATTTCTTAATCTACATTCAAGTTTCAGGCTAGGGAGATAGTTCAAGGGTTAAGCTTTTCTGTCAAAAGCAAAAGGACCTGAGTTTGGATTTTCAGATCCCATATTAAAATGCTGGGAAGAAATGGCAGCGGCCTGTATTCTAGCTCTGAATCATTCTAGCTCTGGATGGCAGAGCCTGGGAAACTCCAGAGCAAAGCAAAAGAAGGTAGAGAAATATAGGAGGATTCCCGATATCAGCTTGGGCCTCTATATATACTCTAGTATACTAAACATATACTCTAGTGTCCTCTGGTACACACACACACACACACACACACACACACACACACAAAAGCTGCAAGCTTCACACCTGACATATATACAATTTTACTTGTAAATTAAACCAGAACAGACCTAGAAAATATGCCTTTAAAAGAGACAAAATATCAATAATTCAATCATCTTCAATTATTAGGCAATTTACCTATACTTGAAGTTTCCTGAAAAATTAATAATGAAATTAAACCACTCGAGATGTAATAAGAAAAAGACTATTATTTCCCACACTGAAGAAAAAATAATGCCTTGCTGTTATCCTGTATGAGGTTTTGTGTGTGTGTGTGTGTGTGTGTGTGTGTGTGTGTGTGTGTGTGTAGAGAGAGAGAATACAAAATGGCAAATGAGTACAGTAGAAATACAGAAGGGAACTCAGAGAGCTCTATCTAAAAATAGGAAGATTTCTCATTACTGAAATCATGTCAGTGGAGTCTGATGAAGGTGCAGAAGGAGAAAAGGAGGAAGAACAGGAAAAGGAGGGCGGGAAGGGGAGGAAGAGAGAGACGATTAGGAAGCACCCGACAGAGGATGGCAAGGGACTTTTCTATGCATCGCTAGGAGCCAGCCAGACTGAAGACCCACCTGTCACGCCCCCACTGGAAGTAGAGCCATGTCCTGCCCGTGAAGACCCTGGCTGGAAGGAGACTGACTCAGCTGCCAATCACAGTCTCGGCTGTGCTAACAGCCACAGACATGCTCCAGGCAGCCATTGCCCCTTCACCATGGTTCATCCCGTTCCAAGCCTGCTTTTATTAAAGGCCCAGGGTTCGAGGAAAAGCCATAACAATTGTAAAACAATGGCTAGGTAGGTAGAAATGTAAAAAATTCTGTGAGCCATACAGAAAGCTGGGCACTGTGATTTAGCACAGACACACTAGAAACAAGTTCTGGACATATTTTTTGCTCAGTTCAAAAAAAATACTGTCAAAGATGGATTTATTGCAAAAGAAATGTCAAGAAAATGCAGAACAATGTTCCTTGAGAAAAAGAGAGAAGCCAGAGAGAAAGCTAGCTAAGATATATCACAGAGGACCAACAGCCTAAGACCCAGCTCACATTCACAACCTGGTCATCAGAGGACAGAAATGGAAGGTCTTTCTAACCACGCAGGAGCCCTGGACATAGAGCCATAAATCTAAATTGATCTGTGGACTCTCCAGTGGCAGAATGAGAAGAGCTGACACTCCCACCCAGCAGGCGCTCGATGAAAGTTGGATGCGTGATGGTAAACAAATAAACGAAAAAAAAAAACTTATTGTGATAACCATACAGCAGACATGCATGGTGAACTCAGAGTGTGAGGAAGAATGAGGACAAGAGCAAATCGAGCCATTGCCCTTAATCCGTAGCAGGGCCATGTTTTGGAAATGTGATTTCAAGGGGGTTGGTCTTACAGCCTGCAAGGACTTCCTCGTCATTTGAGAGCAAAGGAGAGTGGTGTACTGGAAAATAAATCCTTGAGTTACATTCACAGGGCACTTGGAAGAGGTTACAGTCACGGCTGTGCAGGCAACAGCTGTGCCTCACACAGTTGGCAAGGAACTGGACTTGAAGGAAGGGAGGGAGAGAAGGTCATCTACACAGGGAACAGCAGAAACTATCTGGTCCTGCTAACGCTGCTGTAGGGGATCACTGCTTTATTTGATCTTCTGCATTAACATCGAGTGTATGGGCAAAGTCACCTTCCTCTGGAAAATGCTTGTCTTAGGCAAAAGCCAGAGCAATGTATGTACATGTCCTAAATGCACAATCTTAATGCAGGGTGGCTTATGTAGTATACGAGCAAAAGGACTTTAGCCACATTGTCCTGTTTAAAATCAAAGTCTGCCTTGAAAACCTGCACATTGTTAATTGGTTAAATCCACTGTCAGCTTACAAGGCAGCGCTATTGTGTCAGGGACACCTGTTCTTTGAATCCTGTGCAGGTTCGGTGAATAAGGACTTACGGCAAGTACGATTCTGGACTTCTATCTTGTTCATAGTGCTAGGTGGAAGAGCTTCTGGTACCCCACTTTTCTCAACCATTAGATCTTGTGTGTAGTGTGTCTGTTACACCTTGCCACTTTTTTTACGGGTCCAACTTACACTGTGCACGCTGGACACAGCAAATTCCCATGGGAAGGAGTCCACACTGTGGCTTCATACTTTTATCTTGAGAATCTGGAGTAATCACCCAAATCGAACCGACCTGAACAACGATTGCAAGATTGCAACGTCAGCAAGCACCATGCTTATTTGGCACTTCACAGGAAGAGAATTTAGCTAAATACTTTTCTATCATAGCTCATCTGGTTTTCACAGCTCTAGGAGATAGGTTAGTGTTATCATATCCTCATTTTCAGTCATGGAGATCTAGCAATGACCAAGATCAAAATATTTTGCCCTAATCTCCTAGTGGCAAGCCAGTGAAATCCTACTCACTAAAACCCCTCTGTAAGGTTTCAAGTGGCCACATCCTAGACACACTTGCTAGGTGCTGAATGCAGGTCTAGTTTTACAACCAGTAGGGACAGAGATAATTAAAGCTTCTACAATCTCTCGATTCCTTCTTTGCTGAACATGTAGCCACCAACAGCTCCCAAATCAACAAAGGCTAAAGGATTATTTTATCCTAACTCCAAAGTCAGACCTAAACCTGTAGCCACAGACACTGAATTCCATCTTATGTTCATTAGGAAGTTTATAAATAAGGCACATGTAAAATGAAACAAAATTGTGGAAAACCAGTCTTCCGATACAATCTTTCCTGCTTCCATCTTCTTTATGATGTTGTTCTACAGAGCATGTGAAATTGGAAAGATGTTACTTTTTTTTTTGCCTGTGTGTCTATGTATGTATGTATCAGAGGGCACTGTATGTGTCTGTGGAGGCCCAAGGGTAACTTTGGGAATCATCCTGGATTGTTCTGCCTCCTTTTTGCTTTGCTCTAAGGTTTCCCAGACTCTGCCTTCTAGGGCTGTAAGTCAAGTCACTTCCATTTGTGCCTGGCATTTTTACAGAGGGTCTGGGATCCCAACTCAGGTCCTTCTGCTTGTGAGGCAGAGGATTAACCCCCGGGGCCATCTCTCCAGCCCCTGGATGCCATTTTTTAAAGTTTTGATAAAAGATTGTATTTAGAGCAACTTATGCTCACACACATTAGGACAGATGATTCTCAAAAACAGAAGGCATCCAATGTTGTTGAAGACATGGGGAAACTGAACTCTTCTGCTGTGCTGGTCAGTTTGAGAAACAGAAAACAGTATGGTATTTCTTTAAAAAAATGAAATGTCAAACTCATGATCCAGAATCCTATCTAGTTCTTTTATCTCTTGCATGTATATGTGTGTAGTATACAAGTATATCTTTATGTGTATGGGTTGATGTGTGCGCGCACACACACACACAAATGGAGACCCAATGTTGACCTTTGGAGTCTTCCTCTATCTGTCTGCACTTCCTTTACTGAGATAGGCTCTCTCAATCTCACCAATCTGTTAGGTTAGCTACCCAGTTTGCCCTGGGAATCCCCAGCTGCTTAGATTACAGGTGACCACCACACACACACCTGGCTTCATGGGTTCAGGGATCTCAGATACCTCTGGTTCCCACATTTTCACAGCAAGCACTTTATCCATTGACTTAACTCTCCAGCACCACCCCCCAACAAACCCATCTCTGAGTATACATCCAAGAGAATTAAAAGCAGGATCTCCAAAACAGTTTTGCATACTTCTGTTACTAAGATAATTACTCTTGACAGCTAAGTGTTCCCTGTCAAATACTTCAAGAATACAATAGTAGCCCTTGAGCATCCAAGAAAATCATTTACAAACCAAAGCCCTAAAAAGGGATAGAGTTGATTATATATGAAGACTTCTCCACATCCACATGAAAACAGAAAACAACAAAAAAATGAACCAACCACAAACAAAAACAAAAGGCCAACGATGTGATGTAAAATGAAAATTTGCATCGTTTAATACAAATGCCATGGTGATGATGCTTTATAGAAATGACTTACAAATCATTGTCAATAATAAAAGAATTGAAAACTGGACCAGCCTATCGTATCAGTGGGCTGGCCCAAGGAAAGGCAACTTAGTATGCCACAGAGGCCTGAACTCCCACAGAGTAGACAAGCCAGAGGGAACTCTGGGGTCCATAGAAATGGCCAGGCAGAAGGATGGGTGGGAGTGGGATGGATTGATGAGGGGAAGGGAGAGGAATAGGAAGAAAGGGGGATGAAGGGAAACAGAGATTAGTACTCGATCTGCTGTAAAACTAAAAAATAAATTTAAAAAAGAAAAGAAGGCCAGGACATGGCTCAGCAGGTAGAGGTTTCTACATGAAAACCTGGTAGTGACCCAAATTCAATTCCCAGAGTCCACATGGTAGCAAGGAGACCTGACTTCTGAAGGTTGTCTTCTGACCTCCATGTATGTGTCATGCTCTCTCTCTCTCTCTCTCTCTCTCTCTCTCTCTCTCTCTCTTTCTCTTTCTCTCTCTCTGTTTCTGTCTTTCACATAAATAAATAAAATATTTCAGAGGACACTAACAGACAGTTTTGAAAGAAAAGTGCCCAGAGACCATAAGCAGTTTGACTCTTTGACAAACATATACTTGCTTTCTTTTTTATCGTTTTTTTATTTTTTTAATGTTTCATACATGAATATGATGAGTTTATGATGTCTCACACTTTAATCCCCAATCCTATCCTCCTTCCTCGTCCCCTTACACGTGCTTTTCGCTACTCAATGTTTGGTCTGTGCCTGTGTGTATGCATATGTTTGTTCAAAGAATAACTAATTTCCTGTTGAGTTTTGAATTTGTTAAATCAAGAAATGAACAATGAAATCAGGAATTGTATTTTTGGTTAGTGTTTACTAAACAGGGTGGGAAGAATAATAGCCCTGAGGGATCTAGTGTCCAGGACAAATGGGCCCTTTTATTCATGAGTGGTGCTTACGAAACTTGAGATGATCTTTCTGAAGAACAATTGGCGAGATCCATGAAGAAACTTGAAATAAACATCGCCTTTGCCTCAGTCTCCGTCACCCAGAAGTGATTCTAAGAATCCGCCAGAATGAAACAACTAAGTATACTTCCTAAAAATAACAAGCAGTGACATTTTCCGCAGATTTGAAAATATATACAGATATCTTTTAATCGGAAGTCGAATTGTGGAAGTTACTAACTTACTTACACAATATAACACAGAGAAGCCAAGACTCGGGGTGAAGGGGAGCTGTGAGTCCAGAAGGTACCAAGCAAAGGGAAATCTACAAAACATTCTGTGTAAGGAAATAACTCTTCTTCTTTCTAAGTTTATATGTATATAAAAACTCAGAAAGGCAATGTTAAATATCTCCTTTTAACAATATCTTTGAATGGTTGGAAATTGGGAAAACTCCATTTTCCCACAGTTATAAAGTTTTCTGTATTAAAAGAATAGAGCACAATTTGAGGAGTGTGGGTTCACTTAAAGGGGATCTGTTCAGCCTGGGGATCCAGAGGGGAGATGCAGTCCTTTATGGTGGGAAAGACATAGCTGGCTGACAGTAGAGGGAAGTGGTCTAAGTCACTGTTGAGAGCTGCTGCAAGCTCAAGAGCAGATTCACTCACAAGCAGGGAAGGGCTATCCAACCTCGAGACCCACCTCCTGTGACTGCCCTCCTCCAGCAAGGCTCCACCCTCTAAAGGTGCTGTGACCTTCCCAAAGAACTAAAGATTCACACACATGAGCCTGTGAGGGACAACTCCCATTTCAAACCTTGACAATTATACAATCTCAGCCCTTCCTCATAACATGTCACTAAGAATAAGAAGAGGCCATATTGAGATTTATGGGACAATGAATGAAGAACTATTTAATAACATTTTTTGGTTCTTTTTTCCATTTTTTTCCTTGTTTGTGTATGTGGGGCTGTGCATGCCTGTGTGAATGTGTTTGCCCATGCGTAGGCACACATGAGTATGCCCGTGGAGGCCCAAGGTTAAAAACAGTAGTTGTCTTCAGTTATCTTTTACCTTATTCTTTTTGTGACAGGGTCACTCAGAGATGGCACAGGGCTGGTCTCTTGCCAGCTTGCTCTGGGGAGTCCCAGTCTCAGCCTTTCAAGGTGGGAATTATAGGCAGTCTCCCCAGCCCCTTAATCAGTAATTCTTATCATATGCTGTGGTCGTAAACATTCCCTTCTGTTATTGAGATCCTATTGTAAAATCAATCAATCACACAAATAATAGCCTAGAAAAAAAAAAAAGTAGGAAAAGCAGAATGGAAACATTCCCACTCATGCAAGACTTCTACAGTCTTACATTTCAGGAAGGGGCATGTGTGTGTGTGTGTGTGTGTGTGTGTGTGTGTGTGTGTGTGTGTCGTGTGTCTGTGTGTGTCTGTTTCTGTGCTTGTACCAGAAAGCACCTGAGTGTGTGTCCCTGTGGAGGCCCAAGGATGACGTCAGGAATCACCCTGGATTGCTCTTCCTCCTTATTGCCTTGTTCTGGGTTTTCCCGGGTTCCACCTTCCAGAGTCAGAATTACAGGCTGCTACCATTTCCACCAGGCATTTTTATGTGGGATCTGGGAATCCGAACTTAGGTCTTTTTGCTTGGGGGGGGGCAAAGGCTTTAACCCCTGAGCCTTCTCCTCAGCCCCAGGAAGATGACATTCTATTTGGACACCTGATTTCAGATTCAAAAGCAAGATCTATTTTCCTACCTAATTGATGGAACAGCAGACACTGTGAGGGAATAAAAATGCTCCAGGGATGTCCTGTGGCTGACAAGCACAAAACTTTCACCGAGCTGTGGGAGACTGGCGATCAGGCTCATCGCACTTAAAACAAAAAATCTGTTGCTAGGATTCCAACGCCTCTAAAATCTGCAGGACGGCGGGGAACTGATTAGACGGGCTTGGCAAGAGAGAATCACAGGCCCCGAGGACCACGACAATGCATGATGCTGAACAACCTGGTCCTCCACAACGATGAAAAATAATTTGTTAATGCTAGATTGCTCCTCGCTGCCACCATCCACTTCCCCCACCCCCCAAACAATGCAGTCATGGACAAGAGCACCTCTCTCTAACGAAGGAAAAGCCAAGTGACTGCAAAGCATTTGACTTTAGTAGATTTTTGTTAAATCATAGAATGACCCATTAAGGCCTAGATGTCTTTTCGGTTGATACGTTATGTTTCTTGATCTTCTAAAGCTTGGCTTTGCTACATGCAAGGAGCAACAGGCCATGCAACATGCAGCCACCAACCTTTAATGTCGTCCACCCAGGCAGTTTGGTCCTTTCCCCATAGAGGGTAGGAGCCAACAGCTGGGTCCCCAGCCACAAGTCTCAGATGGGGTTTTTATCAGCGAGGAGGAGATTGGGCAGGTCTTTTGAAAGCTTCCATCAGTGAATCTTATTAGAGCAGTTAACGTGGCCCACGAGCAGACACTCCAAAGACGATTCTAGAGAACGCCTGGCTGTGCCCCTCGGCTCGCAGCTGGGAAGTTATAGGTGATGGGACTTGCCTGTGCACTGTGCCCATTTGATCTGCCTCGATTTTATGACAATACTTCCACATCCTGTCACCGGAAGCCAGGTACCTCCTAAGGCCAAGTGGGCCAACCAAGGATGCCGGGAGACCATCTTTATTATTTTAACATCATCTTGCCTTTCTCAAAATCACTTCGTGTTCCCAAATAACCTCTGGATCCGGTGGCATGTTAAAGCCTCCACTGCTGTGGCGGCTGGTGTTTCTCAATGATAAAACTCAAGAGCGGTCACCCTGATGCTCTGGGGTCAATCCTCGACACAAGGGAGGGGAAGACACGATGCTTCCATTTCTGCACCACTGGGGGCTTCATACTAAACTGGAAATTGAGAGAATCGTCTCAGAAAGTAGAAGGGCTTATCCAGTTATCCCAAATGAATATGCAGTTAACTAAGGTCACTGAAAACAGGAACAGTTTAGTAAGGCGGCAGCAGCTGGTGAAGGGCAGAAGCCTCATCCAGTATCCAAAGCCTCAACCACTTAGATCTTCCCTTCAGAGAGATGCTGCATGAGATCCGAGCGGTCAAGAGTCTAGCAAGAGGAGGAAAGAAGTCCCAGCTCCCCAGGATGAAAACCTCCTTATATTAGTTTCTATTTGTTTGGTCGTTATTTCAGTATGGGATGGAACCCAGGGATGTGCACAAGCTAGGCAAGCACTCTGTCACTGACCTCTACTTTCAGTTCCTGGGTTTTTTTTTTCTTAATTAATTGTTCGTATTGTATATGCTGATGAATGGGGAATAGGGGAGCAAACAAGAGTGGGCTCAGAGTCGCATCCTATCGCTTCCTAATGCAAGACCTTTACAGTTGTGAAACGAAATGGCACCAATCTCATGAAAGTGTTGAGAAAACTTAATGTAACGTGTGACATGTGCCTGACGCATAAATGTGCAAAGGGTGGCGATGACTATGACAACTGACACAGCAGTGGTGATGGCAGCCATGGGAAACTATCACGTGACAAGTCATCTGCATGCGTCGTCCCACATGCTAGGGAGTCACACATGTAGCACACAAGTAAGCAGAGGAGATGGGCGTGGCACAGCCGGATTCCACAGTGTGACAGTGTTGTGCGCTTGGCCTGGGTTGCAAGTACAGCAGAGTTCTAGAGTGAGACTGTTGAGCTGCCCACCTGGGATTCCCTAATGACCACCTGCGTGACCTCAGACGAGCTGTTTATCCCTTAAGGCCTCCAAGTCCTCAACTGTAAGATGAGGTGTGCATAGGACCCAGCTCACTGGGTCGACGGAAAGATCGAACGTGTGTGTCATCATATGGAGTTTGCAGGACGTAGCAAGGTGGGGGCAGGGGAACTTAATAACTGGCCAGAGAGGGTGGCCTCGAAAAGTCAAAATTTTGTAACTTTCATCGTGTCTGAAAAGCAACTACCCTTTCCATTTCAAAATCATGGTTTGCACTGCCCATCATGGGTTATAGTGACAGTCACCACGGCTATAAGATGGGACTTGGTGGCTAGTAAAAGAGAGAGGGAATTTTTGGGGCCCCTTTGTCAAATGGCTGTAATTGTGTTGGCTTATAACAGGATCTTCAACAAATGGTGCTGGCAAAACTGGCTATCCACATGTAGAAGAATAAAGCTGGACCCGTACTTGTCACCATGCACAAAAACTAATTCCAAATAGATAAAGGACCTTAATATTAGGCCAGAGACTATAAAAACTCTGGTTGAAAGGGTAGGGAACTCCTTAAAGCTGATTGGGCTAGGACAATAGTTCCTAAACAGAAATCCAATAGCACAGTCACTACAACCAACACTCAACAACTGGGATCTTATGATATTAAAGAGTTTCTGTTCAGATAAAGAGATTGTAAACAAGCAAATAGGCAACCCACAGAATGGGAAAAAAATCTTCACTAACCACATATTTGATACAGCTGTATTATCCAGAGTGCACAAAGAACTTAGAAAACTAAACACCAAGGAAACAAATGGCCCAATTAAAAAATGGGCCTCAGAACTCAAAAGAAACTGTTCCAGGGACGAAATTGAAATGTCTAACAAATATCTTTATAAATGTTCCACATCCCTAGCCATCAGGGAAATGCAAATCAAAATTTCCCTGAGATATCATCTCCCCCCAGTCAGGATGGTAAACATCCACAATATAAACAACACCAAATGCTGGAAAGTATGTGGAAAGAAGGGAACTCTCATACATTGCTGGTGGAATGCAGGCTTATACAGCCACTCTGGTGATCAGTATGGCAATTTCTAAAAAAGTTAAAGACTGAAATGCCATATGACCCTGTTATACCACTTTTGGGAATAACCTCCCATAATGCAAATTCACTACAATGACACAAGCACAACCATATTCATAGCAGTGCTATTTACAATAGCAAATTCATGGAATCAACCCAAATGCCCAACAGCTAACAAATAGATAATGAAAATGTGGTACATTTATACAATGGAATACTACTCAGCCATCAAAAAAGATGAATTAATGAAATTTTCCGGGGAACAGATGGAATTAGAAAAAATTATGCTGAGTGAAGTATCCCAGACACAGAAAGTTAGACACCGTATGTACTCCTTAATAGGTGGATCCTAGTTCCAAACCCACTTAATGACATATTCAAAAGTAAATCTCTGTGATACCTACTGCAATCTCAAAGATTATAAACAGGAGGGAAGGGGAAGGAAGGCCCCCCTAAAAAAAGGAGATAGGGGATCACACTTCAGTAGAGAAAATAAGTCACCATCAAGTATTGCACGTAAGTAGCAAGACATCTGGTGCAGCTAACTCTCACTTTCCTTCCTGGTAACCTAAGACTCAACAGGTTTGATCTCACCAATCAGGGAGGGTATAGGGACTGGCAGATGGATGGTAAGCATCCCACAATTGAGACACTGATCCCCTCCCTCACTGCTGTATTCTACTCCTATTCTTCCGTCTACCTTTGAGTCTCCTCTTACATTAGGATCTTCATTTAAACAATCTTTTATCTTTGGTTAGAAAGTGACCTTTGATACCAATCAACAAGCCATAATTCAGAACACCAAAGACCCTCCATTATTCACCTGGAACTAGACCAGACAAATCTCTCCCCATCTTAAAGCTCAGGGAACCTTGCGGAAGAGGGCAGCTAGATGGTAAGAGCTTGAAGATGAGGAGGACCAAAGATATGCAAGATACTCCACACAAGGTAGGGCTGCAGCAGCCAGAATTGAAGTTTGCCTGACCTGCACAATGGCTGACATGTCAACAACCTCCCAAAGTCTAGCATGGATCACAGGGAAGAAGGCTCCAGGCAGTAGATTCTTTAGAGGCAAAGGGTTAACAGTCATAATAGAGTTCTCATACTAAAAGGGAGCTCAAGAAGAGGCTCCGGGCTATCCTACTAAGTCCTGAACCCTCACTAGGGTGGAGAACTCAGAGGGAGGTTTGGCATTCACACAAAAGGATGCTCCAGGGGATGGGAGGGAGAGGAAAGGAAGGAAGGAAGGAAGAAGGAAGGAAGGAAGGAAGAAGGAAGAAAGGAAGAAGGAAGGAAGGAAGGAAGGAAGGAAGGAAGGAAGGAAGGAAGGAAGGAAGGAAGGAAGGAAGGAAGGAAGGAAGGAAGGAAGGAAGAAAAAGAGAGAGATCTTCTGCCCCTAAATACATCCCTAGGAGCCACTAGGAGGATCTGGGAGTTTTTTCATCATTGGAATCAATTCTGGGTCAAGACACTATATCCAAATTTTTTTTTCTTAAAATGCAATAGGTGAACTGAAAAACATCATTGAATTGAATTAACACCCACTGGTACAGATGCATGAGATACAATAGTTTATATAAACACACATGCATGCAGGCATATGCACACAACGTACACACACAACCAAGGAAACCCTATTTGTCAATATGCAAATCCCAAAAGCAAAAGGTCATTTCTGTTTTTAATTAGAGAAGAAGTATTTTTTGCCCATAAGCAGAGTAACTCTAATTAGCAAATAAAGCTAAATCCTGAGTTCTTTGGGATTACAGAGGTAAGGTTAGCAAACCGGCTTTCGTTTCCCTGACAAAGTAGATCCCAAGAAGCATGTGACAACAGTATCACTACTTGTTATTTGAGTTAAATGACTCATATATTCTTATAGGGTAAATTAGCTGCCTGATGAGACTAACACCTTATGAACTTGAGCTGACTATTTATAGCAGTAATTTTATAATTGAAATGAAGATGTTAACCTAGAAGAAGGAAAGAGCTTTTGAAAACTCCATTGTAAAAAGGCGCCAGTATAACTTGGGGAAACTTACCTTTTGTAGGTTATAGCTCTTGAAATGCTATAGGTAGATTTGCAGAGGAAACAGCAGGCAATTAATAAAAGTGATCAGAGGGCCGGATTACTGTGAGCAATTCTACTTTCCAACATGACACATGCTGGTACATGCTCTTGTCTTTACTTCATATGAATCTGTTTCATGATCAGTGGTTTCTCTCTATGCCTAGGAGGGAGGGCAGCACTTTATGCACACAGAACTTTATGCAGACAGAACTGTACCCTTAGCCTCTAGTTCACACGTGCACAATAAAGGTGGAAATGCAAATACCAGGCTTCTGCCACCCCATGAAAGGAACATGACGATTATGAAGGCTATCATCAACCAAAGACTGGGCAACTCAGCTCTCTGGATCACGTGACTATTATTCTATGCAATGGGTGAGATCTGATTGGTCCTTCATCACGGGTTAAGTCATGGGTGAAGCGCCTGGTTGGTGAAATCTCTCAGAGGACATAGAAAGGGTTATATTTAAATTGGGGGGTATGGGGTATGGGGCCCTGGCACTGCCTCTAAACTCCTTGCAAATATGTAGACCCCAAGTTGCTGTCCTCTCCACACTGCTGCTGTTGTCCAGACAGCCCAATCCTTGCAAACATTTACTAACGAAACAAGGCAAAAGCAGCCTTATCTGCATCCATGGTTCTCTCAAGTAATAGAGTTCCCTAGAGCAGAATAACAAAGCTCCTCTCACTCTTAGATGACACAGGTACCATTCTAGAAAAAAAAAAAGAGGTAAGTAAGATTTCTTCATTATGATCCATTTTATACAAAATCCCTTCAGATGCAACTTGGCTAGACAGAGAAAATTGTGCCTATTTAATTTAATTACGTATTAAAACTGATAGTGTGCTCAGAGACAAGAGGAAAAATTAGGGTGAAGATTTCAGTGGGGAGACTGGCAGCAATATCTTCAGTGCTATGTTGATTCTTATAATCTCAGCACATATAATGAAATGTCTCCAACACACGGTGCGTACAGTTCCTCCTGGTGATGTTGAAATGTTTAGCATGAGACAGTATTTGCTCAAAATCCATTGGTTGGAACAGCAATCTGGAAGGAATTAGTTGTGAGGAATATTTGTTTGCTAGTGATTTATGCAGCAAGGCTAATAATTGATTCAAAAAAAAATGAACTGTCCACGGTAGCCAACAATGACGTCACACGACATAGGTGAGGCAGGGGTTGGCTGGACCTGGAAAAGTTTATACTCAAGGTGCTCTGAGAAAAGAGTAGAGTTCTAGAGGCAGGCAAGCTGCAGGAGACAGGTGGAATGTACCAGAAAGCCAGAGAGAATAGGACCAGGGGAACAGTCCAGGACAGGACAAGAGACGGAGGCAAGAGTTTCCACTGAGAGCAATGAGCAAGGGACTCAAGACGAAGATGGAGAAGCAAGAGGTGCAAAGACGGAAAAAGAGGACAGGCGGCCAGGACAAACCCTGGTAGCAAGGTTGGAAATCAAGAGATCCCCATATAGGCCAGGGTGCCTGGAACTGGGAGGGAGACACAGGCCAATCAGGAGCTCAATCTCCGAAGCTTCAGACATTCAGACATAGATCTACCTAACAGAAATAGAACCCAGGGAACAAGACCCAGGCCAGAGGCTTTCTAGCAGAAACAAGGGATGTAGAGGCCCTGGGCGCGGTCCAGAGCAGGATTCTCAGCTGGACTGATACAATTCACTCGTAGTAGAAATGACTTCCAAGCCCTCTTCATGTTCTCTGACCAGAAACAGCCCTTTATCACGTCCGGCCTTAATGCGGAAGATTCTGTGACCTCGGGCAAGTGATTGGAACTTTCTGAATCTCGGCTTCCCATCTGCGAGTAGATGACTGAGAGCGGTGTTACATGCGGTTCTCACAATCCTCACGTCTGAACTGAGGTTTTCACTAGATGGGGACTCTTTCCACACTGGTGGGTCAGCAGTCTGGGAAAGGTCCCTTTGTTCTTCTCTCAGTTGTAGGCGACCATGACTAGTAACAAGTCAGGGGGCCTTGGGTCAGCCTGCCTTAGTCCCACGGTAAGAGATAGTCATGGGGAAGCAAAGGAGAGAGAGCGGTCTAGACGTAGGCGTGTGGATCAAGTCGCAGACCCTTGGATCTGGAGGCAAAGGGTCTAGATTGCACAACTTGCCATTATGAATTCTTTTTTCTGCCCAAACAAGCCAGAGTTGGTTTCAGCTCCTTACAAAGCCAAGCACCCTCACCAGTCCAGAGGAATTGGGGGACTTCCTTGTCCCATCCATAGGGCACATCTATGACTTTGATTTCCACATCTGCACTTGAACTCCTCTTCTCATCTTGATTTGACTAAATCAGCTCATCCAGATGAGTTTGTGCTGTTTTCTTGCGAGTTTTCCCTTTTGTAACTCAGTTTAAATTCGTATCTCTTGCCTAAAATTACATAAGACAGTTTGACGTGTAATTAGTGTCAATGCTTGTGAACTCACTTATCATCGGTGTTAAAAATTTTATTATTTAACTTTCCACAAGCCCATCCTCCAGTGACGGTATTTTCTTTTCAGAGACAAAATTCTGACCTTCTATTTCTTTGTTCAGACTCACTTATCCATAGGAAAAGTTCAGGACACACTTACAAATGTGACTCGCTTGAGAAGCAGCATGCTGCCATGTTCACTGGGTAAGAATTATTAGAGAGGATTCTTTGTTCAAGATCCAAGGATTTGAAATAGCCCAAGAACACAGAAATTTACAATTCATATATTTTCCCTGCTAATTAGAAAAGCATGGAAATAATCATATTAGGAGTCTGACCAATTCCCAAGAATTTATGCAGAAAACTAGGAATCAGAGACTTTACCCAGAAACTCTGCAGTCCCTGGTTAAAGAGCATCATCTTAAACAAAGACTCTAGACTCTTCTAGGGAAGTCTTCTGTTCTTAGAGTTTTATAGTATCAGTGAGGCACAAACGCGACACCCTCACACCACCTCCAAACACTCCAGCATTGGTTTAGTAAACACAAAAGCTAAGCGCCCATCCTCAAAAACTGCCAAGAGTAGACCAGTTGCCCCGGGGGAGAAACATGGATTTAATGAGTTGCCATGGAGAGAGCTACAACTTCCTTAACCACCGGCAGAGGCTAGAGAACTTTAATAAATCCAAAGCAGAAAATCGGCCATGGGATCACACACAGAACAAAGGAGCTTTTTAAAAATAGTCCACATCAAATTTGAAATAGGAGACCCAATACATGGACCAGCAATGGGCATATTCTCTCCTTCCACTGGCTGGTGGTGCAAGATTGGATTTAGGTCCTGAGATGACCACACAGCTTATTTCATGGATTTCCTGAGATTCCCAGAAGATGAATGATGAAACCAGATCCAAAACTTTGCTCCAGGCGTCCTCATCTGTGACCACGGCCCTGGGCTTAAGTCTAAACATGAAGAAAAACAGGGCTGGAGACCAAGACGGGCCCCGTGGCAAACACTATCTGTGCCTCATGAAGCTGTCTTCCTGGCAGACTTGGCTCAGAACACATGCAACTCTCCCTTCTGACAGGCAGTAGCTGAAGAAAGACATGAGATGCTTCTGATCTGCAGAGCCCTCCAGCACAGCAAGTGTGTGGGAGTAGCATGTGTGTATTGTGTATTTACACCTGTGTTTGTGTGAGTACGCATGGGTGTATTGTGAGAGGGTGTGTACATGTGTCTGCATGAATGAGCAGGTGTGTATTATACATCTTTACATATATATCCACATGAACATGCATGTGTATATTATGTGTACATGTGTGTGTCTATGTGTGTACTGTCACTTGTGTGTATGTGTATTTGTGTGCATGCATGTATATCTGTGCACATGTATGCATGAATAGGTGTGTGGATGTGTAAATATGAATGTACTCTTGTATGAGTGAATATAAGTATGTGATATGTGTGCATGTATGTAAATCTGAGTGTGTATATGTGCTTATGTGTATGCCTGCATGTGTACATATATGTATATGTGTATCATACAAAAACAGTTGTTTCTGAGCATGTGGCCATATTTCAAGTGACACACTGTTACACAGAGCCCTTGAGACGAAGCCCTGCCCTAAGTTCATTCTCAATGTGAGTTCAAGGAGGTTTAGGGGAAATGGAGGTTTAGGAGGCAGATATTAACGCTGTTTTGGCTAACTGGGGTCTCTAACCATGAATTATAAGCCTTTCCCTACAGGAAAGTGCCTTTGCAGATAGCAACAATGTAGGCTACAGGTCACAGGTAAGTAGAAGCAACTTCCGTAGAATATTAAACATTGTGTAGTTTCACACTTTTGGTATATGAAGAACTTTCCAGTTCATTAGAAAGTTTTTTTGCTATATTCCAGTTGTGGTATTCCTTTTCCCTCCCACCCCCTGCCTTCTGTCTTTTTCCCTCCACTGCCCCTCTTCTGTCTTGCTGTTTGATTCTTGTCTCACTGTGTAGCCCAGGCAGGCGTAGAGTGGCAGTTCTCTTGCCCCAGGTTCCTGAGTGCTGGGATTACAGACCCACACCAGGGTGTCATGAATTTCTTTATTAGGGACCAGGAAGGAGACAGTGGTGGTGTGGCTTCACACTACCATGTATGTCACCTATAACTATTCCCATGTGTATATAGCTAAACTCTGAAAGAATGTAGATTTTCACTTCAAAATGGCACAGCCACGAGGTTTCTTGGGTCATGCACATCGAAACGTGTAAGATACAGAACGTTGGTGTTGAGATCTCTATAGGATCCAGACTTCAGCCATGCAGTCAATAGGACCATTTGGTATGAGTGCTCTTGCACACACATCTTTGATGAAGGCACTGTCTATCCCACGCATGGACGTTGTGGGAGGTATTTTCCTCTTGGTCCACTATCACTGTCTATATCTGACTTTTTCTTTATATTATAGCAGCCATCTCTCTAAACCAGGGTCTTTCCTACTGAAGCCTCGTTACACGTGTGGACTCTCAACCCTGCTTTCTATGCATTACTTCACTATCCTACCACCTTTAACAGCCAACCATCGCCAACAGAGAGAACCCAAAACCTCTTAAGGGGCAGGTCTGTCCAAGTCTTCCATTGACATGCAGATGTCTCCTCTTGATAAAACCCTTTCCCAAAGGCTCTTCAGACTCTGAACATGCAGTGTGTACCCCAAAGGGTAGAATCCTGGCTCAGAAGTAGCTTCTTTCTGCCCAGCTACCCCCTTTCTAAGTTCCTGACAATAATCTACCTCCCTAATGAGACTGTCACATTAGCTCAAGAGAAGGTCAATGGCTTAGGAAGGAAGGTAACATGTGACCATCTGTTGGGCAGGTGAACACACGTTGCCTGGTGTTACTTGAATAATTCACACCTACAGACCTATACCAAATAAAACACAATACCCTTGATTTGTAAACAGAACTCCCCATGGACCAATGACGATGTTCCATGTGTTTACTTTTTTTTAAATAATTTCCTTTTTTATTATTTATTCAATTGTGCGTGTATGAGTGTGTGCACATGTGTGTATGTATGTGTGTACGTGTGTGTGTAGAACCACGGATGAATTCAGGAACCACCATGGACCACCTCCACCTCCTCCATGTTTACTCTGCCCCGGGACTCACAGGCTCCGCCCTACCAGGACCAGAAGCGCAGGCCGCCCCTGCTTCCGCCCAGCGTCTATATGTGGGGTCTAGGATCTGAACTCAGGACCTTCCACCTGCAAGGCAAAGGCTTAACCCCTGAGCCACTTCTCCAGCCCCTCCATGTGTTTACTTAAGGAATAGTTCTTGGGTAAATGAACTGCATTTAGAAAAGACTGAAGTTGCTTTAGATGGTTGCACAAAACCCATGGTTGACCTAATCTCTCCCCATCCTAAGGCTTCGGGAACTTCACAAAGAGGGGGACGTGAGATTGTAACAACCTAAAAATGGGAAGGTCTACTATTGGATAAGACATTCCATTCAAGGCAGGACTGCTGCATCCAGGAACTCACTGCAGTGAGTTTTGTCCTTACTAAACCTTCATAATGACTGACATACCAACATTTCCTCATAGACTATTAAGGAACTCAAGAGAGATAAAAATATACAGTGAGGTTAGAGAAATGGATCAGGGTTTAAGCAGGAGGTCTTGAGTTTGGATCCCAAGTCCCACATAAAAACACCAAGTGAAATCAGCAGGGCCTGCATGTCTGATTCAGGTGGGTGGAGCCTGGAAAATCCCAGAGCAAAGCAAGGAGGTAGATGCAATCCAGGATGATTCCTGAAATCACCCTTGGTCCTCCACAGGGACACACAATGCCCTCTGATACACACACACACACACACACACACACACACACACACACACACACTAAAATAAAATAAAATAAAATAAAATAAAATATATTTTTTAAAAAATATACAGTGGAAACCTTGGGGACTAGAACTGGCTGAATGATGGGAAATGCCCCTATCAGTGGGGTGGTTCGAAGAAGGGCAGTTTAATATGCCACAGAGGCCTGAACTCCTACAAGAATAGACAAGCCAGAGGGAACCCTGAGGCCATAGAAGCAGACATGCAGGAAGGTGGGAGGGAGTAGGATGGATTGATGAAGGGAAGAGAAGGGGATGGGAGGGAGGGGGGATGGAGGGAAGCAGGGATTAGTACTCGATATATTTATAAAAACTAGAAAACTAAATTAATTTTTAAAAAAGCCATGGTTGCAAATGCAAACCTTGGTTACACTGAAGCTTGGAGCTTAAGGCCTGGATCTTTCCAGCATCTCACCAAGGGCTTGTTCTCCCAGCATAGACCACAGAGAGCTAAACAAAAGACTGAACATCCTAGCATCTTCTTTTGTAAACATTCCTTTTCTGGTCCCAAGGTGTCCAGACTTTGACAGGTCACTCCTGATTCACCGCCTATCGTTTCTTCTCATTTTAAGCATAATCCGATCCTGCTCCATCCATGATCGCTCAAGTTCTCCATAGCCATGGGCCCTTTCGAAGCTCACATCTGACTTGTGTCATCCCGGGAGCCCGCCCAGTCTATCAGGAGTGATCTGCTTACTCCTAACCACTGCTTCAGCCTTCATGAATCACCACTGAGACCACAAACATTCCAAATCCAGTCCTGTTACTCCAACATATTGCTTGTTGCATCTTTAACACTCGCCTTCAGCAGATTGCCTGATAAACATCTGGGCCTCCTTTGAGACCACCTCCAACATCATCTCCCACCTCAATGATGTCCCAGGGCACAGTTAAGTTCTGTGCCTGTGTTCCAAAGTTACATGGCATGTATTTCAATCCTACAGATTGTTTGTGATTCTTAGTGTACTGTGAGCCCGTAACAGGAGCTACTCTGTATGTGTGTGTGTTTTATTTATATTACTAGCACCTAGCACAATATTTGACCTTAACAAACAGCACTATTAAGTAATTACTTTCTTAAAGTGATATGAAATTCAACAGAAAAATTAAAAATGCATTGCTGAAGCACACATGTCCTTGTTAACGTTCATCAGTTCACCTAAAAATAAAACTAATGAATTTTTCCAAAACACTGTCACTTTTTAAATTTTTCATTTTTAATTTACTCAATGCTATCTTTTTACATAATACTTTCCCAAATGTTTCCCAAAAGCTATTTTACAAAAACATTATATCAATTTTACTTTTTTAGAGTTGCATGATGAAAAGGTTTGGGGTAAGTTGGAATAAATGAGTTAATCAGGTTTCCTTGCCATAAACTCCCACGGGTATTCATGTGCCAAGCTACACTGTAAATCTTTTCAGTGGAAGCATAGAGTTTGCAACATTTTTTAAGTCACAGATTAGCTACTTTGGTATAAAATGCAATCAAAACTCAATTGCTATAGTTCAAAAAAAGCACTGGAAAAAAACTGTGAGTTTCAATTTCATCACAAGTTTTTAAATTTAGAACTGAATTTTTAAAAGCCCAAAGTTAATTTCTATCCAGGGTTTGTTTTGGTTTGTTTTACAATCAAACTCAAAATTACCACAAGGGAACATCAATGCAAAAAACTAGTAAGATTTGCAAACCCAGCTCACAGACTTATAGAGTTACTGATCATGGTAAGAGACAGGGTCAAGAACACCTGATATCCTCATTTAAGTTTGAAAGAAATCCTGCCATCTATGAGAACAGAAAGTAAATGCCCAAACAATTCTTTTTTAATATTTCATTTACGAGAGAGAGAGAGAAAGAGGGAGAGAGATAGAGAGAGAGGTGTATATGTGCCATAGCACATGTGTAGAGATCAGAGGACAACTTTCAGAAGTCACTTCTCTTGGATGGTTGTGACAAGAGCGAGTTGGGCTATGTTGTACCATTTGCCACTTCATCATAGCTAAATAACATTAGGTAACTTGTCTTGTCTCTCTGAACCTGTGTCTAATTATAAAGAATAATATTGACCTTAGGGTTGCTGTGAATGTTATCTGAGCAATACTGTGAAATCCTTGCAAATCACCCAGATTTGCTGAATACTGATTCAATGAATGCTAGCTTCAAATAAAAAAAAAGTCACTTCTCTTCTATCATGTGGCCTCCGGAAATCAAATTCAGGTTGCCAGTTTTGCATACAAGGCATCTTTAGCTGCTGAACCATGTCCCAGGCCCTGTCCAAACAATTCTGTTCTGAGAAATTTGCAATGTGTTCCTAAATCTTAGATGAACAAGAGTTTTATAAGGGAGCTTGGAGAGGAAATGGTACTTTCTATACCACTATTTGCAGATAGATTTCTCATTGCTCAATGAAACAGAATTAGGGCAAGAGCAAAGTGTGCAAGTACAAGAATATTGCAGCGTATTATCTTCCAGGTCAGTGTACAACCCTGAACCTCTTTAAGTTCTCTGGACCTCACTCTTTTTCCCTTACAAAAAAATAAGCTTAACGATACCCAGATCAATGGACAAATTGCACAGGGTGTGTCATGTGATGTAAGAAAAGCGGAGCATTCAGCACACTGTCAGGAATACAACAAGGAAAGATAAAGAACAAACAGCAGAATATAAGCAACATTGATCTGCCCCTAAGCTGACCAGAAATAGACCTAATGATTGCCCAAATCATAACACTTCAAAACCTCTACCTTTTCTTTGTTATTATCAATCACCAGGCATTGACCTTGCTCTCTCCCTGACAGCTGTTCAGTCATGTAACGACCAGATCACATTTCTAAGCGACCTCACATCCTAAGTGAAACACTTCTACCCCTCTATCCACTAAAGGGAAACACATAAACATACTTGGTGACAGCTTGAGCTTCTTTCTGTCTCTGTAGGCCTGAGATGACCTTACTGAGAATTTGTGTGGCATCTTGATAATTTCCTTCTCTATCAGTGAATGAAAAGAAGAGATATTTACACTCAACATCTGGAAAACAACCATGTGGCTATCCATTTGCCAACTGAGTTTTCACATGAAATTAATTCCATAGATAATATCAAAAAATCGGGACACTGTCACGTACATTCATCAAAAATACACCCTTCAAAGAAAAATTTACCCTTCAAATTCCCTTTGGCAGAGCGGCCCCTCCACCTGCTCTCCTTGACTAGGCTCCCAGCACACTGGCCTTGTACAGTTCTCCAAAGGCTCCTGCCTCAAGTTACCTCTGACTTGTCCTTTGCCTGGAAATTCCTTCTATGATAGCTGCTGTTCCACCTCTCATCTTCTTCCCGTCCTCCTTCTCGGGAGGTTTACCTTGCCTTCTCCCTCCATACCACATGGGTGGGAACCTCTTTGTCTTTTGCTTTTCTGTACACGCCCATCTTCAGACTTCTTCACCTCCATGTGAAGCATGCTATCCATCACCCACCTGCCTCCACCTAGGATGGGAGCCCCACAAAGTGAGATCTACCTATGTCTGTGCTGTTGGTTGATGGAACTCAACAAGCAAGCATACACTACCTTGACGGGAAGGAGGTGAATGGTTTTTGAATGAATGAATGAATGAGTGAGTGAATGAATTGGATTGTATCTAGGACTGTGGTGATGGCAGAGCTGAATGCACAGGGAGTAACTGAGGTTACACTAATTAAACATATAGGTGTCAAGTTGGTAATTGAGCAATTGGGGCACATCGTAAAGGGCTGGCAGTTAAGACAAGCCCTGAGCAAGCGTGAAGGAGACTGACTGACGAAGGAAGACACAGCCTATAGTAAGTGCGATCCCGATGGGCTGCTGGGTAAGATGGGGGAAGCTGGCTCGGTATGGCAGAGTCCTTCAGCAAACTCGCTATAGAGCAAATTGAGATTTGCTCCTCTCTCAGCAATGCCTGCGGATATCATGCGGCCAGTTCCTAGTGTTGGGTTGAGCACTCCTGCCAAGATGGACTAGGAATTGGAACCAAGAATCATGAGAAACAAGAAAGCACCTTTTTCCCCTAAGCTCTTCGGTTGAGAATTTATCAACACGGTGCAGGCAAACTACAGCAGAAGCCATGAGGAGCCAGCAAGAATGAGCTTCTTTTCTTCCCCCGTTCATTGCTGACTTGGGCCCTAAAAATTATACAGGAAGAAAAAAAAGGCTTGGAGAGGAGAGGAGAGAAGAGGAGAGAAAAGGAAAGGAGCAGAGAGAAGGAGCGAAGAGGAGGGAAGAAGAGAAAAGGAGGAAAAAAGGAGAGGAGAGAAAAGAAAAGGAGTGGAGGGGAAGAGGGAAGAGGAGAAAAGAGGAGGGAAAAGAGAGAAAGGAGGAGAGGAGGGAAGAAGCAGGGAAGGGAGGAAAGGGTAGGAAAGGGGGAGGAGGAAAGAGGAGGGAAGGAGAAACGAGGGGAGAGGAAAGGAGGGAAGAGAGAAAAAGGAGAGAGAAGGGAAGGAAAGAGGGGGGAGAAGATAGAAGAAGGAAAAGGAAGGAAAGGAAGGGGAGGGGAGGGAAGGGGAGAGCAAAAGAGGGGAGGGGAGGAAGAGAAAAGAAGGGGAGGGAAGAAGAGGGAAGAGGAGGAGAGACGAGGAGGAAGAACAGGGTGAGGAAGAGAGGAGTGCGCCCACCTAAAAGATAAGACTCCATCTTCAACATTCTGGTGACCATGAGGAACCTTCTACATCCCCTGCCCTCCCTTCTCCCTTTCTGGAACTGAAACTAACCAAAAGATACTTGTAAGAGCCAATAAAAGTGCATGATTTAAAGAGATTTAAATCACTGTCAGCCAGCAAGACTTGCCAGGGCACCGTAACCTATGTTTCAGCCATTCACGTAGTAAAACCACCCCATCGCCTCTGCTTCCAGTTCACTGGCAGACAGATGTGCTCTCTCCCGGGTCCTCGCATCATTTCAACACACACTCAGTATTTTAGCACTAGGTGGAAAGGCAGAAATTACACACACTCTTTCAGAATGAGAAGCCCAGTTCTTGGGTCACCAACGATAATCAATATTCCCTTCTGGACTATCCAGCGAGGCTCTCTGTGTTCAGCACTGACTGTGAACATGAGGTGAGGTGTCTTCTAATTGCAATCAGAATGGAGTTTCTCAGTCTCTGCATTAATAGGGAAATCTCAGGCTCAGTCTCCAGACAGACTTTGGTGGACAGGAGCTGGCAAAAAATGACTTTGTGGTGAACTGTGTTGGAAGACCTGAGTTTGTTCCCTGGAACCCACATAAAGATAGGAGAGCACCAACACCACAAAGTCGTGACCTCTCTCCACATGGACCATAACATTTGCACGAGCATGATGTGTGTGCACGTGACCACACACGTTATAAATTCAATTTTTAATTTGCTATAAAAAATGGCTTCCAGGAATTATTTATTATGAATGAATCACAGAAAAAAAACATGTGTCTTTTGCATGTCCTCAATCAACAGGAAATTTTGGGTGAATTTTATTTCCCCTCTTGTATTGTGAAAACAGCAGGCTTTGGGTTTGTATCTAAATGCACAATGTCATAAATTGAGTTCTAGTCATCGTCTCATTCATTCCCCCATTGAATGACCACTGAGTGCTTCTAGATGTCAGTTAGGGTGGGTAAGATGGTGGCTAGAGAGGAAATGTCATTATAACCTGCACACTGAACAACAACAGGGAGGCTCTCCCCAACCTACTGCCTACATTTCTCCTTGAGAATCATTGATGCAATAAAATGACACTGGCCTTGTGTGTAATTATATGTTACATGTGATTTTCCAAGATACTGTTTCCCATTCATTTAAAAAGACAAATGTTAATGATTTGCTGCCACTGCAAAACAAATTCATGGGGTGGTGAAATGGCTCAGCAGGCAACATTTGTCATGCAAGTAGTGTGAACTGAGTTTGATCTCTGGAACCATGAAGGAGAGAACCAGCTCTCTAGAGATGTCCTCTGACCTCACCATGCATGCCATAGAGCACACTCGTACACACACACACACACACACACACACACACACACACACACAATAGTAATAAATAAAGATTTAAAAATGAGGGCTGGAGGAATGGCTCAAGGATTAAGACTCTGTCTCACAAGTAGAAGGTCCTGAATTCAGATCTCAGATCCCATATAAAAACACTAGGCAGAAACAGCAAAGGCCTGCACTTCTGGCCCTGGTGGGCAAGCCTGGGAAATCCCAGAGCAAAGCAAAAGGAAGTAGAAGCAATCCAGGATGATTCCCAAAGTCACCCTTGGGACACACAGTGCCCCCACACATGCGCATATGCAAAACAAATAAATAAAGTTTAAAAAACCAAATTCATAATCGACATGGAGAAAAGAGAACCAAAAAGTGGAATAAGTGATGCATTCAAACTAACATGGCCAGGGTCAGTTAATGCTAGGAGTTTGGCATGTTTCTTTGCAATTGTATTTCTCCTACTGCTGCATTTTGCTTTGTAAAAGGAAATATTGCACAAAAGATAGTAGACAAATAAGGACCAGCATAAAGCATATGGAAGAGTCTAACTCAAGACCTAAGCAATGTGTAGATCATAGAGCATATTCTTGGATAAGGAAATTAGGTCACCAAATTGTCCAGTCACTAGCTAGATGTTTATGCTGGTTACAACCATAAATCAGTCTTTCTCCTTTTCTATTTATGTCTTTTTTTAAAGCAAGACTCCAACAAATTCTTTTTAAATTCATAGGAAAGACTAAACTCTGCAAACTAGACCAAATTATAAGCGACATTATGAACAGGATGTCACACTTGGCAGATGTGGGCTGCTGGCACAGCTCGGTGGTCCAGGGCCCAAACAGTATTCATGAGGCCCTGGGGTTGATTCTCCAGGACCAGAAAACATTTTGATAGGCATCAAAATTTACTATCAATCCACTATAATCAAAGCAATATATCTCAGAACTAACAATACAAAAGTAGGTAAGTGAATAAATGACTCTCAAGACAGAAGTCAGGAAAATTAATATTTGTAGAGAAATAACTGTGCATTTCGTGTGTGATTCTCAGACAGTAGACTATCCATATGAAAATACAGATGGATTTCATTACGAAAGGGGAAACGTCTCAAGAGTTACCACAACTCCTTGAGAGACTGATGAGCATTAATGCTAATGAGGAGGAAATGGAAGGTGCTTTCCTCAACGACCTACCCACTGACGTAAGATCCGTGCTCAGTCAAGTACTCAGACAGACGACATCAAGGGCAAACCAGGTGAAACTCAGTGGGTTACCAATGTGAAAAGACTTGAAAATAGGAAGGAGGCTGGAAGGGAAGAAGAAGGGTTGAAATGGGAAGAAAAAAGGGGATGGGATTAGAGATTAAGAATTTGAAAATATTGTTAAATTCACTATATTCATGTATGATACATGAAAAGAATTGAATAAAAATACACTTTTGCATAAAAAAGTCCATATGCTAAAATACTAAAATGTTAAAATTAGGAAAAATGAAGAAACTTCAGAAGTCTTAACTAAACAAGGAGTGGATGCCTGGTTTTCTGCAAGGCCCAGGATCCAACCCATGGCTTCATGCACGGTGCCAACTGAGTGCGCCCCTGGTTCCTCTCCAGAGAATTCCTTAAGTTAATTCTCACAGTCTCTTCTGTAACTGCAGTAAATGGAGAGATGGCAAAGCCAAGTACAATAAATAGGATTCAAAGTAAAAAAAAAATTCAAAAAAGAAACAAAAAAAGAAGAAAGAAAACAAGAGATTGGAATTGCTCTTAAGATAGAGCAACAATACAGAATCTGTAGGAAGAGAGACAAATTTTCTTTTCTAAAATTATTTTTAGGGTGGAGGTTACTATTCAATGCTATAGCACTTGCCTAGCACGTATAGAGGCCCTGGGTTCCATCCCCAACATACACCTAAAAGAAATTAATAACATTTCCTTTCTGGCAGAAAAGTATGACAAGGAAGCCAAAATACAATATACTGGTAGATTAAAAACATCCAGCAAATAAGGCAAAAAAAATGGAAAAAATGCTCTCCAGCATTAATCACTAGGGAAATGGAAATGACAACCTTGAGACAGCATCTGACACCTGACAAAAATGCCTGTTACCAGGACAGACAAAACCCCAAGTGCCAAACAGCACAATAAGCATGTAAGTTGATACAGCTCTCCTGGGACACAGTGGGAAGCTGCCCCCCTCCTCCCCACACACGCACACAAAGTCGAAATCCCCATCTGATCTGCCAATGGCACAATCAGGTCTCCAGAGCAAAAGATGAAAGAAACATTTCAGAGAAAGACCTGAACTCTGAACTTACTGCGGCATTTCCTGAGTAATAGTCAGCCCTGAAAGAAAGGGAAATTCTGGCATTTGCAAGAATGCAGAAGAACCTGGAGGTCACCGTGCTAAGTGAAATAAGCTGCACACAGAGAGACAAATACACTGCGTGATTCCCCTCCAATGGAAGTTGAACTTGATCTCATGGCATTGGAGAAGGAAATGGTAGCTCATAGGGTGTGAGGAAGCGGTTGGGTGGCCAGGGGGAGAGGTTAGCATAAAGAGAAGGATTTTCAGTTTGGAAGGAAAATAACTTCACAAGGTATTATTCTCAAAAAAGATGGCTATAGGTAATAATACTACACAATTACTCACAGAAAGTACCAAGAACAATGATGGGTCATTAGCTAGATTTTTTTCCGTCCCACGGTGAATATGCATTTTAAAACATTGTGTTACAAATGATAAATGCATGCAAGTTTATCTTATATATTTTTAAAAAATGTACAATATTCAAAGAACATTTGCAAATTAATAAGATGAAAGAGCAACGATCATATTGGGGGAAAAGCTCAAGGAAACACCAGAGTAGCTGATGTAGACATCCAAAGAATAAAACTATGGTGAAGGAGCACTGAGTCTCACTCAAAGTAAAGAAAAACTAAATCCTCAGCTAGCAATGTTCATTAGACTGGAGAAAAATGAGAAAGTGGGGAAACAGGAATGCTAGTAAAGCGAAAAAAAATTGAGCAAAACGCCAGTGCAGAAGTGAAAGAAACGATACCCTCAAACATTCCTAGTGGATTTGCCGCAATATTTTTAGAAAATAATATGGAAAGAAGCATTAAAATTTAAAAATACACACACTTTTTGAACCAGCAGCTCTACTTCTGGGAATTGACCACAAAAATAAAACCACCAATAGCTAAGAATAAGCGTCTAAGAATATTTGCACTGACAGCATGTTATGCACTGAGAATTTTTTTGCCACAAAATGGCTGTTGATAACAAATGAATGGATGAACTACTACATTCACATGTCGTGTGACTACTTCAAAGAATAAGATAGTTCTAGTTTCCAAGATATTTGAGTAAAGTGACTGTGCACAGGTCTGACCACCTGAGTTTGCTGTCCAGAGCCCACTTAGTAGAAGGAAAAAACCTACTTCCGAAAGTTTTCCACATATGACACATGTTCTCTCTCGCGCTCGCTAGCTCTCTCTCTTTCTGTCTCCCCCTTCTATCTTAAATAATAAAATATTAAAAAAACAAAGAGGAATTATTACCCAAATATTGGTGAATGTGTTGTATAAGCATGCAAAAAAGTAGAGAATGCATGTCAAGATCTATTGATCGGCATCTCAAAGGGAATATGAGAAAGGGTGGAAGAGAAGAAAAAAGAAAAAAAGGACTAAAGAAAAATGGCTGTTGCTCAAGAGAAAATATGTAGGCACAATAACATAAATGCAGAAAATAAAACTCTACCACTATAATAATGGAAATAGCCAATGGTAGAGTAAGTTTGTAGACACAGAGAAAAACAAACAAAACTGTGATCTTATTTCTAGATAGGACTATGAATGTTGTTTGCTTGGAACTTTTAAAGAGCTTCTATGATACAATAATTTTCTTAAAGAGAGTAGAAGAAGTCTAGAGGTCTGCCTCAAGTGTTAAAAATAATATTTCTTTTGGCATTCTATCTTCACTTTTAGGAATTATTCTTAATAAAGAGAGGTATAAACCATCAGACTTTTTCAAATTCATGATTAAATTCTGATAAATAAACTTACAAAATACAATGTGATTTCAATTGCAAAACATGGACTTTTATCTGTCCATGTATGTATTTTACATGTATACGTTTTATATGAATGTAAACTATACATAAGGATTCAAATTACATTGTATCATAGATTTTCATTAACATGTTTTATAAACACATTGTCTATATGAGAACATTTTCATGTTGTTATATATTTTTACTATATCCCTATATATAAACATATTACTAAGACAAAGACTGAAAGAACATGCACTAAATCTTGGTGATTATCTGTGGCTAGCGAGAACCTAGGTGGGCTCTACTTCCATCTTTATCGTAACTCATTTCTGAACTCGCTCAATTTGATATGCACCCTACACTACGGGGAGTGCTCGGCCTTCTACATGGAAACCTAAAGATGTCGACTTCCTTGTGAAGTGGACAGCGGAGCTTCTGAATGTTCTAAACCTTTCTCCAAAGCCCCTTTATCTTATCCCTGGCCTCTGGATCACCTGTATTGTGTCTCACAAGACATCTGATGGGAGCCCACCCCTACCCCTGCCTCCTTTCAACTCCAGTCCAGCACAAACCATCCTGTTGGAAGTTGAACCTCCCAGCTAGGCAGCTCTTGGACCACCCCAAGAGGCTTGCTGTGAAAACCATCATTCACCGTTCTTATCACTCATTTCTTTAGACCTGTGAGCAAATTCCTACCTTGTGGACGAGGCTTCCGGACTGGAAACAATAACTCTATTTCTCCTCTCATAGCTTCTCCTGGTGCAAAGGGCTCCGGCTAAACCACAGTGTGGGAAGGTAAACAAGCCTGTGCTGGGGGCCTGGGGTGCTCTGGGGCACAGCGCTGGGACGGCCCAGGTTCTCCTCCTAGGAAACTCCCAGGTCAGCACACCATCAAGGTAAACAGTAGCTCTGGAAGGCAGCTTCCTGCCCCTGCTCCCTTCTACCCCTCCCTCTCATAACATCCTTTTCTCACAGTCCGGTTAGGTTCAAGGAAGATCAACAAAAAGGTGTGCAGCTTTCTTTCAAGCGCACTAGACAAAAATCTCTCTCCTTTGAAGAAATGTGTTCAGTGGAGCATTTGAACTGAGTATAAGTCAGAGAACTATTCTGTAGAACTTGGTGGTAGTCACTTGCAACAAAATGTGACTTATGCCCTGACGGGTGGTCACATAGTATCATTTCAGTAGCTGCTGGAATAACTGCTAAAGGTTGTGAAAGGACAAAGACACAGATGCGCCTTTTTGTCCACACACTTCTGGGTTCCACTGCAGGTATTGGCTTTCTCCGGTATCATCGCTAGAATTCAACTTCCAAATGACTAAGAGTTCCCTTTGTCTAGTTACAGCTCCAGCATAGATAGAACATTCTGGTCTCTCTTACTACAATGTGTCAGGTCAACAATAGGAAAAGAAAACTAGTATAATTAACTCGGGGGTGCTGTTGTATGGACAGACCAAAGAAAATTGAATAAACCAAACTGAATCTTGTAGACTCAATCAACCATAATCAAAGTATGTTTTAGGCTTCCTGTTAGCATAGAATCCAGGTCGACAAATTAACAAAAGAAACCTGGTGCTCTCCAATGGCAATAAACAACAATGGAATACATTCACTGGTTTGCAATTTGCCTGGAGATGACATTAAAGCAACAAGAAAAAAGCCAGAATTGGGAGGGAAAATCACAGCAAATTGGTACCAGCAAGAATGGAAATACACGCGCTAAGTAATTGTCCCAGCAAATGAAGACACATAATGATGGTTTACCTATTAGTGGAAATGGACACACATTGTCATATTGTGCTCAGTCCTTGGTTATTCATGTGTGATTTACCAATTTTGTGGCTCATTCTTTCCTCTGCAGATTTTGAACATCTGAGTCATCTCCATCTTTAGTTCATGTTTCCAGAACCCCCAAAATAACATTTGCAGTAATATATATCAACATTAATTAGGAAAACAAATCTGATGGCATGTTTATGGTTTATTGGTTTAAAAAAAACAAACTTTACTTCTTGGATTTGGAACCAAAGCTGGTGACCCATTTTCAGTGGTGGGAAGAGAATTTCACATAGAATGGAACTTAAGAAATGAAGTTATGGCCCAGGGGTTAGACCTCCATGTCGCCAAAATGCATGTGTCCTACTTTAAACTATTTCTCTCTGACATTTGTCAAATGATGAAATGCTGGCAACACATGGTCAGTATATGAACTAGTTGATGGAACTTAGCAAATCTAAGGAATGAGAAAAGTGGGTCATACACTGAAATCACCCCCCATCCTAGGGCTCAAGGAACCTTGAGGATAGAGGGCTGGTAAGACTGAAAGAACATGAGGATGGGGAGGTCTGGCGCGACCAGTCTCCTCTGGTCAGGACAGGGCTGCTGCACCAGGAACTCACTACAGCGGTATCTACTTCCACAAGACCTGCACACTATCTGGCCTATCAACATGTCACCATGGATAAGGGAAGATCTCAAGAGACACTGCACCTCCCTGAGAGATTGTTGAAGGCTAGTGCCAAACAGGAGAAGAAGAGCGTCTTTCCTTGATGATTTACCCACTGCAGGTACACCCCAGCAAGAACTCAGGTACCTTAGTACAGGCATCCCAGATGAAACCCTGCAGGATGCACACAGAAAACACACATAAAAGTAGGAAGGAGACTGGCTGGAAAGGAAGAAAGTATGAAATGGGACAGGAGAAGGGGATGGGATGGGATGGGAAAGAGTGAAGACAACACGAATTGATTCGTGTATAATAGTCAGAGTAAAAAATAAATCCCCTCCAAAAAAAAAGGAAAGCGGACCACAAAGAAACAGGACTTACTTTGAAGAACTGGTTCCTGTAACTAGAAGACCGACCCCAAACATGCATGCTGGCTCCATACTCATCCACTCACACCCTTCGTGGGTTTCATACTATCTGTCTGTTGTATGGCCGGGCAAGTCTTCCGAGGCTGCAGATGAACCAGTCATCCTCACTGTTTCTAGTTAAGAACAGCATTTAATATTAACAGGGTCAAATACCCTTGAGAATGGGAGAAACCCAGATGTTCTGAGTGGCTTAGGAGGCAGCCAAAGTGGGGGAGGAAACTTCTGGTGAGCCAACTGAAGTGACCCTTTGGCTCCCTCCGCCCATTTCCTTGTCTGGAAGTGTTCCTGCCCTCTGGTCTCTGAAGCTGAGGTCGACTCTATAACTATCTGTCAGACCTGTGGCACTCATAGCCCCTCATACTTCAGCTCCTTCCTTGTGGCTGGCTTCTATTTACATCTCTGTCAGCCTGCTTCAGAAACCTCTAGAAACTTCTTGCCTCATTAACCCTTCGTAGACAGTCTGTAACCTTCTGATGTATCTAACTAGACAGATGATAGATGAGTTATAGATGTATTCACTGCATCATGTGTGCTCTGACAGTTAACAGTAGTCATTAAGATTACAATAAAAGAACCTAGGCTCCCCTTGGCCAGGTTTCCAAGGAGAGTGGGACTGTCTAGCAGATTATTACCACTGAAATTAGACTACCTTGTGAATTTATTCTTATTCAATAAATTCTGACATAGTGGAAAGACGGACGTGACCCAGTACCTCAGGCAAGGGTACAGACAACCCTGAGCTCGGGGGTATCTGAATCCTAAACCTTTCATTTCAGACCTCTTTCTCTTTTCTTATATTTTTTCTACTTTTGCAAGCATATTGAGTATTCACCCCAGCTTCCCTCCTTCCTCTCTCTCCTCCATCCCTTCCCTTTCCTTCCTGATTCCCTCACACTCACTCATTCCCACCCTTCTGCCTGTGTACTTCTATGGATCCCAGGATTCACTCTGACCTGTCTACTCCTATGGGTGTTCAGACCTCTGTGGTATATATCAAGTTATCTCTCTTCAGGCCACCCCACTGATATGTGCAGTTCCCTGCACTCATCCAGCTTTAGACCCAAAGGTTCCCGCTGCAAGTAACCATTCTATAGGTATAATAACAACTACCTACAGAGAGTTTGATGTGCTGTCTTTCTACCTGTAGGCTTCTTGGCTGTCTTCCTTACTGATTTTTCCTTCCCTTTTTTTTTTTTAATAGGTTTGTGTTCTAGTTGACAGTAGCAGGGATGTGTACCATTCTGACAATCAGGTCTTGAATCCAATCAGAAAAACATTGGTTATCTCCTTTATACTCATGCCACTATTACACTTGTGGTCACCTGTTGCCATGGTGATTTATATTACAGCTTACAGATCTCATGCCATTGATGGAGCTTGTGATTATTTCTCTCTCCCAGTAGCTTCTACGGTATTCCTTGATACTGTGTAAGCTATCTTTCAGACTTCTTTCAAAATATTTGCAACAGTACTGCCTTAGACCTTTCTGGAATGATCAACTTCAGATCCAGGACTTTAAGGTAGAAGAAAAAAAAAATGTAAAACTCCTCAGAGACTGACAGATGCATAGAAACCCGGAACAAAAGAAGACAGGGCTGGGTAGTGTTTCCTTGGAGCATGAGTGCCTGAGTGTGGATCCCCAGCATTGGTGGAAAATCCTGACACCAAGGCACGTGTCTGAACCCAAGCACTGAGGCAGCAGAGACGGTTCCAACACTGGAGCTCAGCGGCCACCCATCCCAGCCAATCAGAGCTCCAGGTTCAATGAGAGACTTGAATAAGTAAAGTGGAGAGTAATTGAAGAAGATACCCAGCATCAACCTCTGGTCTACACACACACACATACACTTATGCATGCACATATACACACACGCACACATGCAAACATACACACATGCGCACACGCATACTTATGCATTCACATATACACACATACACACATACACACATATACACACACATACCTAAAGAGAGTACAGTGGCACTCAAACCCAAAGATCAGCAATGTGTCTCTTATTTTGTGCTGCTCCGTCTGCAGGGAGACTTGTTCAGCAAGTCTCTTTCTTTTCCTCTTACCTGCTATCCAGAAGAAGAATCAAACTGTTTGCCTGCCTTGGCTGGCGAACAGCTATGAGCTCTGTTTTCCAAGAGGAAGCTGCAGCCGCCATCCCACAGCACCACCGCAATTCACAAGAGCCATCCACAGCTGCCCAGACTCCTAATAGAGGGATTAGACCCATAGCTGCTTTAAATTCATGAGCCCGAGGAGCTGGGGGTGGGGAGCACATACACAGTTGTGTGGTTGTGTCCTCTCAGAGTTCCCTGCGCCTGGGGACAATTGATCATCTCTAGTCTCGGAAGACTGGCCTGACCAGTCCCACAGAATTTTGAGGGCAGTGACTAAGCCTAGACTTGGCGCCCTTATTTAACATTCTAATTAGTCACTAAATAAAGTCTTTGCTAGAACCCTTTACATCCTATACAGTCAGGAGGACGAGATCTAAACAGGAGTTTTCCTGAAGTACTTCCCTGAGCTGTCCAGTCAACTAGGAAGTTTCCATGCTGAGGAAAACCTGCCAGCTTGGCTCTGGGCAAGATTGGACTTAGTGCATTGGCAGAGTGGATTGGCAGCCAGGCCTGGGGCTCCACCCCAGTCCTCCCCTGCCATTTGGTTGGGTTATATAAAAAAACCCAACTTCCATATAATCCAGTCAACTCAGATTTCCTGCTTTTGAACATTTTGAAGGCTAGCATGATATTTACAAATCAGAGGGGCCTTTAATGTTTTATAGTGCATGCCTGCTACCAAACACATAAACTGCAGAGTAGACACAGCCCGCCCCTCAAGCTGGCTTCCAGAACCGGGTGACAGCTTGTGCTTTCCTTGTAATGGAGACTCAGCTTTCCAAGAGGTTTGTGAACCGGTTCAAAAAATGTTCTACAGAGGAAATGAGAAATGGACTTGAAGGACAGCACAATGTTTTCTGTTTTAAATTTTCAGAAAAAAAAAATCATGCGGCCACAAAACAAGGCTGCTCATCCACTTAAGCAACTTTCTTGTTCCTTATGAAGTTGCCACTTGTCACTTTGAGTAATTAAATACAGCTGAAAGATTTTGTAATTATGGAGTGTAAAAAACACACACCTCTGTTTTTAGGTAGGAACTGAAAATGCTGGTCTGTTTTATCAACATGTTCTCCTGCTCTGGCGTTACCATAAGCACAAATGCACATTTGGCTTATTATTAGCACCATATGACTTAACAATAGAAAAAAGAACTGTAAAAGTTAAGTAAGGAAATATTCCTCACTTGCTATCAGCTATATTAAAGCTACCAAAAAAAAAAAAAAACAGAGTACAACTTAAAAGCTTTAAAAAAAATTGAGGGGGAATCTGTATTTGAGCGGATGGTCAACGCTATAGATAAGTTAGTGAACCTTCCTGATACCATGTAAAGAAACTTTGGCCAGGGCTGGGGATGTAGCTATATGGCAAAGCATCTACCAGGGATGTGTATGAACAGGCCCTAGATTTGACCCCTAGAGTATGGAAGGGAGAAAGGAGGGGAAGAAGAGGGGAAAAGTAGGGGAAGAAAATGGGAAGGGAGGAGAAAGAGAGGAAATGGAAGGGAAAGAAAGAGAAGGGATGGGAAGAAGAGAAGGAAGAGAAAGAGAAGGAAAAAGGAGGGAAAGAGAAGGAGAAGGGTGGGAAAGAAAAGAAAAGGGGAGAAAAGGGAGGGGAAGAGAAGAAAGGAGGGGAAGAAGAGGGAAGGGAGGGGAAAAGGGAAGGTAAAAGAGGTGAGGGAAAAGAGAGGTCTAAGCCACAGTGTCAGTGGGTTTAGGGTTTACATAGTAGTTGTTGGAGTTCACAAGCTGTACCCTTTACTTCAGCTCAAAAGACATGCTCAGAATGCTCACCAAGTAGTAAACAACTGCTAACCACTGGCAATACATGCTTGATAATCCAAAAAGATTAGATGCAAACTCTCTCTGCCAAGCCGATGTCTAAATTAGGTTTTATGCATTCATGGAAGACACCAGTGGACAGAAATAAGAAAGTAACACATTTGCATCTCCTCCTTTCAGTTAAGACCACTATCTGCTTCCTCTCTGGAGAAGCGCTGTGTTGGGATTTGGAGTTACAGGCCCATATACTACTAAGACATTGTGCCTATGACTTTCTGGATCTTCCTCTTGTATTGTGTAACAGAGAAGTAAAGAGGATGTAGGTAAGTTCCAAAGAGTTCTCCATAAAAGCTAGTTCAGTCTCCCACTTCAATAAAACAAGTTGTTTAAAAATAAAAGTCGGGCTGGAGAGATGGCTCAGGGGTTAAGACTCTATCTCGAAAGTAGTAGGTCCTGAGTTCAGATCTCAGGTCTCATATGTAAACACCAAGGGGAAATGGTGGCAGCCTATACTTTTGGACCTGGTGGGCAGAGCCTGGAAAATCCCAGAATAAAGCAAAAAGGAGGTATAACAATCCAAGATGATTCCAGAGGTCACCCATGGTCCTCCACAGGAACACACATGCCATCTGATACACACACACACACACACACATACACACACACAAAGAGCGAGGAAAATAAATAAAGTTTAAAAAAAATAAAAGTCATCCCTCTCTTTGATAAGCACTGAAAGAAACAGTGTCCTGCTTACCCTCTCACATCAAATTCTTTGACTGTGCTCTTTTCACAAAACTAATGGAAGGCTGTGGTGATAGCTTGGGCAGAAAAGTGCTTGCCTTGCATGCTTAAGGACCTGAGATCAAGCCCTGAAAACCCACATTAAAAAAAAAAAGCCAGGTTGGTGACATAAGCTTGTAATCCCAGTACTGGAAAGGTGGAGACAGGCAGATCCCCATGGCCCTCTGGTCAGTCAGGCTAGTTGGCTTGGTCAGCTCCCGGCCAGTGAGAGACCCTGTCTCAGAAGACAAGGTGGACAGCACCAGAGGAAAGACTCCTGAGGTTGTTCTCTCATTGCCATGGGCACATAGATGCACATGCATGCACACACACATACACACACACACATTAGACAAACTAAGTAGAGCCCAAGCCATTGAGTATGAACATAATTACCAATATTCATACATCGCAGCATGGGCCACAGCCCTCTGTAACAATACAGGCCCATGGAATGACTTCTATTTTTTGCCATTAGAGTCAACAGTCCTTTGCTCACAGTGTCTCAAAACATGTGTTCAGCCCAGATGTGCCTGCTCCAGTTCTGGGCTTGGGTTTACCAGATATTCACACACAGCTATAGGAGAAAATGTAGGCACTGCGGAGCCAGTGAGGCATCCCAAAGTGTGTTGACTGCAGGCCTTTAGCCCACCACCCACACAACTTTCCTGTCCTTACTTGCCGGCAAAGGTCTCTTCCATTGTGACTTGATCAGGGGACTCTCTAGGCCTGCTTCAGGAATATTCCATATTCCATGGGCCATTATTTAATTATTATTAATGATTTAATATTGACTTCACTGATAATTCATAGAACATTCAATTTGCCCATTTGCACAGCTCCATGGCTCTTAGCATGTGTTTACAAGATCAGAAAACTCTTGCGGCCTGATTTGAGAACGTTTATCTTTGATGATGTCATACATGTATACAATGCATTCTGATCATATTTGCAGTTTCAAATAAAAAGGCCCCAGCTAGGCAGATAGAAGGTAACCATTTTGCAATGGGAGACTGATCCACCCCTCACCACAGTCTCCTACTCTTATTCCATCTACCTTTGAATCTATCCTTATAATAAGACTCCACTTTAACAGCTTTTTATCTCTGGCCAGGGGGTGACATCCAATACCCATCAGGACACAGCCAAGGGCATTGCAGGAGCAGCAAAACTGAAAAAAAAATCAACAAACCATAATCCAGAACATCAGAGACTCTATATCAACCACCTGGAATTAGGCCTGCCTAATCTCTCCCCATCCTGAAGCTCAGGGAAATTTGTGGAAGAGGGGGCGGTAAGATTGTAAGAGCACAAGGATGGGAGGAGTCATGATATGCAAGATACTCCACACAAGATAGAGCCGAAGCAATTATCATAGGACTCTGCATGATCTGCGCAATGACCAACATATCATTGACCCCTCAAAGTCTAGCATGGACTAAAGGCACTAGGATCCTTAGAAGCAAGGGATTAACAGTCACAATAGTGTTCCTATACTTAAGGGGAACACAAGAAAGAGTTCTAGGAAATGCCACTGAGTCCTTACATCTCATCAGAGAGGAGGACCCAGAGGAAAGTTTGATGTACACTTTAAAGGATGCCACAGAGATGGGGAGAGGGGGCACTGGGAGAAAGGGAGGAAAGGGGGAAAGGAAGGGGAAAAGAGGGGAGGGAGCAGGGAGGTCCAGGGAGGGGTGGAGGGAGGGAGGGAACAGGGGTACCTATTACATTTGTATGAGCAGAAAAAAAAAAGGCCCCAGCTATTGTTCTAAAATGTGGAGCCCTCTGGTCTGCACAGGCATCCCAGGTGAAAATGGAAGTACACACTCACAGAGACGTGCAAGTGGGAGGCAGATTGGCTGTAAAAGAGAAAGTAGAAGTGGGAAAGGAGTGGGGGGATGGGCTTGGGTATTAAGATGAGCATGAAAAATGACCTCAGTTTTATTTATGAAAGTGTCAAAGAATTAAAAACAAACTCTTATGAAAATAATTTTATACAGTGTTTGTGTTAGACCAAGCTTACAAACACTCCTACAACAGTTTCTGTTTGATTTGTTACATTTTTGAATTATGATTTTCTGTTATCCATCATAACTGTCATATGGCAATAAAGTAATGAAAAAAATTTAATGGGTTAAAATAAAAGGAACCTGTTCCATGAAAAATAATTAAATAAAAGGCTGTGCACTGGCTAAAATATACAAGACACATACAAATATACAAGACACGTACAAACATACATTATGCATGCCAATATACAAGACCTATACAAACATACAAAACACATACAAATATACAAGACACATACAAATATATGACACATACAAACATTCATACAAATATATAAGATACATACAACTATTCAAAATACTGTAGAGTGGAAAAAATTGACTTCACTTCTTAACTTTGTTCTTCCATCTGAAATATGAGCTTGACTTTGTTTTTCCCTACTATAAGAAACAGTGAGCCTGACTTAGGAATTTTTGTCTCAATTTAAAAAAAAAAGATACATCTAATGCTAGATATATCTGTAGAATTAGCAGGTACTCACTAACAGGTGTAGAAAGGGCAATGGATGTAGCTGAATTTTAGGGTCAGCAAACAGCTGCTCAATGTTTGTGGTTTTCATACTAAATAGAAGAAAAAACACACACTGTGTGTGTCACTGGGTAGTGTAGCTTTCTGCTGCTGCTTTTCAGTGAGATCACACAAACTCCCATTCCATGTGCTGATATACTGGTTTTCAAGCTCTGCTAAAATGAAGAAGATATAGAACTGTAACCACACAATGGAAGGGGCAGGAAGCAGAGTTTGCAATGAGAAACCTTACGCATTGTGAGGGACTCATTAAATAGTGCAGCCAGCTGAAGGAAACTTGCCCCCAGGTTAAATCAGGCTTCATGGGCTTCCTCTACCTCTTCAACCCAGTTATCCAAGAGCAGGAAATCCACACCCTGCAGACGCTCCTGATTAGACATATCACAGATGATGCTGATATGGAGAAAGTTTGCACCAACACGTACCCCTCAGCAGCGAACTTCTTATGTATCCCAGTCTTTCGGTCTCATTCTAAATTGCTTCATGACACAAGACTGGCTACTTACTGTTCAGCGACTTTGGACTGTGGACATTGACCAAGTTGCCTGACAATCCACCCACACTCTTTGTCCTGTTTTCAACCCCCTCCCTCCCCAGCCACTTTCTGGGTATGCATTATCTGGTTTGGCTGTCTCGGCTGCCTACTTCAGATAATTGCTCAACCCTCCACTTGGCTTGACCCAAGAGAATGGATGGCAAATGAGCCAAAATTCTCTTTGATCTCTCAGAACTTGAGATTCCATTATATAAGCTACCATAAATCCTGGCGGCGGAGATTGACATCAACTTCCAAAAGTTACCAGAACCCGACACTCCTACTTGATTCATTGTGGATTCTGACATCTCTTTATTAATATAGACTCGGCACTTTGGCAAGTCAGCGATAAGAGACTTTTCTGAGTTACCTTCTGAATAGTTTTCAGGACTCCTTGATTAATTTTCCTCCCCTGTAATCTAAGCTTCATGCGCCAAATGTTCTAACTGGCTGTTTGCCTCTAAGGGTTTGAACTCACAGATGTTTCCTTGTGGCCACAGAGAATACCACTCCTGTGAAGAGAGGTTCGATAAATAAAACTGGCCATAAATTTTGAATCGAAAGAGCTGGATGAAAGAGTCAAGCACAGCCCGTGGTGGCCACACTTTTTTGGACATCTGCAAACCCCTCCGGCGTAGCCAACCATCCAATAGCACTGGTGGTGGAAGGCAGAAATCCTCAAGTGAAACCAAGCCATCCACGATTCCCTGGGATGTCACAGGAGAAATCCCTCTCCCGCCTCAACATACCACTCTGACTTCTCGCTAGGAGAAAATTGGCACGTTTCAGATCCCTCCTATTCCAAGTGCTGAGGGAGGAGTGAGATGGATGGGATCCAGATGGAGAAGAAGGAGTCAGAGAGGGCCTGCCTCATCCAAACACAAATAATCTGTGGACTGCTCTGGCGATTAATACTCCACTACTTCAATGCAGCTTATGCAACAGGAATACCACAATAAGCAGACCTTTGATTTCTGGCTCTTCTTTTCCTAGAAAACGTTTTTCTATGAATCCTTTTTGTTACCAACTGGATTGGAAGTAGCTCTTGGTTTGCGCTGGGAGGTCTCAGTGGGCTGGAGGGAAGGCCCACCAGAGCAACATGAACCATGTTCTTCCTGCCCAATGGAACAATGTCACTGTCTCCCTGTACCTCTCGGCAAGAATCAGTGCCCTGGGACACTCTTGAGTACAGCGGCGGCCCAGAAATTTATTGTCACTGAAATTAAATTATTGAGTGTGCCTGACCTTTTTTTTGTTTTTGTTTTCTTTCCCAGATTGCCTCATAAAAATTTATTTTTAAATAGTTTATTCCTTTGAATGGTTCATACAAGTACATGCTATTAAACCCAGAAATTGTATCTCCTTTCTCTATTCTAATAAACCTCCCATGACCTTGTATTAATCTCCATCCATCTCCTAGTTTTCTTTCATTCTTTTTTTAGTTTCTTTTTATTTAATATTCTTTATTCTTATACACTTTCACATGTGAACACAATGAGCTTATGTCACTTCACCCCTTACTACTCCTCATCCCTCCCATCCCATTTCATACTTTCTCCCTTCCAACTGTCTCCCTCCTACGTTCCTATCTTTTTGCATGTGTGGCCCACTGGGTAATTTTTTGAAAAAATTCTGACTTAAATTCATTGTATGTATGTATGAAACTGCTTGGCCTTTTCTTCCCACCTAATAAAGATTGGGATCCCCAATAAGTCCTTGACTTGTTTGCTTACATAATTGTCACCCTAAATTTTTTTTTCATTTCGCCCTTAAAAGATAAAAGTGAAAGTAAAAAAGTACAGCCCCCCTCCAGCCCCCTAACTTCTGTTGCCATCAAATCACTGGACTCAACACTCCCATAGGGTGAAGCATTTCATGGTGACAGAAATCCCACAGGCTCCCTTCCCAGGGGAGCCCTCCATCTGTGGTAGAGGACACATCTGCCACCCTGCTCTCCCAGCCGGATGCCTGTGGGTATGACTGAGCTTATGTTGGTATCTTAACTCACTGTCCTCAATGGAGGTTGCAGAACACAGGAAATACAGATGCATAATTTACTATGGCCGTAGGGATCATAACCCCTCATCCCCATAAGACCTCAAAATGAAAGATTTGCTCAGTACCCAATGTACAATATCTATCTGATAACTATAAATTTGAACAATTGATAACTATAAATTTGAACAATTTATATACATAATAAATATAATACATATAAGTAATAAATATATAATATTTATAATAGATATGTGAGTTAGCTACTTATGACTTTATATTCTGGCCAAGTAAGGTAGTTTTATCATAAAAATATTCTGAGAAAACATCTTACATATATTCAGTGTTATTAGTGCATTGTATGGTCTTCTAGTGGCCATTTGCCAGTTGTCGAACTCATCTTGCAATTAGAAAGACAGAATACCTGTCATGCAACTTGAAAGTCAGAATATCCGTCATGTAACATGGATGGAAGACTTGGGGGAGGGGAGTTCACTGGAGATCAAACCCAAGGCTTTGTGCATTCTAGGCAGACATTCTGTCACTGAGCTACATCCCTGAACCTTTTCTTAATTTATCACTTGCCGTGTTGTCCAGACTGGCGTCAAACTCTGTGTAAACCAGGCAGACTTTGAACCTGCCATCCTCCTGCCTCAGCCTCCCAAGTAGCTGGGATCGAAGGACAGGGCCATGAGGCCCGGGTCACAGTGACATCTTTGACTTCCATCCCATTTCTCTTTCTGAGAGTCACTCTTGCAGCAGAATCTTCTTTACAACCATAAACAGCCATAATTCAAAAAACAAGTCTTGGAAGATCTGTTCAATTGTTCAATTTAGGTTGTTCAATTTAATTTACCAGCTCTCCTCTCTGGGAACTACTCCGATCACCCCCAAATTGATGTACTCACTCTTCAACTGAAAAAGTCCATCTTTCCCTGTGGCTGAAGTATTGCTACTATCCAATCTTACCCTCACTGGAGTCCTGAGCCCCAAAGACGATGAAAAACTCCCCATTCCTGAATGCTCTCCCCCTACCTCCTTATACACTTAACTATCCCCTCCCCGCTCCCCTCCCAAAAAAAACTGACTCCTGGCTCCCAAAGCTTGCTGTGTCATGCCTTTGATTATAGTCTTCCATTTCCTACCATCTTCCTGTGGTGACATTGTCTATCCTTCTGGGTCAAAGCCAAGTATCACTTCCTGCCTGAAACTGCGCTCAGCCCACCCGACATGACATCCTCTGTTGATGCTTCTGCACCATGGAGTCCCTGGCTCTCCAGGCACATGCTGTATTGGTGGACATTGTGGAGCAGAGCCGTCAGAGCTGTGATGTGGCCACCACACAGCGTTTATAGAGCATGTCCAGCTCTCCGCATCCAGCAAAGAGCAGGTAAGAATCAAAGACCCCTTCCACCAAACACAATGCCCTTTCTCACACTAGGGGGTACTCCTCTCTGCCCACTGTGCCATGATCAACCCTGAGCAAATCACCATAAGTACCTGAAGCCCTTGCAGGCTGGTTGCGGGTAGTCCTTGAGCTTAATGAGCCACAGCAGGGCTCTGTAATGGTGACTTATTCCCTAAGCAAAATGAAGAACTTCCAAAGTGAAAATTGAATTGTGTTCTATCCTGAACAAACCGAATCCCAATATATTCTGTAGTATAATTCCATGCAAATAGGATTTCCAAAATTCCTTATTGAAAAAAAATTTTTACAAAAGTACCTGACAACATAGTTTTAAATTAAATACTAAAATTGATTATGGGGTTGGGGAGATGGCTCAGAGGTTAAGCCTCTGCCTCCAATGCTGAGGACCTGAGTTTGAACCGCAGATCCCATGTAAAAATCATCATTACAAATGGTGGTGGCGGGACTGGAGAGGTAGCTCAGGGGTTAAGCCTCTGCCTTGCAGGCGGAAGGTCCTGAGTTCGGAACCTAGACCCCACGTATATCCTGAGTTCGGATCCTAGACCCCATGTATAGTCGCCGGGTGGAAGCGGGGACGGCCTGCGTTTCTGGCCCTGGTGGGGCGGAGCCTGTGAATCCACCGCAGAGTAAACAAGGAGGAGGTGGAGGCGGTCCATGGTGGTTCCTGAATTCGCCCGTGGTTCTACACACACACACACACACACACACACACACATACACACATGCGCACACATGCACAATTGAATAAATAATAACAAAAAATGGTGGTGGCCTGTACTTCCAGCCCTGGAAGGCAGAGCCTGGGAAACCCCAAAACAAAGCAAAAAAAGAAGATAGAGCAATCTAAGATGATTTCCAGTGGCAACCCTTCTCCTCTGATACACACATACACTAAATACAGAAAAATAGATTTGTGATAATGACACAATACTATCACCTTCACACCTCTCTCTATAAAGGATATGTGCATGGCCTCATGCATATACCTCACACTATCACACTGGGCTTTCTTTTTCTGTAGCATAGGTTATAGAACCCTACGTCAGGTCCTGTGTTTGGAAAGCAAGCACTTTACGACGGAATTATCTCCCCAGACTCTCTTTACATGGTTTTAAGAAAACAAATCTTGCTGTAGGGTTGATTACCATAAATAAAGCCAAAGGACAAAAGAAAAACACAGTCTTGCAGACAAGTTCAAAATTCTTTGTGGATTTCTTGGAGTCTGTAGCTAAATCCTGAAAGGAAATAGACCCATATGGTTATTTCCCTAAGCAGTGGGAGGGAGGGGAAGAAGCAGAGAAGGGAGGGGAAGGCTTCTCAAACATGTGTTGGTCCTTTGCAGAAGGACCATGCTGGATTCTTCTAAATCAGCTGGGGAAATCGAGGAGCTTAGAAAAACTCCACTGAAGTTCAGCAAATAGTTTGACAAGAGCCAATGATGAAGAAATACCAAAGACCCAATGTGGCACATCAGCACCCCAGAGAGAGCAGGACTGGCCGACATGGCCAGTCTAATTACCCATCTCGAGTTCCCGGCCTCATCATCTTTTGCCACCTGTCTCTTCCTCCTTGTCATGGGCAGTAACAGCAGGGCAGCAAGCGAGAGTCACCCTGTTTGCATCTGCTCAGAACCCCCTTCCCTCGAAGAATTGAGAACCGGTGATCACAGCTTTGAATGAGAGGCTGAACCACATTAAGCACCTGAAGACTGTGGTTAGGAAAAGGAAGGGGCAGGCACGAGGTCAATAAGACCCTTGGCGATGTGGGGTCTAAAAAAGGCAGCACTGCACTAAAGGACATGCACTAAAGGCCCCAGAGCCTTGACAGTACCCCTGGGAGGGGACGATCACCATGCCCACACACGAGCTTTGTCCCACAGCTGGGGGGTCTCTGCACCCCACATCCACCTCTGTACACACAGTCACTGACTCAGAGACACTAATCAGCCTGCCTCTCACACCAGGTCCCAGTGCCACATCCAGGCTACCTGCCCTCACTTTCATTTCCAAGATTTGGCAGGTAATGATTTGCACCAACAAAAAGTGAACTTTTCACTAAACTCTTTTATTCCCATTATTTTATTTAATCCTCACCCATAATCACACTCTTGTGAGTCAAATATTATTATGACTATTTTACAGATGGGGAGATTGGGGCTTAGCAAGGGAATCAAACATCCTGCAAGCTTAGCCTATTCCTCTAAGAAAAGGTGCACTCCTATGAAAAACTTCAGAAGTAAATGTGCATCAAATGATGTCTGCAGCACAGACATTGGAATTGCAAGAATTTATCTTCCAGGGCCTAGGATTTTTTTACGTGTGTGCGCGCGCGCGTACATGCATGTATGCATATATATGCATGTAGATTCAGGACAACCTTGGGGATCATTCCTCAGGAGCCAACCACTTTGATTTTGGGGACAGTCTCTCATTGCCCTGGAACTTGCCAATTAAGCCAAGATGGCTGAGCAGAGCGTCACAGGGATCTACCTGGCTCCACCCCCCACCCCACCCCCAGTGCTAGCCTTACATGCATATGCCTCTGTGTCCAGCTTTTATATGTGAAGTATGGAGTCCTCAATGTTGCCCAACAGCAGCAAATCATTTTAATTTCTTGCTTGGGAGTGCTAGGGATTAATCCAGGGTCTCATGCATGCTAAGCACAATACTCTGCCATTGAGCTTCATCCCGAAACCTGCAATATGCCTCCTTTGGCTTGGAAACCAAAACAAAGCATCTGTCACACATTTGCATAGTGTTTATCTTCCCTGTCTTCTCATCACAAAGGGATATGACCATCCTTAGAGCCAATATAAGGAGAACAGTAATGGCGAGATGGCCGCTGGAGGCCCAGGGTAGGGGATGGCGGGGGTGAGGGGGTAGGGGGGAGTGTCTCTCAATGCTTCTCACTCAAGACTGATCACCTGGACTGCTCACTATTTATTTTTCAAGACAAACCCCTGCTCCCTTACAGTCAAACGGACATCAACTTCTAGCAGCTAAGGTACAGCCCTTCAGTTCATTTATTCAACCAGCATTCACTGAGCACCTGGCGCTATACTAGGAGTTTTCTTCTTCGTGCTGAGTTCCTTACTTCCTTCTTCTTGGGGTTATTCGCTGGTACAAAGTCCTGCTAAGTAGCCTGAGCTGACCTTAAACTGAAAAATCCTCCTGCCTCAGTTAGCCCCTTCAATATTGAGTTACGGGCATCCTCATATTGAGTTTCTAAACCTTAAATACTGCTAACAGCTTTAGCAACTACTTTAATCTCATATCTCCCCTACAATTACTCCTAGTAGCAATTCTTTGTCTCCCTTCTTCACAGATGAGAAATTTAAGGCCATTGTAAAACAGTTTGCCCACAGAGTAGAGCTAGAAAGTGGTAGGATTCAGGACTTGGAATCTGTCACCACCCATGGATTTATGGATTCCCCATCAAGGAGTTCACTTTGTTAGAAAGCTTGGGAAGGGCTCTAAAAAAGCCTTATTTGCAAAATGTTTCTAGAGAACAGTTTGGGTCCCTTCTGTCTCTAAACGAGTCACAGACTTTCAGAGGGAAAAAGTTTTGCCCCCCGGAAAGAGTCATAAAATTCAATGATGGGCAAAATTTTACCTCTGGAATGACCAGAGGTAGATAGCCGGATGCTACCCAAAAGGCACAATGACCATCCTCACCATCACCATCTTCAGCAAAGCTACTTGGCAGCAAACCTGTCTCTACAAGCCTGCCGTTGTTAGTCCCTGGGAGGGAGAGTCTTTAGGTGGTATCAACAGCTGCCCATTCCAGGCAGAGGTGCCCAGGTGGGACCCTCCAGACATATCCTGCATGCTTTTATCAGTAGCCTGATGGGGTTTTTTTCCAGCTGGTCACTCATTCTCCTGCCTGTCCTACCCCCACACTTCATCTCCCTGCACCCATGGAACAGAACTCTTCCCTATTGAGAGAAACCAAAATTCAGCCACAACCTCAGCCCACGCAGTCGCTCCGATCAACTTGACTGAAAACGCAGACACCCACTCGGAGAAGCCTCGGCCAGGCTGTCATGTCTAAATTACGTAGAGGTTTTTCACGCTCTGGGTCCTAAACTACATGAAGTGCGGAGTTCTACCAGCAAAAACACAAGAGTTTTTCCTAGACGGTCACGAACAATAAAATTGAACAAATATCCCCAAGTCTGGAAGAAAAATGCCCCTCTGGTTATATTTACATTCTGCAGTTCACAGTCACTATTTTGCCTCTTTCTTTGCATACCATGTCCCTGATGCCTACATCATTTTCGTTTTTAGTTTCTTTGAAAAATCTGACCACCTCTACAATATCGCACTCAAGGACAACAGTATTGTATCGCAGGGCCCAAAGTAGAACTTATCAGAACAGTAAGAAAACTTTAGGGATGGTCACATGCTAATGCAGGCCACCTAATAAAGCTGAGTGAGTCTCACATGAAGACCCACAGAGACATGAAAGAAGGAGGAGGAGTGGTTGGGAAGAAAAAAAGTCTTCAGAAAAAGAGGGAGATGAGATTGGGTGATGCACAGTGAAAGTGACTTAAAGTCAATAGATACGTATATGAAATTCACGAAGAATAAAAACAAGTTTTTTAAAATCCAACTTTTTTCAAGAAATAAGCAAGAATTTTCTAGAATACAAATGGCGCCGAGTCCACAATCTCAGATGGGCTCCCATCACATGTAATTTCTTCCCGCTTTCTGCGTTTTAAAATAAATTCAAATACTTCTGCCTGGTACTCTGACATGCATTCTCAACATGTGTTTGTTTTGCTGTTGTTTGTTTCTCCTTCCAAACCAGATGGAGTTTCCCAGCAACCTCATTCATACAGGTGTTCTGTCAGCCTATTAGATTTGGCCCTACAAACTGTTAAAAACAACATCTGTCATCTCTGAATGGGACTTGGTGCCATGAGCAAAAAATCTCAATAAAGCATAACCCTTATATTCGACCCATCTTTCAAAACAAATAAAATTTCATCGCCTTGGTTCCTTACGGGCATATCAGAGAAAACACAAACTGCTTGCTACCTAACCCAAGCGTGAAACTTACAACTTGAGGAACACTTCCTGAAACCCTACTCCCGGTCAAAATGAAAGTATCCTGGCTCTGCTTTTTTTACCCTAAGTGACAGCACCAGTCACGCTCCCCCCCTCCCCACACACACACCCTGCACACAGCCACCCACAGTTGTTTTCAGACCTGAATCAACCAAGGCCACACGGCTCAGAAGAACTTGCCTACACTCTCCCTGGGCGCCCTCAAGACAGGCTGTCTCCTTGCATTACTAGATGGCGTAGCTGTGCAGAGAACTCATCTGCCTTCAGGAGATCCGAGCTTATGCAGCTCGCTCTATTTAGTCCCCGCTCACTGAAGTCACAGCTCCCACGATGGAGGAAACAGGTGGTGTTGAAAGAGCCGGGACAAGGTCAATCCAATTAGGAACTTTGGCAACTCTGACACATTTCAACCGAGCAGGATCCCATAGCTACAAGTGGATCCCAGAGAGACGTTATCTGGGGCCGCCAGGCAGCCTGTCAGTTGTAAGGAGCGGGTGGTGGCGCTGCCCTCTGACTCAGCCCAATAGCATTTCCCAGCGTGAATTTCCACTGAGTCCAGCTTTACCGTGCCAGCCCCGGGGACTTTCGTCCCTGGAGCCCGTGAGAGAAGCAGGGACATCATCTTTTCCCAAGAGAGGTAAGCTCAGAGGTTACTGTCTGCTGGCACATAGCAGCACATTACAGCCAAGAGAGATAGAGAGAAGAAATCAGAGTACCTGCTGGAGAAGAGAGTCACTCAGACACTGCCTTCTTGGGCCAGAGAATGGCAGGGGGAAGGGCCCCAGACCCAGAGCTGCTGAGCGGGAAGCCTGCCTTCTGGGTTTGGGCAGAAGCCGCTCCGAGGTTGTTATGACCATGAAATTAGGAAATGCAGAAACTCAAAAGTAAAGAGCTAGCACCACCCTTTGACTGCGATTGGAAAATCTCCTTCAGATAATAGGGGAGGGGGTGGTCTTCGCTGCTCCCGGCAGGCCTGAGTCTCACTTGTTCAGAATGTCCCTTTGGGTCACTATGTACCAAGGGACCCCTCTTAGGTGAAGCTGGATGTCTTTTGTTTGTTTGTTTGCTTGCTTGCTTGGTTTTTTTTTTTTTTTTTTCTTTTTACATAACCCAACCCACTTGCTCTCTCCTTGAAATAAAGCTCAAAGTCTAGACACAGGCATGTTGACTTGGAAAAAAAGAAAGCATTCATTCAGCACATAAATTTTCTTCAACCAAAATTAGCTACAGCTCAAAGTAGGCATGCAGCATGCCTTCAGCGAGCATGTGCCTAACTTTCTCTTTCAGTCATTGACTCCACTGCCTATTCTGTGCTTATCACTGGTTAATTAATTAGGTTCCTGACTCTGGAAAGCCACACAGACTTAGCTTTGCTCAGACTGGGAAGCCCTTCTTTGGGCCATAGGATCCTTCCAGAAACTACTTGACATTTCCTGAGGGATGTGGAGTTTCTGTTGTTGTTGTTGTTTAGCTTTTCAGTTTGGGGGTGATGCATTTTGTTTTGCTTCTTTTGTTGAGAAAGGGTCTCGTGATTCAGCTCAGAACCTGCCGTATAACCCAGAACGTCCTCAAAGGCTCCCTCTCACCCCTCCCCTCCCCCTTCCCACCTCAGCTGCCTGATTACAGGAATTACAGGTATAAGCTACTACACTGGGTTCTGCTTTTATTTGCTGTTTTGTTTTGTTCTAGAGTAAGAAATATGGATTTAAAATTGTTTTTTTCACCCTTACTCCCCTTTCCTCTTCCATGATATTCCCTGAGCCTCTGGGGGGGGGGCGACAAGTGGTTTAAATGTCCTGTTTAGAGAGGAGAAGTCCACAGTCACTCATTTTCTGAAAGAGTTAAAATATTTATTTTCTCTTTTAGTGCTAGGAATGGAACTCAGGACCTCCTGTATTATAAGCAAAGGTCTCACCATTGAGCAAAGCCCCTCAGACCTCTGATTTGTGTGTGTACAAGAGGCACTTGAGTATGTGTGCCTGTGGAGGCCCAAGGGTGACATCACGAATCATCCTGGATTGCTGTATCTCTTTATTGCTTTGCTTTGACATTTCCCAGGCTCTGCCTTCCAGAATATCCACCCAGCATTTTTCATGTGTGATCTGGGATCTGAATGCAAACCCTTTTGCTTGTGAGGCAAAAGCTTTAACCACCGAGCCATCTACTCAGCCCTACCTCAGTATCTCTAAGCACAGACTGATCCGTGCTGACTGCAAGAGGCATCTGGGGACAGGCTTAAGGCAAAAGGAAAACCGAAAGTCTCATTGATGATTATTTAAACATTTCCTAATTAAATGATCTTAACCGTCTTCAGTTTTTTCTACACTAATGAGTTAGTCCATAAAATAATTCAGATATATAAATGTGTCTGAAATTAGCTTCCCCAGACTGCAAAGAGCAGGGTACATTTTATCTGACATGCAGCATATTTGATTTCAGATTCATAAACATGAAATTTAACAAGACTCATTTCCAGACAGAAGACCCACACATACTGCGTGTTGAAGGGATGTCGTTAGCTTTATTGTCTTTATTATGATTTGTAGCGAAAGGTAAATTATTTAATAAAATGTTTTGATTAGTTTAAACATTTTGAAGGCCATTTTTTCTAAATTAATTACTTCCCTCCATTATTTGATTTGCCAGAATGGATGAATCATGCTTTCCAAATAGCATTTAGCTACCTGTTAAAATCAGTTGTGCACATCAATACGGAAGAAAATTACCTAGAGCAACCATTCTCAAAATAGGACATCCGGTGAATTCAGAACAGAATGTAGGCTATTTCCTTCTTTTTAGAAAATACAAATTCATAATGTAAACTTTTTATGAAATATAAATCAGGTTGCTTATCCTTAAAGGACAATTATTTATATTCCTTTGCATTCCACTCTGTTTTCTGGAGTGGAACAGAATGAAAAATCACAACAAATGTTTTCCAAATGTCGATGTCAGGTACTGACATGCAAGGTCAGGATTCTAAGGACTTTCAACAAGCCAGCTAGGGGGGGAGAGTAGAGAGGGATACTATCAAATGACCCAGACAGGGAAGCCATGGGATCCTGAGAATAAGGACCTGCTCCAGCTGGAGGCGTGGTTCAAGCTCAAGGGTCCAACTCAAGCCACTCTGTCCATTGTTGATGCTGAACCAATACCCCCAGAGCCCCAGAGCTATGCACACACAACTCAATGGGAACACATGGATGTCACAGGAAGACACCGACCTGTCAGTTTCATCAGGCTGACGATGGTACCTTATGAGGTGTCCTTAAAGTTCATTATCCTAATTAATTCACTATAAATAAGAACGTGTGTTCAGGATAACATTAATTTAAAGTCCATGCTTCTTATAGAAAGGGGGGGAAAACTCTTCTGAGGAAAAAATGTCTAATTAAATCATATTCATCACTGGGCAGATGTGATAAGGAAAAACTATTAAGAAAATAACAACTGAAATGAAGGAGTAAAATACAGCATAATTGAAACAAGCACAGGACAAATTAAATGTCCTAAGTATAATTCAAAGAGAAGGAGCATCCCGATTCCCTCACACGCATTTTTCCAAATGAGAAATAAGTCCTGATCTTCCATTAAAGCCATCCACTGCACCTTTGTTAGAAAATAAAGAGATCCAACATACAGAGTCCCTCACTGTGTTGTTTGGTTAATTAAGAAACATGGAGCAATTCCGGAAAATTTTTCAGGCCACAGCCCTGTGTTTTGGTGCTGTCTCCTATTTCAGAAAAGGTAGCTAACAGCCCGCTCTCCACAAGCAAAGTAAAGCAGAAAATTGATGCAATCTGTCTGGGCCATTCAAGTAAAATCTTGCTGTGATCCAGGCGATTCTGGCTAAAAATTTTTTTAAAAAATCAGGGGTTTTTTGTGTATTACTTGGAGTGTGTGCTTTTGTCTGACACCCCAGATGATGGAAGAGTTTGGGACTCAAATATATAGGAAATTGCCCAGATTCTCCATTTGTCCTTATTAGCAAAGATGCTTTCATTGGGCAGTGCTCGAAAACTCTCAATTCTACCACACAACAAAAGTAACTCTGAATTTCTGCAATTCCTCTCAAAGAGAAGTCCCAATTGAAGCTGCGCTTGCCTAGAGATACCAAGCAGATCACCCAACCAGACTTCTTTTTCCTAAGGAAAATTGTCCTGCCCATGGCTCCCGTTACCTGGACAACCAAGTGAAGTCTCTTCACTTCCAAACCCCCCACTTCAGATCACTGCTAATTGGGCCACCCCTGGACATCTGGCCAAAGAACAGATGTTCTCTAGGCAAGCCAGAGACCTAGGACCTGACCAGAGAGAAGAAAGATGAGCATGGCTGTTTCCATAGCGACTAAGAAATGCATCCATAGGTTGGTGAGTCTGATGGTTGTTTGGACAAACTGAGACCTTTAAAAGGTGTGGTTTGCACAATCAAGAACTTCAGAGACTCTATATCAACCACCTAGAACTAGGCCAGCTTAGTCTCTCCCCATCTTGAAGCTCAGGGAAATTTGCGGAAGAGGGGGCGGTAAGAGTGTAAGAGCAAAAGGATGGGAGGAGCAATGATATGTAAGATACTCCATACTAGTTAGGGCTGAAGCAATCATAATTGGACTTTGCATGCCCTGCGCATTGTCCAACACACTGTTGACCTCACAAAGTCTAGCATCTGCTAAAGGCACCAAGATCCTTGGAGGCAAAGGATTGGCAGCCACAGCAGTGTTCCTATACCTAAGGGGACTACGGGAAAGGGTTCAGGGAAAGGCCACTGGGTCCTTGTACGTCATCGGAGAGGAGGGCCCAGAGGAAAATCAGGCATGCACAAGAAAGGACTCTCTGGGAATTGGGGCGGGAGGCACTGAGGGATGGGGAGGGAAGAGGGTGGGGAGGGGGAGCAGGGGGTACGGGGGGAGGAGGAGGGAGGGAGGGAACTGGTGTACCCATTAAGTTTGTATGAGCTGAAATAATAATAAAAAAGTATTGATAATAAAAAAATAAATAAATAAAAAATAAAAGGTGTGGTTTGGTCAGCCATGCCGCCAGCAAGTACTCAGGCAATTGTCAGTACAGGCACCCCAAATGAAACCCAGTGGGCTACACATAGAAAAAGTTGTGAAAGTAGGAGGGAGACTGGCTGGAAAGGAGAAAGTATGACGTGGGACAAGAGGGGGAATGGGATCGAGTGGCAAGACGTGAAGACATGCAAATTCATCATATTCACATAAGAACATGCCAAAGAATAAAAATAATAATAAAATAAAAGCTGGGGTCTAGCTGGGGGAATAGGTAGCTGGGGGATTGTCCCTATGGATTACAGACGATCTCCATTCAGGTGCAAGCTCTCTGCTTCCTAGACTCCAATGTGCGAGCAGGTGTGTCTTTGAGGTCAGGCAGCCACGAACTTCGTGCCATTCTCTCCATGGTGGACTGCACTCATCTAAATCATGAGCCACCATGCTTTTAAAAGTCCTTCTTCCCTTACTGTCTCTGTCATATGTCCTGTCACACCAACAAGAGACACAACTAATACAAAGGTCAACCACATCAAGGATCTCGGAAGCACAAATTTGGAAACTGAGACATGGTGGTAAGTCTCAGAGAGAAAGTCTGGGGGTGGAGCACAGGACATAGGCAACTGAGGAGCCTGTAAATGAAGTCACCTGTGAGCAGAGAAAACCAGTCAGCAGAGATGAGTGGGTGTTGAGCACTGGCCCATGACTGCATCACAGGGCCTGCTATATCCACATCCATCACTGACAGAATCACAGCTAGAACCACCAGGTATCCAAAGCACAGTAAGATGCTCATCCTGGACCTCAGAGGCTTGCTTTTGTCATACGGGATGTGAGATCCTACAGCTCTGTTTCTGTGTCCAGGCCCAGGGTCTTGTTGAAATCTTTAGGGATGCACGCCATCTGTTTTTCAAGAAAATGAAAACACACAGGTAGGGGGAGGAGGCTATCTTCCTTCAGGTAACGAATGTCAAGCAGAAAGTACTTGAGGTAAAGGATTTGAGTCAAGCCTTACACTTCACCAGTAGGAAGACTTCTACTATGGAACAAGGTAAATATCAAGCCACGAACATTGCATTGGATGAAATAGCTCCTGAAATTATTCCATTACAGTAAGTGGACTTTCACATGTGTAGAATCATTCACACAATGATTTTTGCAACCGATATGGTATGCACGTTACTACAAAAATAGCTCTTGGCACTACATCTAGTCAAAGAACAGAGAGTAGATGATTGTAGAAAGTATTGACTTAAACATATTCATATCATCTCCCCACCCCAAGGCTAAGGGACTATGGAAGATGAGGTGATAAGAATGTAAGAGCCGGAGGAAGGAAGAATGCTACCAAGTACTGCCTTCTGGCCATGGCTACTGTGCCCATGATGTCGCTGAAGCTGAGCTTACTTTCATGAGACCTACAGAAGCTTTGGCCTGGCAACAACACCATGGAAGGAGGGAGATCTCACAAGGCACCATGTCTCCCTGAGGGACCGGTGGGTGTTAGTGTTGGCTCTAAGGAGCTACTTCCTTCAGGAGTGCGCCCGCTGATCTATCATCCGTGCTCCAGCAAGTGCCCAGGCACATGCGAATGCAGACAACCCTGCTGAACCTCGACAGGCCACACGGTGACGTGCAACGAGAGAGATGGGTCGGGAAGGAGGTTTTCAGTGACAGGTGTGGAAAAGATGGGTAATATGGATAAAAATGACTTAAATTCATTGTATATATGTACGAAGCTGTCTAAGAAAAAAAAAAAAATAGCTCTGGGAATTTCATTAATCCCAAAACTCTGTCCTTTAAGCCCCACCCTTTCCGATTTCCAGATACACAACACATGCTCCACGAACGTCCATGTACAAAGTGAGATCACAACTGTGATTCAGAGGGAAGCAGCACTTTCTTTTTATCAGCTACTACAGTGAACTTCTGATGAGAAAGAAAAAAAATTTTGCAAGTTTTATCCAAGGGTAAGGAGCTAGGGACAGAGTAAAATGAGTTTTAAATACAGCACAGAATTTGTAAGTTGAGTCTAACTGTCCAGAGCCCAGACATAAGAATTGTAAACACGAAGGCAGCTCTTCAGACAAACAAGTCCTACAAACCACTGAGAACAAAGGGAAGCCTTAATCTTGTGAAGGACAGGAAGCAAGAGGCCGGAGCTAACGTTTCCTGTACCCATCAAGGCTTAGCGGAGGGTGGATCCTGCTCACGTTGGTGCCTTTGATTGAGCAGAAATCTCTGGCCCATGTAATACACAGCAGCACTAGGGCAAATTGTCCAGTGTGGACCTGTCGTGGTTTGAATGCGAGTTACCCCCACAGACTCATGTGTTTAGTTAGGCACAAGTGTCAACTTGACTGTTGAGGGTTTGAGCTCTGGACACATTTGTAGAGAATTAATGGTTGAGTTAAGCCCAGAGCCAACCTGCAAGAGATTATCTAGCTGATGGAGAAGGCCCAGCCTAAGGTGAGTGGGATTAGACCCTGGAATGAAATACAGACAGCTGATTGAGAGAGTTGACATCCTTCTGTATACTTGGCCAGACATGCTGGTCTGGAAAGTAAGGATTATTCCTCTCTCACCTGTTATGTGGTGATGGTGTGGCTAGTTCCCTCAGCCCTGGTGTTGGTGCGTGCTCTTCTCTCAAGCTAGACTAAGAACTACAACCAGTAATTGTAAGAGAAAATAAACCCCTTGTTCCCTTAGCCGTTTGGTGGTCATTTATCAGCAGCCATACAGGCAAACTGCAACAGAATTTGGTACTGGAGAAGTGGGGTGTTGCTGATAAATCTATGTGGATTTTGTGGCTTTTGAACGGTTTTGCTGGACAAAGTTTGAAATGTTTGAAGATTTTGATTTTGTGGATTACCAATACTGTTCTGCAGAATTTGGTGGGCCATTTGGAAAATAGTGATGCTGAGAGAGTTGTGAATTGTTTGGGCCAGTTTCTGATGAGGGAACAAGGACTTTGGTGAAGTTGAATTTAAAGATGATAGACTGGTTTGCTTGACAGAGGAGAGCTGCGTTGGTGGCCATGAGGCTCTGGGTGTGGAAGGGCAGGCAGCAGAATATCTGCTGCTGTTGGAGAAATGAACATCAGTGAGGGAAAACCTAGTGACTTGCACTGGGATGGTGGAACACGTGAAAACCACCATTTGGTGAGTTCGTGGTTTGAAAACCCAGATTTCTACAGGGGCCAAAAGCCCAAGTTAAAGCTGTTTCTTGCCCTTTGGAAGTTTGGCTACCTAAAAGAGGCTTTTCCAGCAACAGCACACAAAACTTGGTATAGCTGTGGCTCGAGTGGACCAAGCTGTTTCAAACTCACTTCGGAGTCTGGCAGTGTGCCCCCCAGGTGGTGATGATTTTGGTGTTGCGATTGTAGAGTTCTTGGCATCAAGTAGCAGGCGTAGAATCCTGCAAGGAAAGTTAAAGCTTATGGCTGCAGAGGTGAACCCAGAATGTTGGAGATGCCAAGAACCGTGGGATGTAGCTGAGGACGGCTGCCAGTGGAGATTCAGCCTGGTTCAGAGGAACTCTGCTTTTACAACTTCCAGCTGCAAACAGGGACTGGGAATGCCTAGAAACTTTGAACCACCTTGATTATGTGATGAGCAACAGAAGATGGACACTGAAGTACAGGATGCGGTGTTTGATTTGATGGACTTTGATCTTAATTTAATGTTTTCTTATTATATCAAGATCCTTCTGTTTTAATGTTTTATCTGTTTTAAAGTATTTAACTTATTTTGATTTAATACATTCTTAAGGTTAAGAAACATTGGACTTTTAAGATGTTGGAACTGAAGTTTTAATGAGAAGACATTTTAAATTTATTTTTGAAATGTATTTATATTTTTAAGATAACTTTTAACACCTATGGGGACAAGGATTGAAGGTTACAGTTTAAAAGTGTTATGCTTTTGTGTCAAGTTGACAAGGGGTGGAGTGTCATAATTAAGCACAGGTGTCAACTTGATTGTTGAGAGTTTGAGCTCTGGACACATTTGTAGAGAATTAATGGTTGACAATCTTCAAGAGATTGTCTAACTGATGGGAAAGGTCCAGCCCATGGTGGGTGGGACAAGGTCCTGAAATAAAATACCAAGAGCTGATTGAGAAAGGCGGCATCCTTCTGTATACTTGGCCAGACATGCTGGTCTGGAAAATAAGGACTGTCCCTCTCTCAGCTGTTAGGTGGTGATGGTGTGGCCAGTTCCCTCAGCCCTGGTGTTGGTTCGTGCTCTCCTGTCAAGCTGGACTAAGAACTGTAACTAGAAACTGTAAGAAAAAAGAAACCCCTTATTCCCTTATGCCATTTGATGGTCATTTATCAGCAACCACACAAGCAAACTGCAGCAGTTGATGTTAATGTTTGGGAAGTTATGGCACCTTAGCATGTCAAGTCATGGGTGGGAGAGTGAGGGGGAGGGCCTTGTGGTTTGGTAATCCAGTCCCACATCCTCTCAATTCGTTCTTGCTCTTTGCTTCTTGATAAACGAGTCTCCTGCTCCTGCCTCCAGCCGTGCCTTCTGCTATGCATTCCCTGTAATCTATAGACTATCTAAGCCTTTGGATCTATAATATTATTATAATCTATAATTAATATCCACTTCTCCCTTTCTGCCTGAGTCTGAATTCCATCCAGAAAAATAGAGAGAGAGAGAGAGAGAGAGAGAGAGAGAGAGAGAAAGAGAGAGAGAACAGCAACAGAGCCTATTCTTACTCGCCTGTCGCAGAAGAATGAAAAAGGATCTCCAGGATGTTGCCAGAGAAAACAGGAAAGTGGTTATTGTCTCCTGGTTCCAGTGTTATGTTTCTCCTGATGTGCACTCCAGAGACTTTGGACTGACATCCCACATACCTCAGCCCTCTCATTTCTGTCTCCCTGTCACCGCTCAGATCTTCCCAGTCCCACTTAGGAATAGACTCCTAACTGATCTGAGCATCTCCAGGTATCCCCATTCTAATTCTGGCGAGCACACCTTCACCAGATTACCATGCTGGTTAGTTATTCTCAACCTGCTCCTGTGAATTAAGTTACAGGCCAACTACTTGCTTATGCCCTTGATGAGTGATCGGTCCCAGCCCCTCTCTCCAGCCTCACGTTCCAACCCAGTATCCTCTCCCAGGTATCCTACACTTCCATCTCCACCTCATTCCCTCTCAGGTCAGTGGGCTGGGGAGCAGTCTCAACAGTTAAAATGCTTGGCACACAAGCAAAAAGACCTGAGTTCGAATCCCCAAATCCCACATAAAATGTCAGGCACGTGGCCTACCTATAATTTCAGCCTTGAAAGGCAGAATCCAGAAATGACCAAGGCAAGCTGGCTAGTCAGACTACCCCTCCAGGGGAGTTCTGGGCTTAACTAAAGACCAGAATCAAAGGAATAAGGTGGAGGAGAGATTAGGGACAACACTCAATATCAATGTAGGGTAACAGGCCTCTCTATGTACACGTTCACATTTACATGCACCTAAACACACATGTGCATCCACATATGCAGACATACATGTACATAAAAGTGGGGGGAAAGACCATTTTGTGTGTGTGTCCATGCAGTGTACATGTATGCACATGCAGGCGTCATGCAGTATACGTGTATGCACATGCAGGCGTCATGCAGTATACGTGTATGCACATGCAGGCTTCATGCAGTATACGTGTATGCACATGCAGGCGTCATGCAGTATACGTGTATGCACATGCAGGCGTCATGCAGTATATGTGTATGCACATGCAGGCGTCATGCAGTATACGTGTATGCACATGCAGGCGTCATGCAGTATATGTGTATGCACATGCAGGTATCATGCACACATGGAGAACAGAGGAAGTTGACATGTGTCCACCATAAAATAGAGCCTGGAGTAAGGGATTTCAGCCAGGCTGCTGGCCAGCAAGTCCCACCAGTAGTGTCCATCATGTGACCAGTAGTGTCCTATCCCGTCGAAGCATGGATCTGCCCGTGGATCTCTCAGTCATTTCGGAGCAACTTTTACACTTTTTCACACAATCTTAAAAGGAAACTTCTTTTTTTTGCATGAGTGTACACAGGTGTCGTGTGGGGTGTGTGTGTGTGTGTGTGTGTGTGCGCGCGCGTGTGTAGCAGTCCTCTTGCTACCACCCTCCTGCCCACAGCACTAAGGTTACAGACTTGATTAGCAGGCTGGGTTTTTACATGGGCTGATTCTCAAATGGCACAGCAGGGGCTCCCATCCACTGAGCCGGCTCCCCAGCCCTGCCCCTTCTTCAAGGCTCGCCTTTCTGATTACCAAGCATTCCTCCCTGCAGCCCTTCCCACCCTCCAAAAACCACATTCACATGGGTGTTTGCAGTCCCTGAAATGATACCTGAACTTTATGGGCATATAACACACATGTGCATTTCTCTAAAGGAAGAGTCTAGAAACTTGATCAGATTCTTACAGGAGCCTATGCAGGATTGAGAGCAAACAGAATGAGCTATCATGGTAAAGGCAAATGGACACAATACACTGTATGTCCATCACAACTTGTACATCATGTCCAGACATTACTTTCCTTTGTGACTTAGCACCTTTTACCAGTTTAATAAGATTTTACAATTCTGAACTAAACTGATTCATCATTTCTCATCTTGGAAACCGTGAAGAGTTCCTGATTCTCAGGACTTTAGATCTACCCATAACTACCAAGTCATGATATGAACCAAACCAACCCTCAGTTCTACATGAGGCTACATGGATCTGGCCCACAGAGATCTGGTTCTAACCTCCCCCATATGCCACCAAAGCATCATGTTTGAGGAAGTGAAAGTGGTGAATGTCAGTTGTTGCGTGGAGTAGCACAAAGGATACAGAATAAAAACAAAGGCATGAACAGACTGAAAAAAAAAAGGCTAAAAAAAGATACCTGGATACCTCAGAGCAAAAAAACCAGCCCACAAGGTAGGAAATGAACAGTTGACTGTAAGGTACTGTATCAGACAGATGGTTTCCCTGGGGAATAGGGAGAGATGCCTGGTATCCTGTGTGTTTGGGAGCCTTGTGTGTTTCAGTGCTTTCTACACCTAGGAAATGTGCAGCAAGATCCCAGGCCACTGCAGCAGCCACAGGTAAAAATGGCTTGCATTCATGGAGATGATTAAAAGGCATCTTGGCAGAAGCCACGATCTCAGAAGGAAGTGTGGAGGAAGTCTAACTGTGGGCCACCACCAAGCCATCAGAGTGGCCAACCCCGTGGAAGCAACTGGAGAGGAGGAAGATGCCTGTCCCTGAGCATGTGTGCACTATTTATTCAGGCAAATAAAGGACATTCATTCAAATGAACAGGGGAAAGGTTGGGTTATGTAACGCTGAGAATGAAGAGAACGAGCCTTTTTCTTTTTCTTTTTCTTTTTTTTTCCTTTTTCCTGGAGAAAAGTGTTGTGAAACAGTCCAGGAAACGCCTTCGGTTTCCACAGTCACTTGTGCTTCCAGAGGCTTCTAATCTGTTGAGGTCAGCAATCCAAGGCCTGGGTTTGGTCCCATGCCTGCAAACACAGAGTGCCATCATGTGACCAGTAGTGTGCTCTCCCATCGAAGCATGGGAGCGTCTGCCCATGGATCTCTCAATCATTTTGGAGCAACTTTTACACTTTTTCACACAACCTTAAAAGGAAGCTTTTTTTTTTTTTGCATGAGTGTACATAGGTGCCGTGTGTGTGTGTGTGTGTGTGTGTGTGTGTGTGTGTGTAGAACACTGTGTGTGCCCACTTCAAGAATCATCCTGGATTGATTGTTTTGTCTCCTTATTGCTTTGCTCTGGAGTTTCCCAGGCTCTGCCTTCTAGGCCGGAAGTGCAGGCCACCACCATTCCCTCCCAGAATTTTGGTTGTTGCTGTTGTTGTTGGTGCTATTTCATAGGATCCAGGATCTGCACTCAGGTTCTTCAGCTTGGGAAGCCATCTTCCAACCCAGAAAGAAACATTCTTTATATTATATGCCTTGCAAACCAGGAAGTAGAAATAAGGATAATTCAAAGGGATGGTCAGACTGGGAGATGTATGTATCGCAATTCTAGGGGCTGAGCAGCCAATAGCAATTAGAGGTACTCAAAGAAAAGTAAGTTGTAACAGTTGCTCCTCTCTGTTGATGTGAGACACTCCTCAAAGTCAAGAAGTTCAAGGGAGAAAGTGAGATTTATTCAGTTTATGGTGCTCAGAGGGGAGATATGGTCCATTTTAGTAGAAAAGGCATGGCTGCTTGGCAGAAGCTGGAGGTGGGATAAGTCACATCCATCAAGGAGGCTCCACCTCTTAAAGATGCCATGACCTTCCCAAACAATTAAAGCTTCAAACACATGAGCCTATGGGGGACAAATCACATTTCAAACTATGAGAGAAGTTAAGGTCTCAGCTGGAAGAAAGGCCCATAGAAGGTAGAGGATAGGAGTGAGTGCAAAGGGTCAGACTGTGAACCCCGCCAGCTGACTGATCAGGGATAAAGTAACAGTCAGAAGCCATCGCAGGCAGCCTGCAGATAGACAGGCAGATGGGGTGGCTGGACAACAAACCCTGAGAGAACCTACATGGTGGCTCACGCCTATAACCCCAGACTCGAGAGACTGCAACAGGAGGATTGCCATGAGGTTGAGACCCCCTCACCTCAAAAATACAATAAGAGAAAAGATAAACAGTAAACCACAAGAGCCTCCCAGAATTCCCACAATAGAGTCCTAACTCTGGGAGGGGCAGGACATGAGATACGACTTGCTCACAAGTGAACAAGGGAACTCCAGTGCTTGGACAGGATCATAGAAATGAATAGACCTGTTCATCTTTTTTTTTTATTCAATTGTGCATGTGTGTGTGTATGTGTAGAACCACGGGCGAATTCGGGAACCACTATGGACCACCTCCACCTCCTTCTTGTTTATTCTGCCCCAGGATTCACAGATTCCACCCTACCAGGACCAGAAACACAGGTCACCCCTACTTCTGCCCGGCGTCTATACGTGGGGTCTAGGATCAGAACTCAGGACCTTCCGCCTGCAAGGCAGAGACTTAACCCCTAAGCCACCTCTCCAGCCCCCTGTTCGTCTTTTCAACCAAATGATATTCAGTGTTGACAATGTCCTAAGTATTGTTCTTAGTGTTGAGGATACAACATCAGGCACAGGTTATGTTCCAGGAGAACTCCAAGAAAGGTAAATAGTAACCCCAAAATTCATATGCTTGCCACAATCCCAAGTTCCCAAAAAGTGGCTTAGCTCATGAGATGGTCTCTTCTTGAGGGACTGGTGCCTTTGGGAAGGAGATATCATGAGTTCTTTCCATCTTGAAAACACACAGCAAGATCCCAGAAGAGGGCTCTGGCCAGAACCAGACAATCCCAGTATTTGACTATCAGACTCCCAGCTTCCAGAACTATAAGAAACAGATTTCTGGTGTTTTAAGCTTATGTTACTTATTACAGCATCCCAAGCCTGAGAAGACCATAAACAATGAAGGAAATAGAGAAGGGCAGGTGGTAAGTTGAAGGTCAGCAGGGAATGGAAAGAGAAGCATGTGAATTATGACACTGAGTGACTGGAGAAGATGGGGTTGAAGGTGAGAAGCAGCAGCTGTCTGGGAGGAAGATTGTTCTGGACATATAATGGCCCAGACTGGAAACAAGTGCTGAGACCACAGTATCACAACTGGGAAACAAGAGGCGATGAGTGTGGCTGGACTGTCCCCAGCACAGGGCAGAATAAAGGAAGGGGTGGAGCAGGAGCAGGTGTGCCAGCTGTGGTGGGGCCTTGCAGGCCACCCAAAAGTGCAAGGAGTGACTTTTGCTTTGAGTATCATGGAAATCCACAGGCGGCTTGTGAGCAGAACACAAAAGTCAACTAGCACAGACTGGAGTGTGGGTGGAGAGGTGGGAGAAACAAGGGTCAATCAAGGCAAGCATCACAGGCTATTAGACTGCTGTCACCGAAATACCACATATATTTCTCACAGTTCTGGAAGCAGGAAGTCCCAAATGAAGGTGCCAGTAGATCTTGTGTCTGCATCCTTATTTGCAACAAACAGTCATTTTCTAGCTGTATCCTCACATGGTGCACAGCAGATAGTGCAAGTGAGTTGTCATATCTTTTCTAAGAAGGGCACTAATTAAATCCATCAGTGCTCCACCCTTATGATATAATCCCCTCCTGAGGGTCCCACCTCCTAACACCTCCTGATAGCATCACACTAGAAGTTGGGATTTCAACATGTGAATCTCAGAACACCAATATTCACCCATGGCACCAAGTGAGAGGTGGTGGTGCTTGGACCAGAACAGGGGTAGTAGCTGATGTTGGTATTTACGCTTTGTGTATACCTGGAAGGTAGAACTAATGTAATTGTTGATGGGTCAGGTGCCTGACACAAAGAGAAGAGGCCAGAAAAAAAACTGTCTCTATTGGTCGTCATGGTTCCAAATATTGGCTGTGAACCTACGTATATGTGGAGACTTACATGTGTATATACCTAACCAACATCATCAAATGTTTTCATTGATGAGAGGAGACATGGGTATTGATATATTTTAAGTCTTCATGTGCTTGTAATGTGCAGGAGAGGCAAAAAACAATTCTATCAGACTGAACTTTCTTACTATCATTTTAAAAACCCATCCCATTAACTCCTCTCTCTCTCTCTCTCTCTCTCTCTCTCTCTCTCTTTCTCTCTCTCTCTCTCTCTCATACACACACACACACACACACACACACACACATAATCAGACCAAACCATGGCATGCCTGGTTACTCATTTCTCCATGTCTACACAATTCCTACTTCTTTGAATAACTTTTTCTTCTAACGTATTTTCCTTGATTTTTTTTTACATATTCAGCAGTACCATTCAAGAGCATGTGTGAATTTCCATCAGTGACAAAAGAATAACTCTCGACAAACAGTTGCAATATTTGAGAAAATAAGGCTAAAACAATGATCAGATTCCAAAGTCACACCCAGCCCTCCTCCCTCCACAAACACAGAAGTTCCACCAACACCCCCTCCCAGCCGAGTCTATTATTGACAATGTGTGTAAAGGGATAAACAAAAAGAAAAAGAGCCGTGCTCATTTCAAGCCATGGAGAAGCGCAGGCCAAAAGAAAAATTAAAAGCAGTCAACCTTTGCCAAGTGGAAAAGAACACCAGCAGGGAATGGAGTTCTATATTCAGCTTCGTGAAGAGTCTTTCAAACAATGGAGAGCAAACATGGTGTAATCACGCCAAAAGTTTACAAACAATGTAGCAGAACAATGTAGAACAGTCAACACTGCTGTTGGAAGCATCTTAGTAGCAATGCTACCAGTGGATGTGTCTTTACGTCAAGACTTCGAGTGCATGTCTCTGCAACAACGCTACTAATAGATGTCTCTTTGCAATAACACAGCTAGCGCATGTCTCTTTGCGACAACTCTGCTAATAGACATCTCTTTACGGCAGCACTGCTAGCACATGTCTCTTTGCGACAACGCTACTAATGGATGTTTCTTTACGGCAGCGCCGCTTGCTCGTGTTTCTTTGTGACAACACTACTAATGGACGTCTCTTTACAGCAGCACCTTTAGCACATGTCTCTTTGTGACAACGCTACTAATGGATGTTCCTTTACGGCAGCACCCCTAGCACATGTCCTTTGTGACAACGCTACTAATGGATGTCTTTACGGCACCGCCGCTTGTTCATGTCTCTTTGCAACAACACTGCTAATGGATGTCTCTTTACGGCAGCATTGCTAACACACGGCTCTTTACACACTTATAGTACGTGTCTCTTTATGGCATCACTTTTAGCGTGTGTCTCTTTACGGCAACACACTAGCACATGTCTCTTTGGGACAATGCTACTAATGGATGTCTCTTTTCTGCAACACTATTCTTTCCCACAACACTGCACACTCAAGCTTCGCTGATAAAATGCTCTTCCTTTTGGCATACATCCACTGACTCCTCTGGACACAGACACCAATTCCTCTGTCCAAAATAGTCATCACTTTATCTAAGAAATATCTCTGAAATATTGTCAGCAGGTACTGTCATTCCCATTTTATACAGAGGGAAATCAAAGCAGGAAGAAGTTAATTATTCTGATCCACAGCGTTGCAGTTAAGCTGTCTCTGGCTCATCTATGAGTAGGGAAACTAATTATGTTCCTGGTATCATCAGTAACCAAAAATTTCCACCCATTTTTCTCAAAAAAGAATTAGTGTCCACAGTTTGGATGTTCTAAAGCCAAACTTGGATTTCTGTTCTTTTCCAAGAACTCCTTTATGTATCCTCCCTTGGTCTTTCTTTCTCCATACTCTGTCCCAATTTCCAAGTTGTCTTACACAATTCAAAGGAGGTTATAATTAGCTTGAAGGAACTATCCAAAAGCCTCTTTTTCTTCTGTGAAGGCTTGGGGGGGATGGATGTGCCTTGAGCTAAGCTGCCATCTGCTAGGGCCTGGACTTGTTCTTTATGGATGGTAGTCTCTCTGGTGAGGCAGAGTACTCGAATAGGAGCTAAATGGGGAGGGCACAAGCCGGGGCTCTCCAGAATGCTTTCCCATGAGGGGTGCTAAATGCAGTATGTAAAGGTGCCAAGTCAGAGGAGGGGGGCTGCCCATGTGTTGGCTCTGTTAATTAACACCATTTGCAGATAATTATGATAAGACCACACAGGGAGAGCCTGGTGTTCAGAGTGTGGTAGACCATTAAGTAAACGGGAGCTCTGAACGTATTTCCTCGGTAATTGTGAAGAATCTTCCAGAAGATGGACAGAGGGGTGTTGTGGGCTTTATCCTTTGCAATAACAGGAAGAAGGGGCCCCAATAAAACTGCACTACCAAGTCCTGATTGTGGCCAAGTGGTTCCAAGTTCAGGTCACTTCAGTTCAGTGCTTGGGGACAGAACAAGAATTCCCAGGCGATTTTAGTTCAAGACACGTAAGTGACTGTTTTCTCATATCTGGGATCATTCAAAGTCCCTCTCTTAGAAGAACAAACAGGACCGGGTAGGAAGGCACAGGAAGAATATTGGTGAAGCAGGCTGGCTTCCCCTGGTGCCTGCTGTCTCACCCACCTGGCCTTCCTGCTTCTCTACCTCCCCTGGCAACACTAACGCCATCATATCCATGGGTTACCTCAATGCCTGCTTCCCCAGCATTGGAACTAAGTGCTTTTCCTAACTCTTCGTTCTCTTCTCTGCCACACACTCAACCCTTTGACAGCTCCCCCTACTCTGAGGCCACTTCCGCTGGGCTAGGTCCTGCCACAGGCTTCCATTCCTTGACCTCAGTTGGCTCTCTGCTGCCCCCACCTGGTCTATAGCAGAATCTACATGTAGTCATCAGACAACCGCTCTCAAAATCTAGAGCCCAGATGCCTGGGGGCCGCTTAGGATTTTGTTTTACCAGAGCCCGACTTGAATTATGGGCCCCAAGTTATTCCTAATGTGCAATGCCCAAGTCTGCGAAAGAGCTACTTAAGGTTGCACCTTATTCTATAACATAAGCACAAACTAGCGGGATGTGTTATAAATAAATATAGTTACTCCAAAAACATAGCACTTTTATTTCTCTTTCTGTTTCAAATTTCTTCTGATGGTAATAAAAGGAAATAGAGAAGAATTACGAGGGAAGAGGAGGAGAGTGAAGTAATGAATTGTCTACAATTCCAAACACTTTAGTTTCTGAGGCGTACTAGAATGCTATATTAACATCCTAAGCCGCGAACCTACTAAAGTAACTGTTCACACCTGGAGTAGTAGCCAGTGCCCCATCACAAGCCCCTGGTGGAATCCTGTGATCAGTGGCTCCTTAGTCCATATTTTTTGAGTGATCAGCGAACACACATGTAACTAACAACACTCTGAAGTCATGCGTTCATTGGGACACTGTGTGTGCTTGCTATGGGATATAGTCTCGTGGTTAACAGCTCTTTCTTGTAATAGCACACACGCCATCTTCTTTCCTCTCAGAGCTTAGCTTTTCTTATCTTTACACTCCATATTAATGGTCAAAATAGGCTCTGGAGTGAGAGAAACACTTATTTTCACAAAACATCAAAGCACTCCAGTACCTTGTTGAAACATGAATGGTCTGAAAGTACATCTCTACAACTTTTTCCGTCTTGTGAAAGCATAGCATTTCTCCTTGGACGTCAAATGCAGACTTCCTAGCGCATTTCTTGGGAGTGGATTCACACTGATGTCTGCACGATATTGCAAAGGACAGGTAAGTCTGGAGACTTAAGGTAAAATGCAAACTGCAACTTGGGTTCAATAGAAAATTGTGCCACTTCTTTTCGAATGAAGAATGGCTATAATTAAAGCGCATTTGGGATAGACAGGAAGATCCCCTCACTCCTTGCCTAAACATGGCAAAAGTAAGGTAGAATTTTGGACAGAGTGATAGACTCACAATTAACTATCCGGCTTGGGAAAATAGATCCCAAAGGTCCACAGACTGCATCATAGGGGCAGAGATGCCGGCAATGCTTCAGCTTTCTTTCGAGACAGGTTCTATATCCCTAGCTCTGCCTTGCAAGTTGTTACATAGATCTGACTGGCCTCTGCTTGCAGCGACCATCCTGCCTGTTCCTCTTAAGTACTGGGATTGCATGTGTGAGCAACCGCACACCAGACTGCCTAAGCTAACTTTGAAAACTAGTCACATTGCTTTTGTGGCATTTTATTAGTTACAGAAAAACTGATGGAATGAGATAGAGAGGCCTTGTGATATTAAAACATACTCTCAGAAAGAGGAATCCAAAGTCAGAGAGCTGGAAGTGCGAACCATCGCAGCAGCTAAACACTTTTGGCAGGAGCCCTTCAGAAACATGGAACTCGCTCACAGTATAATTCTAGCAGAAAGCACCTGGCTGATTCTTTTATACGGAAATTAGTATTACACACAATTACCTTTATGATAGAGAGACCTGCTCACCTTTCATTTCAGAAGTTTTTTACCTATCCATCAAACATTTACCAAATTTAAAAATGAATTTAGATCAAATAACAAGAAAAAAATCAAAACAGGCACAGGTGTATGTCACACAATCTATTAAGACTACACTAAACTCTCAACTAAAGAAAATACTTACTTAAAAATTATATATATATATATATATATATATATATATATATATATATATATATTACCTGTACTTGCTAAGCTTTGGAATCAAAGAAACCAAAGGCAATATTCCAATTATCTTGAAAATGAGCTGAAATTGATGCTGCAAACCAAAAACATAGGATACACAGAAAAATATGACTTAAGTGCAGTTTAAAACACATAAAACCATATTTGTAAACTATTAAATATAAAACGTATAGTCCTCAGTCATGGGTCACTTTCTCTTTGTCGCGTTTCTGCAGGGTGTTTCTCTAGAATCGCATCCCTCTACTCTTCTTGGTTTCTCTGCAGACATATTGCAGCTACCTTCTCCTTGATGGGTTGCATTACTTCTCCCTGATGGGATTCTCTTCCTGTTGCTTCATGGAAGCTGGCTTTTACCCTCGCGTTGCAGAACTCACCAGCCTCAGCTAAGACCGCAGCACATCTTGCAAGCAGCACACCGGGACTTCTTAGCCCACCCTGCTTCCTCCAGCTCAGTACCTGCAACAGCTCCACTCTGTCAGTCTGTCTACTCACAACCTACTGCGGTCCTGAGCTGCTCTCACCAGCTGGCTTTCTGCTCGCTACACACTGTAGATGAACTCACTCTGCCCATAAAACCAGCACTGTTCCTGTTCTTCTCTCCACCTTGAATGTTCCAAGTGCCCAAGTCCCAACCATGCTGAAAGACCAGCTTCTCTAGCAACACACAAGAACTTCTGTTTCTTTTCTTCTGAATCCTTAGCGGGACGAACCACTCATGAAGATAGAGAGAAATCACCCATCTCATCCACGCCCACTTCTTCCTTAGGAATGCATCTTTCTTCTCCATCAAATGTCATGAGTTTGGAGGATGAGTTATCTTTCAATCCCCTTAGCCCTTTGCCCAAGAACATACTCAATAATATTTGTTAAATGGATGAGTGTACGCATACAACAGTACATGTGCATGCAGACAAAAATTCCTTACTCCTTTCTGGATCATTCTTTATCACACTGAGACAGACTTCTCTCTGAAACACAGCTTTAGTGAACTTGCCAGAGGTCACCGGCATAGCTTCACGCCCGGAATTCAATTTGTGGGCAAGCCCTTCTTCCCATAGAGGAGGCTGCCTGCTGCCTGGATCTCCCTGATAATAAGGACTGGACCTCCGCATTCTGTCATTCAAGCTCCTCAATAAACAGACTCCCAGGAAGTCACCGTTAGACTCACAAGGCCTGCCATGGCTTTGCCACAACGATACCCTTGTCTCTGGAGTTAATTGGCTTCTGGCATTATCCAAGAAGCCACATAAGCGGGAAATCACAGCCAACAGAGACCTTGCATAGCAAAGAAAGCAACTCCCTCTTAACACAAACAAGAGCCACATCCAGAGAACTGAACATTTCCCCAAGCTCCAAGTTTTCAATGACTAGTTAGTTATGAGGACAAGTGTCACTGTGAGAGGTGCCCAGATCGGGGGTCACTGATGAAGACCGGACAGTCCTGTCTCCATGAAACAGCTAGGGGAAAAGAAGCTAGAAGGCAAATCCCATGAGATGTCAGCAAGTGAGATGATATATCAAGAATCACTTCCTGCATAAACGAGCGGTCCCCCTCCATCACCACCCTTCCACATGGCAGTAATGGACAGTTACTGATAGGAATCAGTGGAAATGAGTCAGCCAAAGTAAGGAGGAAAGTGGTCGCCCTGGTATGAGACCATGGCGATGACAAACCTAAGAAAATTTCTCTCTCTCCCTCTCTCCCTCCCTCCTTTTCTTTCTCCCTCTCTCCCTCCCTCCTTTTTCTCCCTCCCTCTTTCCCTGCCTCTTTTCTCTCCCTCTCACCCTCCCTCATTTCTCTTTCCCTCTCTCCCTCTCTCCTTTCTCTCCTTCTCTCCTTCCCTTCTCTCTCTCTCCCTCTTCTCTCTCTCCTTCTCTCTCTGTCTCTCCCTCTCTCTTCCTTCCTCTCTCTCTGCTGACATCCTAACTCATTGCAGGTAACGAAACTGACTTTTCAGAATCCACCTTTCCTAACTCAATTCATGATGACCTTCCATCTACTCTTGCATTATTCCACCTCTCTTCCCTTCTTCTGCTTTCTTCTTTCCTGTAGTTCTTCCCACCTGACTTTCCTGGCAGCCTCCACCCACCTATATGCCAAGAGACCACCCTTAAGCTGTTTACAGTGGCCAAGCTGAGGCATTGCTAGTAGAATGACAAGGAGAGCCTTCTGACTCCACTGCACAGTCCACGAGCTCGCATTCATCTTGCAGACGATTATTGCCAGCCTCAGGTCTCTTGAGGAAGAGGAGGCCTGGATAGCATGGGCAGGAGCCAGCAGCCAGGTGCAGTGGGCATCTCAGTTGAGGTATCCTGGCTGCAGAAAGACAGACAAAGAGCCAGAGCTCCAGAGTTTTAATACAGACAACTCACAGAGCTACATCAATGGAAGCTTGCAGCTTTTCCCATAGAAACAGCGCAACGATGAGCAAGGGAAAAAAAAATCTCTTTAAAAGCTTTATTGTGAGGATGGGTCTAGACTACTGAGAGATGGCTCTGTGGGCAAACCACTTGCCACACAAGTGTGAGGACTTAAATTCAAAACCCCAAACCCCACGTAAACCTGGTAGAGTGTCTAGAATCCCACTGCTCCTACCACAAGCTGGGAGGCAGAGATAAGCTGCGATCAACAAACATCCCCTTTCTCAAACAAGGTGGACACCCCCTGACACCCGAGGTCATCCTCTGACCTTCATACATGTGCCACATCAACACACACACACACATGCATACACAGCCTGTAGCTCTTCCACACCAGCTCTGCAACTTCTTTGCCTCACTTTTAACAGCTGAAAAAGAGGACCTATGTCTGTGAGCTTCTTCACATGGGAAGCTAAGATTTGAATTTTTCTGGTGTAGCTCTTCTCCTGTGCTACAACCTCAAATCAATTTCAAAATGCCAGTTGTGTCAGGCACACGGAAACCATTTTCTACTAAGAGCCCACAGAAAGACCGTGAAATTAGCCAATTTCTCCTGATCATGATAGTTCTACTAATGCAATTTTTTCAATAATTCCTTAGTTTTCTCAATGCAATTCTTTAGACTGCAGCCAAGTAAAATGTAATTTTTAAGTGCTGTAAGAAAATACAGAAGGAAATTACTGTCCAAGAGATTTGGGCAAAATGAAATGAAATGAAATACCTAAAATGATTTGAGAAGTAGAATGGCATAACATCTTTGCGTCTCTGGAGCAATAATTTGAGATAATGTCTTATATCCCTGAAAGAGAATGTGGATAAAAATGAAATCAACTCTTAATATGCCATAAAGCATCATGTTAGTGGTCTTGAGATCATTTAGAAATCATCTATTTTTTAAGTATTTGAAACTGTCTAAGTCTTGGCATGGAAAGAAGGACATATTTAGAGATAAGAGTCCCTAGCAGAGCCTGTGTGGGGTACACGGTGGGGTTCCCTCCCCAGCTTCCCTCCGTTACTTCACTCATCAGCACGAGGATAGGCAGGGATTTGAAACTGGCCAAATTGAAATTGATTCCTGCATTTATAATAAAATATCAGCATTTACTCCCACTAATTCTTGGGGTTCAGGGAGAAAGGTGAGAAGAGCGAGAGAATAATCAGGGGCCAGGCACCCACCGTGGTCAACATCTGCTCCAACATCTGCATCCAGAAGCCTTCACTGACTCAGCTGTGGCCACTGCCAGCTCTGGGGCTCTGTGCTTTGGGGTTCAGAGATCACAATTCTCCAAGGGTATGGTCTCTTTAAAACGAAAATCTCTCAGAGGCAAGTTTAAGGATGAAATTAAGCATGATTTACTGCTTGCCACAGACATTTCTGAAAAACAAAGCACTTAAAAAATCAGACGCCTGGATGAGCTCAGGTTCTGGTCCAATTCCCGGTTCCTCTCCTATCTCCCTGATCCTTCCCACCGCTGTTGCTTGCTTAATGAGGGGGCTCCATGCCAGGAGAGCAGCCCATGACAGGAGAACCGTGTTGCTGGGCACAGCCATGAGCAAGAAAATAAATTCTATTAAATTCTAAACTAGTTCCCCTCCATCACAGAGAGAGAGAGAGAGAGAGAGAGAGAGAGAGAGAGAGAGAGAGAATGTGAGGTGTTCATACACTTTGGTTTGAGTGCAAACCTTCTAGTAATCGTAATGATGACACTACAAAAAACATTTTCTGAAGTCCATACATCTCAGACACTAAGACTTGGCGGTGTGTCCAACCCGCTCGACAGTTGAAGGCAGTGGATTGAAAAATACTTACAACTATGTAAAAACCCAAACTTGTCATAATCAAGACACATTTCCGCACCCCTCACACTTCTTCAGGGGTCATTTCAAAGACTCTTTGTGGTCTTTCTTTCCAAGTCACCCACCCAGTCTAGGAAAAGGAGTATTGTTGGAAGAAAGGATCGAAATCAGAAAACAACCAACATAGGTCATCTTTCTTCAGTGACTTTCACAACACAGATTGCTGTCTTGCAGAAAAGAGAGAGAGAGAGAGAGAGAGAGAGAGGGAAAATAAAACATTGCACATGGTACAGAGGAAACTTAGTTTATTAGTCTTAAACTCAGAGGTCAGTGCCATTTGGATTGGGAAAAGCCATTTAATGGCGCTGGTCAGGCAGGTGCTGTGTATGAGCTTGTCCGGTGACCTTTATCAGATGGGCTGAAGTGCAGTGACTTTGGCAGGTCACTCTATCAAGGATAAATCTGGGCTGAGTATCTTTTAGGCCTAAGGAAAAATTGTCATTCTGTGCAATCCAAGGGTTCATCCTCAATACAATCTGCTGTGTTTTCAATAATTATTTCTTCATTGGTCATTTTTACATAAGTTACTGGGGAAGTTACTGAGGGCGATAACTTAAAAATTATGTCAATCCTGGAGTTATTTAAATTCTGTAATTCCAGTTGTTTAAAATGTATTTTATTTCTTTTTCTTGTCATCATAATGAATACTTGGCTAACGTAATATTTCTAAATATTTAATACCTAGGAGAGGAAACATTGGGGCTAGGGAGATGGCTCAGTGGTTATAGCCTTTGCCTTACAAGTAAAAGGACTTAAGTTCAAACCCCCAGATCCCATATAAAAATTTCAGAGAGATATGGGGGTGGGGGCTGTCTGTATTTTTGGCCCTGGAAAGCAGAGCCTGAAACCCCAGATCTAAGCAATAAGGAGGTAAAGCAGTCCAAGATAATTCTTGATGTCACCCTTGGGTCTCCAGAGGCACAAATATTCAAGTGCCCTTTTATATGCATGCACATGCGCACAGACAGACAGACAGACAGACAGACACACACACACACACACACACACACACACACACACACACACACACACACAGAGGATGTGTTTGAGCTCACAGTGAAATGGGCAGCTTGGCAGCAAGCAGCTTGGCATCCTCGTGACAGGAGCATGTGCACAGACTCCTCAGAGGGGTCCACCTATAAAACTTTAGGTCCCACTTCCTTCAGTGACCCATTTCTTCCCACAAGGCTCCACATCCAGAAGTTTCCACACTCTTCCCATGAGCTGGGAACCAAGTGTTCACACACAAGGGCTTTGCTCTCACAGCAGGCTGAACGCCTATGTAGTGTTCACTTCCTTCTGGAAAAAAAGTCAGTGTTCTACCTGTCCTGCAGTCCGCTGAGGGTCTTCTCTATCCTCACTTACAAATCACTACCTCTTTTTTTTTTTTTTTTTTGCTTGTATGTTTTGTTTTAAACTTCAAGTTATGCTAACATTTACTCACTTGGAAAGCATGTGATATAGGAACTGGAGAGCTGGCTTGGCGGTGAAGAGCGTTTGCTCCACAATCATAAGGACCAGAGTTCAAAATCTCAGCACTCATGAAACAAGTCAGTGGGCCTCCCAGCAAAAGCCTGGAACTTTAGCCAGCAGAAAAAGAGGATTTTGAGATAAAAAAAAAATAGTGATGAGAAAATATGAGTGATTTTCTTTTTAATTTTTATTTTATTTATATATTTACTTGGTGTGCCTATGGAGGTCAGAGGATAACTTGAAGGAATCAGTTCTCTCCCTCTACTTTGTGGGTTCCAGAGATCATACTCAGATACTCGGCTTCGCAGAGCAAGTGCTTTTTACTGCTGAGCCATCTCGAAAATGTCCAACCCACACTGAGAGCTACAACACCATTTATTTATTATTATTTGTGGGGGAGTGTGGGAGTGTGGGGGGTGTGTTCACATGCATGGCAGCACACACATGTGCAGGTGTGTATATGCGTAGCTGGAGGCCAGGAGGCCAGAGGTTGACAACCAGTGTCCACTTTGTTCATTCCCCACTTTATTTTCCCGAGACAGGGTCTCTCATGAACCTGGAGCTTGATGATTTGGTTAGTCTAGCTAGTCCACTTGCCCAGGGGACTCCCTGTCTCTCTTCCAGATTTTTATGTGGGAATCCAAACTACTTAAGTTTCTAAACCATATTTTTCTGCACTGGCAATACAATCTCAGATCCCACATGATGTGCATCAGATATTGTATAAAATCTTCTACTTTTGTTGCCACATTAAATTGAATAGTAAATTATATGGAGGCTGAGGTTCGGTCTGCTGAGAAGTATATGCAAGACCATCACCAATCCCTCCTGAGTGATGGACAGGCCCAAGCTCTTTGATTGACAGATGGAACCAGGTGGTTTGAGAGACTGTCATCTGTCATATTTTGAATGTGAGTTGTCCCCCACGGGCTCAAGTGTTTGCTGCCTTAGCAGTTAATGTTGGTGAAGGTCTTGGCACCTTTAAGAGGTATAGTCTTGCTGGAGGAAGGCAAGTCACAGGGAGTGGGTCTTGAGGATAGGTAGCCCTGGCCTGCTTTTGTCGCTAGCATGCTTCTGCAGTCTGCAGCTGGCTCTCTCAGCCTGCATGATGTCTGCAGTGACTCGGGCCGCCTCCAGCTGCTGCTGCCTGGCATGCTTGTCCCATCATAATGAACTGTATCTCCCCTCTGCACCTCAAAGCCAAATAAATCTCCCTCTCTCCTTTAAGTTGCTTGAGTTGAGTGTTGTCTCACAGTAGCGGAAGGAGTAGCTGTAACAGTCTCCAGTGTTACCATGAACTTGGGACCCAACTATTCCTTCCAGTGGATCTCTTGAGTTACAATCCAGACATGCATTCCATTACACTGAGTAATTAACGACTTCATTTATTAGCTGCACACAAATTTAAGAAGAATTTTCCAGGGACGCATGGAAACAACCCACATCTTTCCCTATAAACAAAAATCCCTCATTTGCCAAAAACATGCTGGAGACTTTAACGCTGTCCTTTGCAACTGCTTCTGAACATAAACTGTGAGGTGGTGTGCCGTGACTTGTCATCTGTCTGCTGCATCTGGGACCGAGTGTCACCTCTCAAAAAGGGGCACAGCATCTCCACACTTCCTCGTGGTCCTTCCCCATCCCCTGTACATCTTCGCCTGCCTCTGCTCTGCTGTTCAACAAAACACATGGACTTCCAGCAAGACATGAGGAATGAGGAGGTGGGGAGCTTGGCAGCCAAAGTTCCTTCAATGGATCATGGACTTCCAGCCCAGCTTAGGATCCAGACAAATCTGGAGCTGAAGACTTGGTTCTTCCACTTCTCCTTAGGACCTATGGATAAATCCATTCATCTCATTTTCCTCCCCTCTGCAATGCTGGTTTGAAGGAAGATGAATAATCAGTTCTCAGTAATTATTAGCCACAGTTATTAGCTCCCAGAACTGGAGATAAATGTGTTGTGATGGTTAATCTTTTTTGAGCATGTATGTGTGTGTGTGTGCACATTCATGTGTGTACATGTGTATAAGAGGGTACTTGTGTGTGCCTATGGAAGCCCAAGGATGACATCAGGAATCATCATGGATTGCTCCACCTCCTTATTGGTTTGTGTAGGGTTTCCCCATCTCTGTCTTCTAGGGCCAGAAGTTCAGGTCAACACCATATCCACCTGACAGTTTTAAGTGGAATCTGAGAATCCAAACTCAGGTCCTTTTGCTTGTGATGATACTTTAACCCCTAAGCCATCTCCCCAATCAGTGATGGTTTATCTAGATTATCAACTTGACAAAATCTAGAATCTCGGAGGAGACAAACCTCATCCCACCGAGAGACAAACGTGCCCAGAGAGGCTTCACTGAAAAGGGAAGGTCCATCCTGAATGTGGGCAGCACCGTTCATTGGACGGACATCCTAAGCTAACTACAAAGGGGAAAGCAAGCTGAGCACCAGCATTCATCTCTCTCTGCTCCCTAAATGCGGCAGTCACGTGACCAGCTGCCTCATACTCCTGACGCCATGACTTCCCACTGCACTGGACTATACCTCAAACCATGAGCCGCAATAAACCCTAACTTCTCTGAGTTGCTTTTATCAAGTATTTTGTCATGGCAACAAAGTTAGCTGACATGCCAGCAGTATTGCCCGTGGAGCAGATGCTGAGAGCAAATGAAATGGAGAAAGGATGGGTGACGGCCTGATTTCTGGGATAGATGGAGGTGGAGCTCATGCACGTACTGTCATCTTGCTTGTTCCGATGCTGAGCTAACGCCTCACTGGTTGCTAAGGAGCGCTGTCTTGAGACATGTGCCTTCCTTCCTATGCCACCCAGCTATCCACCTGTACCACCCCAACTGCTTTGGGTCTTTCCACCTGGCAGTAAAGGATCAGCTGCTTAGCAAGGTGCTGGATGGAGGATGAGACAGACACCTGGCCTCTTCTTTGGGCTGACTGTCCAGCATCACTAATGTGCTGGTGCTCATATATACCCATAATATTTGACCATTGTCTATGTCTGAAAAAAATATTTTGTGACCTTCAGTATTCATAGACACTAAAATAAGAGCTATGCCCACAGGACCAAGATAAGCACTTAGAGATACCCTTCAATAATTAGGAAGAGGAAAAACAAGCTGGAGGCAAGCCCCTCCAGGACACCTGCCGTGAAGAGCAGAACGCAGGGTGGGCTTTCCTCTCTACTTACCGCTGCCTGTTGAAAACCCTCTTCATCCCAACCAGTCTCCCTCTGACTTTCATGTCTGCTTCATGTGAGTGTGGCCCACTGAGTGTCAAAGAGTTGCTTGCGTTAGCGTGTCCCTGGTAAGATCTTCCTCCATCACACCTTGAGTTCAAAGCCAGATTGAGCTTACCTGAGACCCTGCCACAGAACAAAAATCTCTCTCTCTCTCTCTTTCTCTCTCTTCTCTCTCTCTCTCTCTCTCTCACACACACACACACACATGCATGCACACTTTTAAAAAGAGAAAAATACAGAAAATTCATCAAAACATCCCTTCGAAAAGCATGTGTTAACAGAAGCTTTCCACTTAACACTTGCACCCCTAAAATGTAAGTTGTAAGTCAAAACAAACAAAAAGTGGCAAATCCAAGCCAGGAGGCCTGAATTCTCCTATGGAATCTACAGATAAGCTTGGAAAAATATTAATTTTCAAGTATTTTTATTATTTTTAGCCCTTCCCACCATGCTGCCTACTGTGCTATAAAGTGATCCCAGTTCTGGATAGTTTTAACTTCTCTTTAGAATTGCTTGGGGGTGCTTAGCACCAATCCCAAATCAATTAAGTCAGAATGCTGGAGATTACAGAATAGCTTAATGGCAGGACACATATTTAGCATATGCAGTGTCCATGGTTCAATTGCCAGCACCAAAATATAAAAATAAAATGATTCATATTTAGGCAGGGGCAAGGGAACACTTGAATAGCAGGAGGTATTCTAAAGCTCTTCCAAATATCTAATGGGGAGCCATGGGTTTTGCTTATTATGTGTGTAGGGGTGTGTGTGTGTGTGTGTGTGCATGTGTGTAGGTGTGTGTTGGTGTAGAAGAGGGCACTGTGTGTGCCTGAGGAAGCCCAAGGGTGACTGCGGGAATCATCCTGCAGTGCTCTACCTTTTTATCACTTTGCTCTGGAGTTTCCCAGGCTCTGCCTTCAAAGGCCAGAAATGCAGGCCACCACCATTTCTGCCTGGTGTTTTTACATGGGACTGGGGATCTGAACTCACATCCTTTTCTTTCAAGGCAAAGACTTTAACCCCTGAGCCATCTTCCCAGCTTTAAACCACCATCAACATGCTCCTGGATACAGCATCAGGAAAGGAGATAGAAGATTAAAGCTCACCTATGATGAGAAATAATTCTCTCAATATGTTGTTGATATTAATTGTGAAATACATACACACATATTCATATGTCTGTATAGCATACATGTACGCCTCCTAAAATAGCAATTGGCGAGAGAACACACAGAATGTGGTCCGCCCAGCCAAAGAGCTAGACAGAATATTCCCTAAACACACAAAGTTCAGCTTTTTCTCCCCTTCCCACCCCCAATAAAGTCACCACTCCCTAGATTTCGGTTTTAACTTCCCCTCCCTTTCTGTATAATTTTTCACTCCAGGAGCTGGGGAGATGACTCAGCAGTCAAAGTTGTCACACAAGTAAGAAGGACTTGTGGTCAGATCTCCAGATCCCACATAAAAATGCTGGGTGGGTATGACAACCCGCCTGTAATTCTGGCCGCAGAAGGCAGAGCCTGGGAATCTCCAGAACAAACTGGCTGGGGCCAGACTAACCTTATAATTGAGCTCTGCGTTTAAATTAGAGACTCAACCTCAAAACAATAAGATGGAAGAGCAATTGAGGATGATTCCTGTTGTCACCCTTGGGCCTCCACATGCATGTGTGCACACATGCACTTACATGCATGCGTACCGCACTTACATGCATGCATACTACACATGCGCACACACAGAAAAAGAAAAACGTTCTAAGCGAAAAAATGTATGCATCTGCCAGTTTTCATATTTTTTCTCCTGGAGACCACCCGTATTCTTAGGAGATCTGCTATTTCTTGCTTAAACTTGTTTTGATGAATTTTCTGTATTTTTCTCTTTTTAAATGTGTGTGTGTGTGTGTGTGTGTGTGTGTGTGTGTATGTGTGTGTGTGTGTGTGTTATTCTGTGACAGGGTCTCAGGTAAGCTCAATCTGGCCTTGAACTCGAGGTGTGATGGAAGAAGATCTTACCAGGCACACGCTAGCGCAAGTGACCCTGTGATACTCAGTGGACCACACTCACATGAAACAGACATGAAGTCAGAGGGGAGATTGATTGGGATGAAGAAAGTTTTCAACAGGAAGATGGGAGAAAGAATTGGGTAATTGCTGGGGACAGCCACCGTAGGGATCTGTCTATTTACTGCACCTACCCAAGGGGCAATGATTGCCCAGCATTGCTGGGGACAGCCTTGGTGGGGAGGGGAGTCTGTCTATGGCACCCACCCAAGGGACAATGATAGGTAGCATTGCTAGGGACAGCCAGGTAGGGCTCTGTCTACATGGAAAGCCACCTTTGAAGAAACCTTTTCTTGCTAATCTCTACACACTTATAATCTAATATCTAAAGCATGGTGAGCCATTTAGTTTCTGCCCCCAACTTGATGCCTGAGATGCGGCCTTTGAGCCCACCTATGAGAAATGACTTAGCTGGGACAGGCCTCTGAGAAAGCCTATAGAAGACTTAATTGCATAATTAAACATGGGATGACCCAAGGCATAGTGGATGGGAACAATCCCTGGCAGTTAGATAAGGCTACGAGAGCTAGTTAGCGTCTGAGGCAAGCTAGATGCAAGTATGCAACACCCCGCCCTCCCACCTTCTGCTCCTGAGGTCAATACGGTGCATCCACTTCCCTCATCTCCTGGTACTGGTAACTCCTGCCACGGTAGACTATAATCTGGATTATGGGCAGGATTAAAAACCCCTCTGTTCCTTTAAATTGCTTGGGCCAGGAGTTTATTACAGCAACAAAGTTATGAAACTAAGAGAGATGTGGATTTAAGCCAGATCTTATGACACTGGCTTCTATACTCCCAACCACTTGGGAGCCTGAGAGAGGGTGAGCTCAAATTCAAGGACTGCTTGTGCCACAAAATGAGAACCAGCTTGGCTAACTTGGGACCTTGTCTTGAAATAAAAAGTAAAAAAAAAAAAAAAGGGTGGCTAGAGAGATGGCTCAGGGGTGAAGCCTCTGCTCACAAGCAGAAGACCTGAGTTCAGATCCCAGATTCCTTGTAAAAAAATGCCAGGCAGAAATGGTGGCCGCTGCACTTCCAGCCCTGGAAAACAAAGTGTGTGAAACCCCAGAGCGAAGAAAAAAGGAAGTAGAAGCAAAGCAGGATGATTCCTGAAGTCGCCCTTGGGCCTCCACAGGGACACACAGTGCCCTCTGATACACACACAAATACACACACATATACACATGCACAAAAGAAAGAAAGAAGGAAGGAAGAAAGGAAGAAGGAAGGAAGGAAGGAAGGAAGAAGGAAGGAAGGAAGGAAGGAAGGAAGGAAGGAAGGAAGGAAGGAAGGAAGGAAGGAAGGAAGGAAGGAAAGAAGGAAAGAAGAAAGAAAGAAGAAAGAAAGAAAGAAAGAAAGAAAGAAAGAAAGAAAGAAAGAAAGAAAGAAAGAAAGAAGAAAGAAGAAAGAAAGAAAGAAAGCAAAGAAAGCTTTTTAAAAAGTAAAACATTTTAAATTAAGCTCTCATAAGTCTGGGAAGAAAAGGGCATTTTGGGAGCTGTGAGCATTTCTCTGGACCACTTCGCTTTCATGAAAGAAAGCATAAAAGTCACTGAAAAAGTATCTGTCTGACCCCCGACTTGACTGATAAAAACTTCAGTATGCTACTTCACACCACGATCACGATGGGGTTGGGGGAGACAGATGCTCTTTGACTTCTCCCCTCCCCAGGCCCTGTGGCGCAGGCTTCATGTGCGGTATTCTGGAGCTGCAGAGCGTGGCTCGTCCTTCTCGGACAGTTAAAACTGAAACGGATACAGCATTAAAAATAAATATGTGGAGGAATCCTGAAAAACATCCCAGTGTTCTTTGGAATGTGCTTGCCTTTCTTTAAAGTGGAAAAATGTTTTAAAACCAAGAGTCAAAGATAAAGGAGTAAAAAAGTTTTCTCTAGACATCACAAATTCTTCGCCAAGAACCTCCCAAATAAAAGACAGTAGGTCGAATGATACAAAAATAATGTCAATATTTAACCACTCCTATATCTAAAAAAAAGAACAACGATGGTATAGGATTCAATTTTCAATTCAGTGAAAATTTTTTAAACACTGGATACATATTGGTGTATTTGCAACACTTAGAATCTCCTGCGATAAATTCTTGCTTGGCTCCTTCAGATTTATGGTAGATTTCAAAGTGGAGAAATTGCATAATCCACAAGCTGAAGAGTGGAAAAATGAACACCAAAAGTTTGTCAGTGATGGAGGAAATGTCATCCAACATATTTCACGAGGGGAGGGGAAGGTTCAAAACTTCAGCATGCGTAGTAGACCGTCTTAAGTAGAACACATTATTACAGGTTGTCATAGTTACATACAGGCGTCAGATTGACAGTTGAGGGTTTGAACTCTGGGCACATGTAAAGAATTAGTAGTTTAGTTAAGCCTCAATCAAGTCTGCAGGAGATCGTCTAATTGATGGAAAAGACCCAGCCCACGGTGGGTAAGACTAGTCCCCGGGAAGTTGAATAAGATGGAGGGAACTGGTTAAGGAAGTTGGCATCCTTCTGTATACTGGACCAGACATGCTGGTCTGGCAGTAAGAATTGTTCCTCTCTCAGCCATTATGTAGTTATGGTGTGGCCAGTTCCCTCGGCCCTTGGTGCTGGTGTGGGCTCTCCTGCCAAGCTGGACAAGGAACTGTAAGAACACAATCATAAGCTAGAACAAAGCCCCTTGTTCCCTTAAACACTTTGGTTGTATGTTTATTGGCAGCATGGGGTTATACCTTCTTGCTCTATCATGATGTGAGGCACCTGGCCACGTGTGTCTGCCTTCAGGAGCTCTGTGTCTTCAAACTACGAACACAGCTTGGTGGAGTGGTTTATCCAATGGAATCTAATAGTAACTTTCACCACAAGACCAAATTTACTTAGGTTATGCAAAGCCTAAGAAACTATGAAGCATAATTGGCATTAGAATATTTACTTCACTACAGACTAAAATTCAATATAATTAACAATGATTATATTTTTATTTTTAATGATTAATCCCTCTCATAGTTACCCCAATTTCATTAATTGTCTTTTTTCAGCCGTGCTGTGGACCCTAACCTTTGAAAATCATCTATATTTTGTATTAAATATTTGAAACAAATTTAAGTACCCACACAACATTAAGTTTCTTTACAGCTATAAATGTAAAATCTGAATTTTAAGAAAATAAAGGTTTGATAACTTTATCTGAAAAGACAAAGAAAATGAAAAGAGACAAAAATGTGTGCTCTTTATGGGTAAGACACAGATTAATATTGTTAAGTGATGTGGTTATTTGGGTGGTCACTGCTTCGAATCAAGACTTTCTCCTCACCTGGGAGATGGCACGTTCCAGGTCTCCACAACCAACATAAATGCCAAGTAGGCATAGTGATCCATCTGTAATTCCAGCAAGTGGAAGGCAAAGAGAATCCCCAGGGCAACCCGACAGGCAAGACTAGCTGAATGGGTGCTGTCTGGGTTCAATGGAAAGATGCTGCCTCAATTATTAAGACTGAGAGTGGCTGAGAAAAGTTCCTGACATCAAACTCGGGCCTCATCATGCACACAGGAGCACCCATGTGCAGATGTGCATACACACATGCTAATACACATATGTACATACATACCATGCATATGTATGAAGAAAAGATTCCAATCTGATAGTGCATCATAAATTAAGAACCCTGGTCATCCAGGTACCATGAATCAAGTCTTTAAGGATATCAGACGTTAAGTCAATCTAACGCCACCCCCATGCTGCAGCAATCGACAGAACACAAATGGTGTTTCTACTTTATATGACTTTTGACTTGATTGTAGTCTTTCAAAGCCATGATAATATCAGGTTGTCTCGTGTAGATTCAACAAAATACAAAAATTTTAAAACTTACATTCTTTGAGAACCAAAAAGAATAATTCCCAATCAAATAGAGTGGTGTCAAATTATGGAGATACCTGAAGCTGTATTCATGTACCGGAACTTTCCAAATAAACTACTAATCATACATATTTTAGACTTATTTTACAGTTTCTCCAAGCATGGAAAACATGCCTGCAGAATCATATCTGATTTGAGGTAAGTTTTGTTTACTGAAAGAAAGCACAGAAGGACTCATTTGAAAGCCAGTAGTTTCTCCCAAAAATGGTCATTGGGTTCTTCAACAAAGACAGAACATTCTGACAGCTATCCATGTCAGTAGTGGCTGCAGGAGAAGCTGGTGAAAAAGCGTGACAAGTCCCAAACTTCTGAGACCTAGACCTGAATATCAGAAACCGTACTGAGAAAATTACTAATAATCATGGGTGAAAGGTTAATACTCTGTGTGTGGGGAGGGAGTGGGTGACTTCAGGAATCATCCTGGATTGCTTCTACTTCTTTTTTGCTTTGCTCAGGGATTTCCCAGGCTCCAAGCAAAAAAAAAAAAAGGCTTAGAAGTCCAACACTGTATGAACAGATATGAAAATATGGTAAATATACACAATGGAATACTACTCTGCTATCAAGAAAAATGAAATTCACTGGCAAATGGATGAAATTGAAAAATTAAATATTCTGTGAAATATCCCAGCCAGACAAAGACAATGTCACATGTTCTCCCTTATATGCAGATGCTAACATTGAACTTTCAGGATGTTGTACTTAAAAGAAATTTCCACAATAGCCATAATCTAGAAATAAACACAAGCTCGGGGTGAGGGAATTAAGTTTTTTCCATTTTATGTCAGATTTTCTTTAGGCCCCTGATATTCTCTAATGTAACTCTACTGTAATATTTTTGTTCAATCCATTTAGCTAGTACATTAAGGTGACATTGACCTTTGTGTGTTTATCTTATATCTAGCCACTGTCCCAGGCTTTCTTATTTTTTGTAAGAATTTAACCAAAGATTCATTAGAACTTTCTACATCGATAAATATTTGCTTAAAATTTTTTAATTACTATTATTTCCTTCTTTCTAATCCATATGCCTATTGTTCTCTTGGATTTTGTTTTGCATATTTTGAGACAAGTGCATCTGTGTACACATAGGACTGGGAATGTTGGTGGTAAGCTATTTGTCCTAGGTTCAGTCTTCAGCACTAAAAAAAGAATGACATATGTTCTACATGAATATATTCTGTTATTAAAAATGCTTTCTTCCTAAAAGTGAGCTTTAGCTAATATTAACAGATTTACAACAGTTTTTCTTTAGTGAGTATCTGTTGTTTGTTTCCATTTATTTTTTGTCTTCTGGTTTTGTGTGTTTGTGCTTCAGGTCATATGAAAAGCTTGTCCCTGAATATTCAGAAAGAATGTATTAGTTCCTGGGGCTGGAGAGGTGGCTCAGGGGTTAAGCCTCTGCCTTGCAGGCAGAAGGTCCTGAGTTCAGATCCTAGACCCATGTATAGATGCCGAGCAGAAGCGGGGGCAGCCTGTGTTTCTGGTCCTGGTAGGGTGAAGCCTGTGAGTCCCGGGGCAGAGTAAACAAGGAGGAGGTGGAGGTAGTCCATGGTGGTTCCCGAATTCGTCCATGGTTCTACACACACACATACATACATACACACACACACACACCCAATTGAATAAAAAAAAGAATGTATTAGTTCCTTCCTCTCAATTGACAAGTCTAACCAATTTGCATTTATTATAGTTAGTGAGACGTTTGCATATCATTTTGGATCTAGACATGTGTTTCTTTTTTTCATCCTTTCTCACTTTTAATCAGTATTTGCTCTGCTTCTTAGCAAGTCAAGGCTTAAGCATAATATCATGGCCCCCAGATTTTCCTCTTTCATTCTCAGGTCCCTCATATTGAGATGGCTTAGAATTTTAAGTTTGGAATAGCACCACATGTCCTGTGGAATGCCCCACTCCCCCCAGTGTTTTGTTCCCACATCTCTTACAAACAGGCACCATCAGGAGACAAAGCTTAGATTGCATTGCAAACTTCTGTCCTCCTCATCTGCCAGTTAGCTCATTGACACCCTGGTCACACCTGGACTTGGTCTATTTCATTAAAGCCTCTGCCTCCAGTCTGCCACCACTACCCCAGCATGCTCACCCAAGCACAGGCACATACTCAATTCAAAACGATCTTTGCCATGATTTCTGACTTGTGATCTTTTTCTCCTATAATTTTTTTCATGTGTTAGAGACAAGATCCAGTTTTCTCTGCTAATCTGGTACCTTATGAAATCTCAAGCTTTTTGAAAATTGTGCATAAAAGTCTCATGTAATCAAACTGTTTTCTAACTATCTTTATACCTACAGACTATCACTCTCAGCCTTAGTCAAAGAAGCTTCTTCTTGCAGTGGGTGATTACGGATGCAGAGATTCACAGCTGGTCAAGGTGATGAACCATTAAGTACTCAGCCCTGAACAGGACATCTCCACCAACCCCTTCCACATCCCAGGAAGCATCATAGAAGAGGGAGTGGAAAGACTGTAAGAGCCAGAAAATGGGAAAGCATACTATGAGATACTGACTTCTGGACATGATATGGTGGTCACAATCATGAACACACAGCAACTGTGATTAACTGCATGAAAAACAAGTACATGAAACCAGGAGACAGGCTAGCTGGGAAGAAGGAGGAGAACCGTATTGTATACATGTGCAATATATTGTCAAAAACAAATGTTGTTTGTAAGAGTTTTATAGTATTAAAGTAATGAATTTAAAAATCATTGGTAAAATTTTTAAGAGGTAAGTAAATTTGAATTCTGAAGACAAAGTTCAGTAATAGAGCCTTGTCTAGCATATGTGTGGCTCTAGATTCAGACTCCAATGCAGAAAAAAGAAAGGAGAAAGAGAGGGGGAGAGAGGAAAAGAGAGAGAATGCATGTGTATGTGTGGGGGTCAGAGGTCATCTTTCAGAAGTCAGCTGTCTTCTTCCACCTTGTGGACTCTGGGAATAGAACTCAAGTCGCCAGGATTACACTCAGATGTCATTACCCACTGAGCCCTCTCACCAACTTCTAGATTGTGTGTGTGTGTGTGTGTGTGTGTGTGTGTGTGTGTGTGTGTGTGTATTAGTGGACACTGTATGCCACTGTGAAGGACCAAGGGTGACTTTGAGAATCATGACCTGCACAATTACCAACATATCATTGACCCGCCCCCAAAGGCCAGCATGGATCACAGGCACTAGGATCCTTAGAGGCAAGGGATTAACAGCCACAACAGTGTTCTTATACTAAAGGGAAACACAAAAAAGAGCTCTAGGCAATGCTACTGAGTCCTTACACCTCATCAGAGAGGAGGACCCAGAGGGAAGACTGACATGCACAGTGAAGGCTGCTCCAGGAATTGGGGGGGGTCCCCAATGGGAGAAAGGGAGGGGGGAAAGGAAGGGGAAAAGAGAGGGAGGGAGCAAGGGGATCCAGGGAGGGGTGGAGGGAGGGAGGGGAATGGAGTACCTATCAAGTTTGTATGAATGAAAAAAATAAATAAAAGAAAAGAGAATCATCCTGGATTGCTTCTACCTCCTTTTTGTTTCACTCTGGAATTTCCCAGGTTCTGTGTACCAGAGTGTAGACTGTCTCCACTTCCACCTGGCAATTTTCCATAGGACCCAAGATCCAAACTCATGTACTTTTGGTTGCAAGGCAGAGTCTTAACCCCTGAACCATCTCACCAACCTTAAATTTTTTTTTAATCCATGGGCATTTCTCAAACCAATCTCCTGCAGATAACAAAAGACAACTTTATTTTTTATTTAAGAAACTTTTTTTCCTCATTGCACATTTTGCAAAAGCATGTGTCCAAGAAATATCTCTGAAGCTTATAACTTCGCAAGGGAGACAAACACGAAAAATAATCTTCGTATAGTAAGAGAGAATGAAAGTAAGACATTAACAAGTTCCCTTCTTCTTGAGAGGGTTCCCCTATTTTTCATCAGAAATTTCATTACATTCTCTCAACATAAAATTATTATAATTATTGGAGTTGGGAAGATCATTCAGTGGGTAAAAGCATTTGCCATAAAATGCCAGATGCAGAAGTGCCTATGGGTAACCCTAGCACTTCTACAGACCAGGACAGCCAGCTAGCAAACAGTCAATAGGAGAACAGATTCCTGTCTTCTGACATCCATTAGTGTGCTGTAACATGTGCATGCCTGTGCATATGCATGCACACTAAACAGTAAAGGTTTTTTTTAAATATTATATTTGTTAAGCACAATATCTTGCTTTTTTTAAACTTGACCATGACTGCTAATATGTTTCTATTTGTTCTTTCAAAATTTTTCTTGGACTGCTAAAATAGTTCCACAGGTAAAAGGCACCTGTACACAATTCTTATACTTGAGTCAAGTTCTGGAAACAACTGGAGTGTCCTTCAGTAAGTAAATGGAGAAATTTCTGGTACAGCTGAACAATGAGGTATTATTCCACACCAAAAAGAAATAATTCATCACAACATGAAACAGAAAGTAGAAATCTTTTAAAGTCTTTTTTCTGTTTAAAAAAAATATATAGGTGTGAGGGTGATATGTTTTTCATGACGAGGACATGTGTACAGGTACAAAGGTACATGCAGGTGTACAGACATATGGAGGCCCAAGGATAATGGGAATCATCCTCGATCATACTTTCCACCTTACAGTTTTGTGGCTGGGTTTCTGAACGTACAACTCACTGATAGGGCTAGTCTAGCTCAACAGCATATTTTGGGGATTCTCAGTCTCCACCTTCTTCTAAGTCTATAATTACAAGCAGCTACCACACCTACCTGGCATTTTATATGGGATCTGGAAGTCCAAATTCTGCAAGCACTTTAACCACTCAACCATCTCCCCAGCCCACAGAAGAAATCTTTTTTTATATATAATACATTTTTATTATTATTTCAGCTCATACAAACTTAATAGGTACACCAGTTCCCTCCCTCCCTCCTCCTCCCCCCTGAACCCCCTGCTCTCCCTCCCCTCACCCCTCCTGCCCCATCCCCCCGTGCCTCCCGCCCCGATTCCCAGAGTCCTTTCTTGTGCATGCCTGACTCTCCTCTGGGCCCTCCTCTCCGATGAGGTGCAAGGACCCAGTGGCATTTCCCTGAACCCCTTCCTGTGTTCCCCTTAAGCACAGGAACACTACTGTGGCTGTCAATCCCTTGCCTCCAAGGATCTTGGTGCCTTTAGCAGATGCGAGACTTTGTGAGGTCAATAGTGTGTTGGACATTGCGCCGGGCATACAATGTCCAATTATCCACAGAAGAAATCTTAAGCAGACATTTCTAAGTAAAAGAAGGCATTCTGAAAAGGCTACAAACTGTGGAAGTCCAATAAATGGCATTCAAGAAAAGATACAACCATGAAAACAGTACAGGAATCAGTGGCTACCAAGAGCTAGGGGAGAGGGAAAGAAAGAAATAGATTATACAGCATAGAGGAATTTTCCCCCACAGCAACTTTATACTGGATGATAGTATAATGATGAATATATTTTATTATACATTTGTCAAAATCCCTACAGTAACCACCAGCAAGAGTTGAACCCCTAAAATAAACTATGTACATTGAGTGATAATGGTGTGTCCAAGTTATATTCATCAACTATTATAGCAAACATATCACTTTGGAACAGGGTTTTGATAGGATAGTATGCTTATGTTGGGGGGAGAGCGGTATGCTTTAAATGTGAAATATGCCCTCCAAGCTTATGTGTTTGAACACTTGGTCCCACCTGGTAGCACAGATTAGGCAAGTTGTGAACGCTTGAGACCAGACTGGTAGATTTGGGTCACAGAGCGAGCCTTTGAATGTTACAGCTTGACCCTCCTTCCAATCCCTTTGCTACTTCTTGACCACCCCCCAAAAAATATGAGGTGCCTCTGTCACAGTGCCCTACCACCACCGATTCCATTGTGTCTTCTCTGCTGTGATAGACCAGAACTGTGAGTCCAAATCCATTCTTCTTCTGTCAGGCTGCTTCTGTCTGGCACTCTGTCACAGAAACAAGAGAAGTAACAAAACAAAATACGTGGGAAATCTTTGCACCTTTCATTTGATTTTTTTTTTCCTTTGCTGATTCTAAAAGTACTCCAAAAAATAAAATAAGGGCTGGAAAGATGGCTCAGGGGTTAAGATTCTGCTTTGCAAGCAGAAGGTCCTGAGTTTGGATCCCAGGTCTCACATAAAAATGCCAGGCAGAAACGGCTGCAGCCCACACTTCCAGCCCTAGTGGGCAGAGCCTGGGAAATCCTAGATCGAAGCAAAAGGGGTAGAAGCAATCCAGAATGATTCCTGAAGTCACCTTTGATCCTCCATAGGGACACATGTGCCTTCTGATACACACACACACACACACACACACACACACACACACACACAATGAATGAATAAAGATTTTTTTAAATAACAAAATAAAAATCAATTTTGTCTTATATTCCTATTCTCCCCATCATGGCTGTTATGCATTTTCCCATGGAAAGACAATCTTCGATGTCCAAACCAGCCGAGCCCTTCCATCGTAACACAATGGACACAATGGACACATTCAGAAAAGAGAAACTGAGTTGGCAGAGACTCTGGCAGTGTTGGTGCATGCACCTGAGCCATCCGTGGAGTAAGATACGTCATGAGCCACGTCTCTCCAGGAGCCACAGAGCTGGAGGCCCACGTTCCTTCAAACACAGCAGCACTCAGGAGCCCTTGGCCAACTTCTTAGAATTCTCTTAAAATAACCCAAATCCCTACCCTGCTTTTCTTCCTAACCGCACGCTTTAGAAAAACACCATTAGGGGACAACTGGCACTGACATTTTCCAAATAAAACATTTGTTTCTGAAAATATAAACTGTCCTGGTTTTCTGCTGTAAACACTAGTTTCGCTGGCAAATGGAAATGTGAGCGGCAATTATTGTGGCGGGGGAAGCTGCTGCAAGGTCTCGGGGTTCTTCATGTTCCACCAGCCAATGGCCACGAAGACTTTCTCATCAAGCATGAGTCCTGGCCACGCCCCCAGGTGCCTACTGCCGGGCTTCTTGGCCTCAGGAAATGCACTTCAAGCCCTTTGAAAGCTCTTCTCTCCAGCACCACCTCTCAGCCCGTCCATTCTCCACGGGAAGAAATCAATGGTATTGTGCTTTCTATTAGCATAATTTCTGTGCAAAACTATATTTCACCACGTTGCAAACACAGAATGTGTTCCAGCCATGTATCATTATATACCAAACCACCCCCTGAAATCAGTGGCTTGAATCAACAAGAACTCATTTCTCATGAGTCCATGGGTTCATCCAACGGCCCCCTGGTCATCACCACACTCAGTGCCCTCTGTGTTTGCATGTGACTGGAAAATTGGACTCAGCATTGAGCTCAGCTGCAACTGCCATGGATAGATGTCGACATGCCGTGCTCTTAGGGGGTCACTCCCAGAAACTAGCTTGGGATCCTTTTCTTGTGTGACATCTGAGTTCAGAGAGCACATTCGCCCACTGAACCTCCCTTACAGCACACTTGTCGGTACTCCACACCTATACCAGAGGGTCCTTGGGGATTGTCCAAGAGTAGTCTACCCCAAAGGGAGGAAAAGATCTATATCTGATTAAAATGGTTTATAATCAAGCAGTAAAGGCATTAAATGCAAGATATCACAATTACACATATTAATAGTCTAACACTTAATTTGTTCTTGACAATGGCAATCAATATTCCAGACACCAACTACACATAGGTATTATTTCCTTAACGCTCACACCGACTGTGATGGTTAATCCTGAATGTCAGTTTGACTGGATCCAGAATCACCATCAAGGTATATGACTGGGTGTGTCCCATTGTGTCTTCTCTGCTGTCATAGACTAGAACTGTGAGTCCAAGAGGGAAGGCCCACCCTAAATGTGGGTGGTAGCATCTCAAAAGCTAGGGTCCCAGACAAAGTTTTCTACACACCAGCAATCATCTCTTTGTTGTGGATGCAATGTGACTCACTGCCCGCCTTCTCACCCATGATGAACTACAGCCTCAAACTGTGATCCAAAATACGCCCTTCCTTCCTTCCTTCCTTCCTTCCTTCCTTCCTTCCTTCCTTCCTTCCTTCCTTCCTTCCTTCCTTCCTTCTTTCCTTCTCTTCTTCCTTAAAATGCTTCTTGATGTGATCAGATACTTGATCAAACCAATAAGAAAAGTGTACACCAACAGCAGGAGATAGATACCATTACTGTACTCATTTTATAAATGAGAGAAGGTGTAATGGATTCGGTGTAAACTTGACAGTTGCAGGCCGTTGAGGGGCACAGCTGTGAAGAACTGATGTTAGGACAAGCCCTTGAACACGCCTGCAGGTGATTGATGGTTGAGATGGAAAACCCAGCACAGAGTGGGTGGTACTTTCCAGGAGTGGACCACATAAAAGTTGGTATAAGGGGATGGGGCTTTTTCTTCCCGAGTCCTGTATGGACCAGCTGTGCGACTCCACTACTGGTGCATTGCTGCCTTCTCCGCCACAGTTGCAGCTGCTGCAACTTAGCTGACGTCAGAGCTCAACCCTTTCAGCCTCCTGCTGTTCTCACTGCCTTTGGAGCCTGGTCTTGTGGACCTGGCCGCTGCCCATTGCTGGCATTGGAACCCAGTCTCTTCCATTCTCCAGCGTGACTGAGGTTCGAGATTTTCCTGGGATCCTCTGGTCTTATGAGACATTCAGCTCAAGAACTGAGCAGTTAAGTGTGGCTACTGTTGGAGAACACTGGTTTTATTTGTGAGTTAATTCAATAAGTCTCTTTTTACATCTATACCTTCTGTTGGCTCTGTCCCCCTAGGGAATCCTGACTGATACAGAAGGGATGCACACAGATGTCAGCAAGTATCAAAAGGTCAGTTCGGATTAAAACCCTGGGGACTATGACTCCAAAATCTACTCTCTTTATGCCCATGTTATCAGACCCCCAACAAAATGATCCAGAGGCCCTCTCTATGGTTGGGATATGAACTTCTTATGTAATGAAGGGTAGGCTCCCCAATACAACCGGTTTTCAGGGGTGCACGTTGGGGAAGTGATTGGATCATGGGTGGTCTGCCTTTGTCAATGAGTCAATCGACCAATGAACTCAGACAGTGGTCAGAGAAAACGTGTCAGCAGGCAGGGCTTGGGAAGGTCTCCTGCCTGACCCTTTCCTGTCACCCTGTAGCCACCAAGTATTGAGTTACTTTGTCTCTTCAAGTTCTGGTACTCAGATGGTCTTCCTCACCGTGAGCCAGAAACCACTGGATCCGCTGATGATGGGCTGAAATAAACGTTTCCTTAAGCTGCTCTGAGCATCCAGGGGAAGTTAATCAGCTTGTCCCCAAGGAGAGAGAAAGGCCTCGGGAGGCCCGACACTCTGCCAGGGGACGGGAGGATGCCCTTCCTCTTCTTTGAGTCACTGATAGCCTTGGCTCCTACCTTTAGAGCCAGGCACTAACCAGACACCTGCTACCCAACCCCTAGGGATGGGGCAGCAGCACAAGATTGGGACTTTCAGAGTCAGACCACCCAGCCTGGGACCTGGCACTAGTCACTTCTCTCATCCTCAGACTCTGGCTTTTAAGCAAGGCTGATCAGAGTGTCTGCCAACTGCCCAAGAGTTTAGAGGATTAATTTAGACGACGCTCACAAAGTGCCCCATGCAGGGGCTGGAGAGGTGGCTCAGGGGTTAAGTCTCTGCCTTGCAGGTGGAAGATCCTGAGTTCGGATCCTAGACCCCACATATAGACGCCGGGCGGAAGCAGGGGCGGCCTGCATTTCTGGTCCTGGTAGGGGGAGCCTGTGAATCCCAGGGCAGAGGAAACATGGAGGAGGTGGAGGCGGTCCATGGTGGTTCCCGAATTCGTCCATGGTTCTACACACACACACACACACACACACACACACATACACACACAGAGAGAGAATTGAATAAATAATTTTTTAAAAGTGCCCCATGCAATCTTTCTGGCATATAAACCAGCAGTAAATTTCATTCTTCAGATTAGGAGTTGGCAACTTTCAGAATTTTTGGGGGGGGGATTGCCTTTTCCTTATAATTCACCCTGTCATTGAAGAGAAGAATACATGGGAGGTCATTGTTTCTGTCTTCTGAAAACAAAGCAGAACTGTGTAAACTGCATGTTAACATATGGGAGAGATTTCTAAAGGAAAAGCTACTGAACAGAGTTTGGCTATGTTCAAACAAACATAAAAAATGGCTTGGCTCTCAAATACTAATAGTGATAACCTCCAGGTCATAAACTATGGATCCTGTGTGTTGCAGGAGCTCAGTTTTGCACGGCAGGTAGTAGGATCACATGGCCTGAGTAAGAATCCCACCACTTGTGTTCTTCATATATAGTGTTTTGTTTAGTCTTGTATATTTTTGCTAAAAGAAAGAAAATGTAAAAGTCAATGCTGCACTGAAAGGCATAAATACTTTGTAGAATAAGAAAAATGCCAAAATAAATACTGCGTCAAGAGAGGCATAAATACTTGATAGAATTTTTCACATGTTGTACATGCGTAGCATTCTTCACGTCGCTCCAACTACACATAACTAAAATGCCCTGTAGATGACAGGCCGTTGTGACGCACTGAGAAAGGGAAGTGGTCGACCAATCATGCTGCTTTCTGCTTCAGCCAGCCAGCCTGCCACAGCAGCATTAAGAGCATGCGGCTGGCGGCTCGAACAGAGCAACTTTCTTCTCGATGTTTGGGAGGTGGATGCCTGAGAATTGGGTGCCGGCTTAGTCTGGTTCTAGTGGGGGCTCCGTCCTGAACTTCATACTGTGCCTTCTCACTGTGTGCTCAGGGTAAGCAAGGACACACTGCTGCTGCTGCTCCTGCTGCTCCAGCTCTGCTCCTGCTGCTGCTGCTGCTGCTCCTGCTCCTGCTGCTGCTGCTCCTGCTGCTGCTGCTCTTGCTCCTGCTGCTCCTGCTGCTGCTCCTGCTCCTGCTGCTGCTGCTCCTGCTGCTCCTGCTGCTGCTCCTGCTGCTGCTGCTCTTGCTCCTGCTGCTCCTGCTGCTGCTCTTGCTCCTGCTGGCTCCTGCTGCTGCTGCTGCTGCTGCTGCTGCTGCTGCTGCTGCTGCTGCTGCTGCTTCCCCTGCTCCTGCTGCTGCTGCTCTTGCTCCTGCTGCTCCTGCTGCTGCTGCTGCTGCTGCTACTGCTGCTCCTGCTGCTGCTGCTGCTGATGATGATGATGATGATGATGATGATGATGATGATGCTGGGGTTGCTGCTCCTGCTGCTCCTGCTGCTCCTGCTCCTGCTGCTCCTGCTGCTGCTCCTGCTCCTGCTGCTGCTCCTGCTGCTCCTTCTCTTCCTCTTCCTTTTCTTTCTCATCCTTCTCATCCTCCTTTTTCTCCTCCTCCTCCCCCTCCCCATCCTTCTCCTCGTTCTCGTTGTCTTTTTCCTCTTCCTTCTTTTTCTCCTCCTCTCTTTCTTTCTCCCCCTTCTTCTTCTCCTCCCCCTTGTATTCCTCCTCTTTCTCTTTTTCTTTTTCCTATTTCTCCTCCTCCTCTTTTTCTTTCTTTTTCTTCTAAGGACACGAATCCCAACGAAGAGACTCTACTCTCATGCCCCCATCTAAAGCTAATGATCCCCCCAAAAAGCTCCCCCAACAAATGTCAACAGTTAGGGTTGAAGCTTCAGCATATGAGTTTTAAGAAAACACTAACATTCCACTCATGACACTTCCACAACCATCTATTCTCTCAGACATTATCACAAGCAAAAGAAAACCATGACAAATGTAAAACCAAAATAATGTCTGCAAATTATCTTTTCAATTCCCCATTGCACTTAAAGTATCAAGGCCCCCTAAGAACAAAATATGGCTTGGGAATAGGATGGGGTGAGCAGTGTAAGTACCCATCAGAACGTCTTTTTACCAGAACATAAAAATGTAGTCTTGCTATGCTGATCAAGCCTGCTCTGGGTAGCCAACTGGACCTAGATGTAGACTCCTGATTCTGCCACTTTCTCTTCCAATGACCTTAGGCGAATCCCTTTTAATCACTTTATCACATTTAAAAAGTTCTCATGTGCATTATCTGAATTGGTGTATATGGAAATGCCACCAGCCTGAGATTAGGCATTTTTATATGTTTATTTGTTCTGTCTCTTTGATAGAGTTTTCTTTTCAAAACAAATTACCTTCAAAGCAATACCACTTTAGGGAAATGTTCTTATTGAAAACTTTGATCAGTAACAAATACAAGCTTTTATCTAAAAGTTTTACATTAAAGGATTAAATTTTTATAAGCCTTAACTGTGATATTTAAGTATTACCTCCAAATGTGGAAGCAAAGGACCATACATTTTCCATTCAATATGTCCCCCCACGCTCTTAGGATTAATTGTAGGTTTTACACCTACATAGAAAACCAGGAACGGGGAAAATGCCAAGCAATGTTCTTCAGAACAATACCATTTGATCCATGATATATTTGCCATCAAATCTGCCATATGAGCTTAATCTGCCCTTTGCCTGAAATGCCTAAGTGCCTGGTGATACCACTAGAGTCCTTGTGACACAAAGCTACCTGTTGCAGTTCACCTGCATAGTTTCTGATAAATCACCATCAAACGGCTTAAGGGAGCAAAGAGTTTATTTTCTTACAATAATCCAGTTACAGTTCTCAGCCATCTTGACAGGAGAGCATGCACCAACACCAGGGCTGAGGGAACTGGCCATACCATCTCTACATAATGGCTCAGAGAGGGACAATCCTTACCTGCCAGACCAGCATGTCTGGCCAAGTGCACACAAAAAAGCCAACTCTCTCAACCAGTTGTCTGTATTTTATTTCAGGGCCCAATCCTACCCACCATAGGCTGGGCCTTCCCCATCAGCTAGACAATCTCCTGCAGGTTTGCTCTGGGCTTAACTTAACCACTAATTCTCTATAAATGTGCCCAGATCTCAAACCTTCAACTGTCAAATTGACACCAGTGCCTAACTATAACACTATCCCCAATGCTTTTGTCCACAGATGGAAAAACTACTGCTCAGAAGATGAGAAGCCGCCCTTCTTCTCTTCGGCTCACTGTCTACCATATCATGTCACTGAGTCCCATCTATGAGCAGCCCTGAATCCTTTTTGCTAATTCAGGTATAGGAGAAGAAGCATGGCATGGTAGATGTTGAGACTGGCACTCAATATCCATTTCTCTCCTCTTACAGGGAAGTATTTTTGCAAACTACCAGTTGCCATCCATTAGTCGGTCATGAAATCAACTAAATGGGTCAAAACAACCATTTCTTAATGGAACAGAATCGTGTAGAATAGCACAGCATCGGGCAGCATCAGCCAGAGCAAAGAACAGCAGGATGCACTATGTATGGTTCTTGTGATTATTTCAGACAGATGTGAAAATCTCTCAATCTCTCTCTCTCTCTCCTCTCTCTCTCTCTCTCTCTCTCTCTCTCTCTGTGTGTGTGTGTGTGTGTGTGTGTGTGTGTGTGTGTGTGTGTCTTTTTCTCTCTCCTACTCTCTTCTCTTTCTACTTTCATTTCCTAGATATAACCACACTTGCCCAAATCAGACCTATTGTGTAGATGGAAAGAAAATATTGTGTATGAAAGCATTTTGGTAAGGCTTGAAATGTACATGTCTGTTATTATTATTATAAGAAGAACTTATCATTGCCCACTTTGTATTCCCTCATACAAACCATTAGACATTGAAAATCTACCCTGACTTATATACCATCATAAGTCTTGGTATAAAAAGACAAGAAGGCACAACCCACCTGAATATTCAAACTGTTCCATCAGATGGGACTTGATCAGATCTCCAGCCAGTGATGGCTGAACGCCCACCAGAGATGAGATGTGAGGGGTGCACAGCGAGCCAGCCTGAAATAGGCATCATGGCGGGGAGTGAGCCATTGGCTTTGATGGGGGACAGATGGAGATTCGTGGTCAAGTACCATGGGATTCACTCATGGCATTTCTTTGGGCTTTAAAGGACATTCTGCCATAAGCCATTCTTATAAATAAGTGCTGGGGCTAGAGGTACAGCTCAGAGTGCCTGCCTGGCATGCCCAAGGAGCCGGGTCTGATCCCCAGCACCAGAGAAAACATAACATAATCAAATGGCATAGGAAGTGTGGTACAGTTATGCTCAAGGTGCCAAGAAGTCCATGGGTGAGTTACCTAGGTGACGGGGGTGGGGTGCGGGCATCTGTGGTCGGGGTGACACCTAGAATGAAGCCCTAAGAGCAACAGGAGTTGGTCAAATGAGGCATGGGAAGGTAAGCAGTGCCCAAGGGCAGGGCCTGGCAGGAGCCATGAAGGAGAGAACGGAGCAGAGACACCCCACATGCTGCTTTAAGGAGAGCACGACACTCCTGGAAGAAAGAAGAGCAGAGAAAAGCGTGCTTTGAACACCATCGCATCACGGAAGCCAAGAAGCTGCTACCTCCTATCCTGAAGGTTTCGAGAAGGAAGGAGCAGGCTGGAGAGATGATGGCTCAGGGGTTAAGACTCCTCCTTACAAGAAGGTCCTGAGTTCAAATTCCAGGTCCCATGTAAAAACACCGGGTAGACTGGGCCTGGGAAATCCCAGAGCAAAGCAAAAAGAAGGTAGAAGCAATCTAGAGTGATTCTCAAAGTTACCCTTGGTCCAGCCTTGGTGTCCACACACACACTAAATAAATAAAGTATAAAAATTTTTTTTAAAAAAGGAAGAAGCTAATTATGGCAAATGCTACACCAAGTTCAAGTGAGGGAAACATTTTAAAAGCAACAAAGGGGGGCTAAAGAGATGGTTCAGAGGTTAAGCCTCTGCTTCACAAGCAGAAGGGCCAGATCCCATATAAAAATTGCCGGATGGAAACCGTGGCAGCCTGTGCTTCCAGGCCTGGAAGGCAGAGCCTGGGAAAACCCAGAGCAAAGCAATAAGGAGAAAGAGTAATCCAGAATGATTCCTGATGTTAGCCTTGGGTCTCCACAGGCACACACACTGCCCTCTGATACGCACAGATACATATGTACACACACACACACACACACACATGCACACACGCATGCACGCACACACACAGCACACACACACGCACACACACACGCGCACACACACGTGCACACGCACAAGCAAAACCACTAGCAAAGATTGTGAGCCAAAAGGTGAGTGCCGGAGTTGTGGAGACAGAGCTAGGCGACAGCAGAACAGGAGAGGAGCAGAAAGAACCATATATGTGACACCCTCAGGGTGTCAGAAGGAAGAAGGGAGCCAAGCTCTAAGAAGTCATTGGGAAGCAGAGGGAAAAGGGATCCGAATGTATTTAAATACGATGGAAATAGGTAAGCAATGAACCTGAACATTTGAGCAAAATTCAATCAACCGCCTGATGAGACAAAGTCACCGAGGATGCAGGTGTCCAGGCAGGAGGGCAGGAAGGCCAGGCTAGTCCGGAGCAAGGCCAGGTGTGGACGTAGAAGCTGAACTGAGCCCAGATGGGGAAGGTGTTTGCTGTAATGGCTTCGATTTGCTGAGTGAAATCGGAGGAAGATTATCCACTGAGACTGGAGAAGGAAGAGGCCAAGAAGAGAATATTTGCAGTAGTCATTTCAGAAAATGGCCATGAGATCCAGCCAGGGAGAGCGAGCACACAATGACCAGTCAGCCGAGGGCTTGGCTGATATCTAGGGCCAGGAATTTGGGGTGCCACTTAGCTGCGATTTTATGTGATTTTTTTTCTCCAGCCTCAGGCAGCGGGGTAGGGAGAGCCACGGAAACACTGGTAGCTGGGATTAATTCAGAGTTGAGGCCAGAAGGACACGGGAGCAAGAAGTTAACGCTGTTAGGAAGAGAATGGCTGGGAAATGGGCCGTAATATCTCAGCTGACTCCAGATGCAGTGAAGATTGGCAGGGAGAGGAGGGAGGAAACGGGAGAGCCAGGCAAACTCAGGGGCACGGAGGGCGGCTGCTGGGAGCAAGAGCAGGGCAAGGAGAGGATGCAGAGGTCTCCAGAGCGTGCTTTTGGGACATACACTATTAGTGTATGTTTTTTAAGTTTTGAAGATGTCAGAGTTCAGGAGTGAGTGTACGTATGTGCTCATGTGAGTATATGAATGTGGATATGTGTGCATGTGTATGTATGTGTGCATATGTGTGGTATGCCTGTGTGTATGTATGTGCATATGTGTGTGCATGCATACAAATATATATGTGTGTGTGCATATGTGTGGTGTGCTTGTTTGTGTCTCTCTGTGTATATATGTGCATATATGCATATGAGTGTGTGTATGTGTGCATGTGCATGTGTGCATCTGGCTTCTCTTCCACCAAGGAACTTTCCTTCTGTCATTACTATTGGTCCAGCTGACAGTCTATCCCAGTGTCCCACCCCTGGCTGACTTCACACAGCACTGGCAAGGACTATGGGCTCACCCATTCACCCCTGGCTCAGGCACTGGGTTCCAGGATGAGCTCAGAGCAGGGAGCCATGAGCTGGATCTTCTCAGAGATTCCTCACACCAATGCTCTGAGACAGAAACTTTCTCAGCTCACGGCTTAAGAAGGCCACTGTGCCCAGAATCCTGGAAGAACCCACATACAAAAGGAGAGAGACCTCATGCAGAGGAGCAGAATCTAGCAAAAGTGAGAAAGGGCCACACTTGAAAGGTATCCAGACATCGATTCTGAATCCTGGGAACTGGCCAAGCAGGCGCGCTGGAACTGGTCTGTGCCTGACTCTCTCTAATGAGTCCTCAACATTCTCTTTGTGGCATAAGGCAGTCTAAATTGCTTTGCTCTGTGCTAAAATGCAGAGTGTAAGGGGCCAAGTTCAAGGGAGGTAAAGTCGCAGGAGCTGAGAAGACCCAAGAATTACAGAAATGATTTCTCATGGTCAGGCCTTATAGGGACATTAAAGTCACTAAGGTGAAGACAGTATTTGGTGGGGTGGGAAGGTCATGCTTTATGGACTATTTGCGCAAGTCTTCAGTGATGGAAGAGACAGGATGGTACCACGTGGACTGGAGGAAAACTACACACCATTTAATTGCAGCTTCAGAAGAATGATGGTATCCGTGCCATGATGAAAAAGAAAAGCTGTGTAAAAGGTACACAGGGGAAAGAGAGGCCCCTGGTCCCCCACTGGCTGGGGGGAAACTGACTCATTCAGTAAAGTGGGTAAGATTGGCCCTGTAAGGTTGGCAAGATGTCTCCGTGCAGCATCTATGCACAAACCTGTCACCCGAGTGTGATCCCTGGTGGGGTCCACATGATGGGGCAACAGAACAACTTCCAAAGTTGTCCTCTGGACCTCCACATGCGTGTACCTTTTCTCTCTCCCCCGCCCCCTCTCCAAAATAAATAAATTTTTAAAGACAATTTCAGGTCAAAGATCACAAGATGCTATCCCAATAGAACTTCCACTGCACTTCTAAATATCAAGCATTACTGCAATACCAGTAAGCCTTTCCCAGCAACTTTCCAGCCCACCATAGCCCTGTCTGGTCTCCTATTTTTCCTCTGTGGAACAGAGTGTAAGGTAAAAGGTAAAGCTGGAAACTTAGATGGGTCAAGTTTGCAGCTTTTCCCTGAGATATTTTATGCAAATATTTAGATGTCTTGGTGACCAAAGAGAATAATAATCTCAGAAGCAATTTCACGCAAGTGTATTTGGTAAAAGGGCTGGTATTGAATATTTTAAGACCTTATCTAAACCATGCATTAGCCTAACATATTTTATTGAGCTGCATAAAATATACATGGATGCTATGGAAGAATGAAACCTAGCAGAAGACTAGGAAGCCGGACTGCCAACTGTGGGATGGAGCAACGACTTTCTGGCATTTTAACACTGAAGCCAGTGACTTGACTAATAGATCCTCAGTCTGTCCAAATAACAAACCGTTGCTATGTATGTGAATGACTCCAGGCAAATTCAGAATGTATCCACTTTAACCCACATAGCCTTCCCACTCATCTCCAGCATACACATTCAAACATATGAGCTGTCTCTCTGTGTATCAAACACCTTTGCTTACACACTTGAGTGGCAGAAGTAAACACACTTGGATGAATGAATGGAAGGTGATTTCATATGATAACATATAACATGCACTGTGGATTTGCTTGGTTTCAAAGATAAATCCAATATATCAATAAATCAAATGGGAAATTAATGTAGCAAGTTCATGTTGTTACACATTTGCCAGTCAGACATAAGAAAGTGCTTGAGCTAAAGTTAACCTAATATGGCCATTTATCATTTGTTTGGGATTGTGTGTGTGTGTGTGTGTGTGTGTGTACATGTGTTTTATTGCTAGCTGGCACTCTGCAGCTCAGGTTGGCCTCAAACTCACTTGGTAGCCCAGGATGGCCCAGGATGGCCTTAACGTCAAGGCCACAGCCATGCCTCAGCCTCCAGAGAGCTAGGATCCCAGGCGTGTGCCACTGTGCGTGGTGCAAACAGTGCCACTTAAAATGTATGTGGCCTGGGCTGTTCACCCAATTGCTGCAAGAATGATTTTATGCTTTTTCATTCTGGCCACTCTACAAGGGGTTCCTGTATCTCTGAGGTCTCCCTTAGTCTTGAAGCCTGTGCCCCGTGGGTGACGTCAACACATGAGCATTTTGTGGTATAATTCTCACTTTCACTGCATGCTCTGGGACACTAGCTCTTATTTTTACTTTACATCAAATAAATCATATAAAAAAAAAACACACGGGCACTTTAAAAGTACACATTTCATATGGTTAAAATAGGATCAGTTATCCAAAAGAGATACATGCCCTCACTTCATGGTGTGAAGAATACAGTGTCCTGAAACATACATGTGAAACAGACATTTTAAAAGAGGACATAAATTGTTATTTATAATAAAAATCAAAATAATGACATTTTCATTTTCTGTATGTGTATTTGATACATTGGTGGATAACATTGCATGGGATTTCACCACCCTGCCAGACTGGGTTGGCATGAAAGGTTTTATTTGAAAAGACCGAAGTCAGGCATGGTCAAACACTCAAAATCAACTTTAGAAGTGACTGAAGAGGCTGGAGAGTTAACTCAAAGGTTAAAGCAAAAGAATCTGAGTCTATTAGATTCATGAATTCTACATCAAAATGCCATCCACATTGTATGCACACGAAGCCCACTCCATGAGAGGCCTTCATGTTGTAAGTATGGATTCCACACAGATATGGAATTCAGGGTTTTGGCAAGCTATATTAATCATTCATTTGTCCACAAGCCTTGATGTTACCCTTGGGCCTCCACAGGCCTCCACATTCAAGTGTTTTCTTGCGTGCGCGCGCACACACACACACACACCTCACACCTCCCCCCCAAAAAAAGTAATCTGGAGGCAATGGCTAAACAGGTAAGTTTCTTATTGGACCTCAGATCTCTGTGTGTCTTTTTCAAATCAATTGCTTGTTAAACTCCACCATTTTCAGAATTTACTTTGTGACTATAGGGATGTCTTCCTTCCTTTATGCTAACAATTTCTACAGCACCAAAACTCAGGAGGAACTGAGCCACCAGGTCAGAGGCCCGGCTTTGATATGCAGTGTACCCTAGCCCCCACACTCACCCAGAGGCACTGTGAGTGAGTGACGTCATGTCTGACCCCCAAAGAGCGTGGACCATCTCCATGTGCTCATGCTCTAATGATTACACATTATGCACCTGCACTGACATGTCACACCCAAACTAAGTAAACGGATACAATTACTATGTGTCAAAGAAAAAATATGCATCAAAATAATTTTTCCCACCAGGGAGCTTCTTTATGTAATGACAGGCATTTAATAGAAATAACCAAACGTAGCCAAGCAGAGAAAAAGTAATTTGAAGTGTCCCACCCTAAACAGGACATCTATATCATCCACCTACTCTCCTCCACCCCCAGCCCTCCTCACAAGGCTCAGAGAAGACAGCAGAAGAGATGATGGTAAGAATGCAAGAGCCAAGAACTCAATACAGCAATACTTTCCACCACTAGACTCCCCCCCAATCGCTCTGACTCAAAAGATACATCCCATCTCTATTATTAATAATTAGGGGTGGTGAGAGATCAGAACCCTGTCCCCAGCTGCTGAAATACTGGTCACTGGAAGGTTCTCAGGAAAGAGAATTGTTACACTCAGTCACGTACCACTAGCGAGTCCACTGAGCTCCAAGTGACAGCTCCAAACCCCATGGTTCTACCAAGGGCATACCTGGTTAAACTCAGCAGGTGACACAGCAAAACCAAGAGACATAAATATGGGAAAGGGTTTTGCAGGGAAAAGGGGGTGAGGAGGTGAGGGAAATAAGAGAGGATGGGGGAGGGAGACATCAGAATGCACTGTATGAAATTGTCAAAATATTAACCAATTTTTTTAAATTTTCTGTTCCTATTTCCCAGTACAGGAATGGATTTAGGGAGATTCCTGTGGGTCTCAAAGTGTTAAAAATAATAGAAGTTTTAATGCTACATATTTATCTAAAGCTGATACTTGTGAGATCTTTTTTGGCCCATGATATATTCTTATATCTCATCAGAGTATACAATATTCATATCCAGATCAAATTTCAGAGATACAAGGAATCTGTGGCTTGACACTTGCACCCCACTCCCTTGTTCCCCTCTCCCCACCCCCAGCCTCGGCTCTGCTTCCCTTCAGAAGGAAACGCTCAAGGTAGAAGGTGTAATTGGCCAAGGCTGCCTGTCTGCCCAGCAGTAGTCTCTCTGAGGCAGGCACAGGCTCCGGAGCAGTGGTAGTGTGAATGGATCAGTCTTTCGAGACATTTGACAATCTCGTAGTCGGGAAGAGCCAGAGCAGTCTCGTTCAAGCCCAGCATGTGGGCAATAACCTGCCTGAAGTCCACCAGCTGCAATATCAAGCAGAGAGACATGTTAGCTAGGAAAGCGAGGTGCATCTCTACTGCCGGGTCAGATGCAACAGCAGAAAGAACAGCCCAGATGCTCCCGCAGTACGCACAGCACACCCCGTTTCTCTTCCCTCATGAAACACATAGACCTGCCTGCTAAATTCCTTCTAGATTCCCTTCAGGTTCCAACTGCTTTTCTGATTTTGCCAGTAGTCCAGCACCTCAGCTAAGCAATCTCTCTGAGGTTAACCAGTTTGCCCGCCTGCTCCGAGGGTCAGAGCAAGGGAAATGATGAGCATACGTGTGGTGTGCACAGCAACAAGCACTACCCAACTGCTGGGGGAGACGGTCTATGACTCAGAGCCGCGAGCTTCTCAAGCTAAAATTGCACGTGATGAGAAGCAGGAGGGTCTCTCCACCTGTCTCAAGCCACACTGCAAAGACCTCCGTATTTGATTTTAACCATGGACCTATCTGGGATCATGTGTCCTTCCAGTGGTGGTCAGGGACAATGACTGACACGTACATTATCTGCACATTCACTTGGGCTGGATTCTGCGGGCGCCGGCTAAGGCAGGAGAAGGCTATCAGGAGGATTTGGGCAAGGCCTCCTTAAAACTGCCTTCTGTTTTAGATGAGTTGTGATCCAGCTGCAACGGAACTTGTCAGATGGATGATGTACAAATGTCTTCGCCTGTGGTGCCCACTCAGTTCCCAGCTGCCTTTCCTCCAAGACTCCAATCTGGGAAACACAATGTTCCCTGTGCCTTCTGTGCTCAGAATGCCCACGTGCCTGCCCTCACCCAATGTGTAAATATATTGAGACATAAGTCCCATGGGATGGTACTAGGAGTGGGGCTTTGGGAGTTAGTTAGGTTTGGATAAAGTCAAGATGGCAGAGCCCCCAAGATGAAATTAATGCTCTTATAAAAAGAAACCCCAAGAGAGCTATCTTGTCCCTTCCACCAGCTGAGGATTCAATGAAGACACCAACAATAAAGTAGACACCCGATTGGCCAGCCCCTGGATCATGGACGTACCAGCCCCTGGAACTGTGAGATATTAGCCGTCTTGCTCATGTAAGTTTATCACACTCTGCTCAAATCCCTGCATAGATTAAGACACCAGACTCATCACTCAGATACTAAAGTTTTTCCCAAACTTTCCCACCCTTTGGATGTGGCCAATGCTCGTAATTCCTGAAATGCTTTCCTTTCCTGAGAACATTGGCTCTTCTATTTGGCTCTCCCTGGCTCCGCCTGACACATGAGCCAAAGCAGAATGAGGAAAATGAGCTAGGACCAGCGTCCACGCATTGCCCCTTTTGGTTTCAGAAAGAGTGACATGGAAGTCAAAGGCACCGGGGGTCAGGCTGCCCGGAACATATTTCTTTAAGCTTGACCCGATGTACTCACCAGATAAAAAGCTCCTCCTTGGAACCAGCCAAAGAGTACTTTTTTTTTTTTTTATGGCTTACATCTGTGCTTGGTCAACCATGAAGTTGGTGCCACTGTTTGAGGTTGGAATCTGTTTGTTGCAACTGATCTCTGTGAGAGATAATGTCTCTCTCTGAAGTCCAAGCCCTGCTTAGCACTGAATGATGAGACCAGTACCAGAGGCAATCACCAAGCACAATTCAAAAGACTTAACCACCCCCTAAACAGGACTCACACTGGCTTTCCACTTTGATAAGGAGACATGTTTACTTTCTTACAATCCAAGCAAGCACGAATTGCTTCTCTTAATAGAGTCGATCATAATGGTGGTCAGATGCCCCCCCCAAAAACGCTGGGGAGTATCGAATATATTAAGAGGATACAGAAAACTGTACATGTTGTGTTTGAAAGATGTAAGAATAATGCTCTCTTTGGGCATGTACTAAAATTGGAATGACACAGAGATTAGTGTGGGCCAGGCACTGGGAAACACAACAATTCACAAAGCAATCCTTATTTTTAAATGTATGAATAGCCATCAACCTTTAGACCATCCCGTCGTCTCCTAGAGAAGAATTCAGCATTAGCTTTAGATATACCTGTGTTTCTCTTTTTTCTGCTTCTTCCAAAGACCTCCTCAGGGCCTTCATCTCACTGGTCACCAATTCTATCATGTTTCTAGCCCTTTCTTTCTCCTCTTTGGCCTCGTGCTCCGTAGTATCCAGTTCAGACTTGACAGACATGAGCTTTTTCTCTGCTTTCTCCTTCATCTTCTCCAGCTTGTCTCTGGATTTATTCAGGTCTTCAATGGCTTTGGTCTGCTCCAAAGTTTTAATCTAGGAAGTCAAGAGAATACTTATCATTTCTCTTGGCTTTCTTTAGGAAAACAGTCTACACAGGACAAATCATAAGTCAATGGAATTCACTTGACATTTTTATGAATAAAGAATTTGCAAATTCATCCCAAGCAGCCACACAGAAGTAGCAAAGCATTATATGCTGGGTGATCAAGTTATAAACATGTAAAAATACCCTTATTTGGAAAACCGGCTAAATGAAATTGTGGAAGGTGCAATGCTGGGGTAAGAGGGCTAAAAGAACATCAGCAAGCAATTTGGACTTTTTACTCTTACATGCAATGGGGTCGTCATCCTTTCTAAACAGTGAAAATGGCAAAGTATCTCCTCTTCTAACAGTGGGACGCAGTGAGTCTGCCTCAATGCTGTGAGGAAAATCTAGATCTGCAGTTCTTCAGAAGTGTCTTTGGGCTCTAGTGATCAGTATGGGAGACAGAAGCCGCGCTGCCCCCGGCTCCCCCACACAAGTAAGCAAAGGGCCAAGATGCTCCTCCCATTGAGGACTTCAGCCCGGGACTTAAAATCAAAACACAGGGAACCCTGGAATGTGAGGTATGTTCTCACTAGGCTTATTTAAGAGTTTACCAAAGCTGCTTACAAAGGAATTCAAGTAAGCCAGGAATGAGATTCTGATCTACCCTATGACGTGAATGAACTATGAAAATATTATGCTGGGTAAAAGAAGTCAGGCACAAAGGGAAGTTGAATAATTCCATTTACATGAGATACCTAGAACAGGCTGATTCATAGACAGTGAATATAGATGTTACCAGGGAAGGAAGGAATGGGGATTACTGTTTGACACAGATTTCCAGCTCAGGTGAAAGAAAGTTCTGGAAACAGATGCTGGTGATGGTGGTATAAAATCATGAATGTACTCAATGCCATTGAAATGTGCACTTAGAAATATACTAGACAGTAAGTTTTATGCTAAGTCTACTTCACCACAATAAAATTAAGGAATTGGAAATACTTTTGTACTGATATAAAACATTAAAAATAAATACAAGCCAGCCATGTGGCACATCCTTACATTCCCTGTACATAGGAGGTAGATACTGCATGTGGCACATACTTGTATTCCTTATGCATGGGAAGTAAACACAGGAGGATCATGTCCTGGGAAGCAGCCTTGACACATAGAGAGTTCTAAGTCTGGTCTGCATGATCCTCAACTAAATGCAAAAATAAATAGATAGGTAGGTAGATGATAGATAGATAGATAGATAGATAGATAGATAGATAGATAGATAGGATAGATGACAGATAAATAGATAATGATAAATGATTGAATGATAGGTGATAAATAGATAATAGATTTATTGATAAATAGTAGATGATGCTGATAGACTGATTGATAGATGATAGATTATGGTGATTGATGGACGATAGATGATGATGATGATAGATGATAGATGATAGATAGATGATAGATAGATAGATGATAGATAGATAGATAGATAGATAGATAGATAGATAGATAGATAGATAGATAGATAGATGATACAGATGACAGAAGACAACATCTGGGTAAGATGGCTCAGCAGTTAAAGTACTTGCTGTGCAAACAAAAGGATCAGAGTTCAAGTCCCAAGATCCCACATAGAATGCCAGTGAGCATGGTGACCTGCCTGTAATTCCAGCCTCAGAAGGCAGAGAGTGGCAATTCCTGGAGCAAGCTAGCTAGCCAATCTAGACCTATCAGTGGTGAGCTTCAGACCTGATCTGGGACTGTCTCAAGAAAACAATGTGGGAAAACATTCAAGGATGATTCCCAGTATCAACCTCGAGTTCCACATACCCATATATACACACACGAGCACATGATCACACACACACATGAGAATATCATACACACACCCCACATGTAAATATAAATGAAAATGGAAAGGTAGAGGAAAAGACAGTGTCAATTAAGGGGAGTGAAGCAACACAAGTACAAAAGTTAGCAAGAAAGCCGGGATGGGAACACGCACACTGCTGGTTGGAATGCAAAATGGTACCGGAACTCTAGAAGGCAGTTTTGAGAATACTAAATATACGAACCACAAATTCCACTCCCAGATAAGAGCCAGAGAGAACTAGGAACATACTCCCATGCAAAAAGTTGTGCACAAAGTTCACAGAAACATTATTCATAGCCACAGAAAAAAAGTGGGAACAACTCAAATGTCCATCAGCCGGCAGAGGTAGAAGAATGTGGTTAGTCATAGGATGGCATTGATAATAAACAAGATGGAGAACTAGGACTTGCCAGAATGTAAATGGACCCCAAAAACATCATGCCAAGGTCTAGAAGCCAACTGCTAAAGACCACATGATTCCCTCATAGGAAAGATCCAGAAAAGGTCAGAGATGATGAGAGGGGAGAAAAGGGAGTTACCACTCCCAATAAAAAGTTTCTGTAGGAATGATAAAAATAATCTGAAATGATAACCAGTAGTTTTTGTCTAAGTCTATGAATACTAAAGCAAGCCTCTGAACTACATGGCCTGTGTTCTAGACACTATGGTATGTGTTCCTGGCCTTGATCAAACCGTTGTTTGAAAGGACAATTATAAACAAATCCTGAAAGAGCTGGGGAGATGGCTCAGGGGTTAAGTCTTTGCCTCTTAAGCAATAAGACCTGAGTTCGGATTCCAGGTCCCACAAAAAAAAAATGCCAGGCAGAAATGGTAGCAGCTTGCACTTCTCACCCTGGAAGACAGAACTTTGGAAATCCCACAGCAAAGCAATAAAGAGGCAGAGTAATCCAGAATGATTCCTAAAGTTATTCTTGGCTCTCCACAGGCACACACACATATATACATACACACAAAAAAACACACACATTCACATACAAAAAAAGAAGTTTTGAAAAGCATCGAAATGAATAACTTTGAAGTAAGTAAATAAATATGTACAATGGATGGCACAGACAAAGCAGATAGGATTCTGAATTCAACTCTACACTTCCAAATAGATGAGACAGCATGTACAAGCACATTCTCAAATACAAGACGTCATTTTGACTTTCTAAATTTGTGATGGAATCATTTCAAGGCAATATATAAAGTAGTGAAATAGAAGTTACCAGATGTTTCTTTGCTCAGGAGAAGGACATCTTCCTGTTGCATTTATTTCCACAACTTCTGTCTCTCTGAGGGCAGAATCGGTATGTGCTTAGAATATGAAACGTCCCCTATAAGCTTCTATGCGACACACTTGGTGTTACTATCTGGGGAGGTTCTGGAAAACTGTAAGGACAGGATGCTGGTCACCAGTGCTGTTGAAGGATAGGTCTGTTCTCTCTTCACACAGCATGAGGACTGGGAGCTGAACCCTCTGAAACTAGAAGCAAACCCCACACGACCCTCTTGAAAAGAAAGTAATGCCAAGAAATCTGAACAGTCAGAGACTTTTTAATCTCAAATCCCAGTGCCACCTGGGTGCTTGTCATGGAGCAAGAGCCAAGACGGGCACGCCAAGCCAAGGCTACAGGACACAGCCCGAAGCCAGCATTAAGCGACAGAAGCTCCTAAGACCCTGCCAACAGAGGTTCCTGGGTGTGGGATGTGCCTAAGTCGGTTTTCAACCCCCTGGGGGAACTTCTCAAATTATCCCAGAGTCAAGCAAACAACTGGCCCTTCAATTCCTCCCAGCAGAACAGAAGTGACTATAAACAAGATTGATGTTCACCAAAAGTTCAACCAGGCCGGGGAAGGCTCCTGGGATACAGCTCATGATAAACACTGTATGTTGTCTGCTTCTGCTGGGAAGGAACTGTGAAATCTAGTGATCCATTCTCTCTCATGCACAGCGTCAAGATCCCCAATGGGAAAGGTAATTAAATTTAAAATCCGATTTGCTGGTTGTCCCCAGGATTTAAATTCTTCCGCTATATTGTGCATGCGTCTCTCCACGGGGGACTCCGACATGCTAGAGTCCTCTGATGGCCAGAGAAGGTGCTGGGCCCCCTTCTCTCTACAGAGGTGCATAAAGATGTAAGTGAAACCATCAGGAGAATTTCAGCTACATGGTTTCCGCTTCCTTCCTTGTCCCAGCAGCCTGGACTAAGTCTACAGTTACATTTGCCCCCCCAAAGCATGTGCTCCGCCCACTTCAGTGCTGCTCACCGCATACTGGGAGAAAAGCAGAGGACTTCGAAGCAACCAAGAGTCCTGAAGATCAGAGCTGACCCCAGGAGGAAGAGCAAGAGTCCTGCTGGCCGGGTGGGACCCAGTCCATGGGGAAGAAAACAGAGAGCAGCTCTGAGCAAGAGAGCCAACGTGTGAGTCAGGAGGAGGAAAGAACTTTGCCCTTGGCTAAAGTCAATGCTTCTGGGGGGTTTACACCCCTCACCCCCAGGTTACTGGTGCCTAGTTTTTTCCACAGCTCCCTCTTGGGGTTGGGTCACATGGAACACAGCTCTTCCTTGTCAAGAGCCAAGGAGTAAAAAGCAGTGTGTAAGATGCCACCTGGTAGAAAGGGAAATCTCATCCCTTGATTTAAAGAAAAAAAGCACGGAAGGCTGAGAGGACCTAAAATCATGAGGTTTTCACAGAAAATTGAAGTACAGAAATGCACTGGCACTTTCCAGAGTCCCTCGAGGAATAAGGCCATCGCTTGAATCCTTAGGGATGTATGTTGACACTGGAAGTGTCTCACTCATATATGGTCTCTCTCCAGTACACACTGGATATTGGGAATGTCGATCCTGATTCTTGCTGACTGGCCGCTCAAGCACACTCCTTCCCTACGCTCTGCCCATGGTGACCACTCATTCACTGCTGGCAACAAGGACTGTTAGATGAATGACATGTCACTGCCAATGACACGCCCATGTGGCATGTAAATATTTCTATTAAATTCCTGTACATTTTTTTTTCTTTCTCCCTGTATTTACAAGAAAACAAACACCCCGAATCCAAGAATTTCGGCTCTCCCATCTGCTGACCCTATAAACACTGTGACCATTTTCAAGATCCCCCCCCTCCCTGACAAATTTCTATCTGACAATTCCCCCTCCTCAGTTCTCAGCCTGTGGTCACTTCACTTATACCAGAACAAAATGTTTTCATTTTCTGTTCATTCATGCATATGTATTATGCATACGCGCATTTGCGTTCATGTGTGTGAGCACACAAATATGCAGATGCACCTGCACAAATATGTGAGTACATGGGGAAGTCCGAGGTTAATGCAGACTGCTTTCTTCAATGGCGCTCTACTTTGTTTATGGAAGCAGGGCCTCTCACTGAACCCAGGGTGTAGCAACTAGTCTAAGGATCTGCTGTCTCTACCTCACAAGGTAGCCACCATACCTGTTGGGTTTCTTCAGTGGGTTCTGGGGATCTGAACTCAGATCCTTATGCTTGCATAGCAAGCATTTTATCTAATGAGCTATCTCCCCAACCATATTTTCCGTTCTTGACATCACCCCTTTTTTCCCATAGTATAACAACAGCTTTACTTCAAATGTTGAAAAGATTCTAAATGGAAATTGTCATGGTTAGGCACAGGTGTCAACTTGACAATTGAGGGTTTGAGCTCTGGGCACATTTGTTGAGAATGAGTGGTTGAGTTAGGCCCAGAGCAAACCTGCAGGAGATTGTCTAGCTGATGGGGAAGGCCCAGCCTATGGTGGGTGGGACTAGGCCCTGGATTAAATCACAGAGAGCTGGTTGAGAGAGTTGGCATCCTTCTGTATACTTGGCCAGACACGCTGGTCTGGCAAGTAAGGATTGTCCGTCTCTCAACCATTATGTGGTGATGATGTGGCCAATTAAATTCCTTCAGCCCTGGTGTTGGTACATGCTCTTCTGTCAAGCTGGATTGAGAACTGTAACCGGAAAATCATAAGAGAGAATAAACCCCTTGTTCCCTTAAGCCGTTTGATGGTGATTTATCAGCAACGATGAAAGCTAACTGCTACAGAAATAATGGTATGACTTTGCATAATTCTTGCATTTTCCCCATAACTCTAGATAAATTGAGGAAGTTTTGCTTTGTGTGTGTATGTGTGTGTGTGTGTGTGTGTGTGTGTGTGTGTGTGTGTGTGTTTGTGTTTACATATTTTTGCATACTCATGTGTGTTTGGGGGTACCCATGCATGTGTAGGCCAGAAATCAGTCTTAGATGTTGTTCCTTAGTACACTGTCCAACTTGCTTTTTGGAGACAAGGCCTCACGCTGATCTGAAACTTGCTCAGCAGGCGAGGCCAACTGGCCAGTGTCTCCAAGAACCTGCTTGTCTCCTCTTCCCCAGCTCTGAGGTTACAGACTCAACCACCACACCCACTATTCCTGCATGTGGAGTCTGGGGAATCTCACTCGGGTCCTCAGGCTTGCAAGACACACACTTTTTCCACCGAGCCAGCTTCCTGGTCCTCCGTCATTTTTTCAGGTGTGAGCTCTCCTGCAGTTGCTTTTCTCTGCACAGCTTTAGAGGTGGAGGAATAGAGAGGGGCCGGGAGGGAGGAGCCACACGCTTGCCTTCAGCTCGCTGGTATCTGCCAGCTTGGCTTTGAGCTCTGTGTTGCGTTGACGACAGGCGTCCAGCTCCGTCTGCATCCTTTCCACCTTCTTCTCCAGCTTTCTGATGGTGAGATGGGCTTCGTCTTTCTCCACAACCAAGGCTGTGCGCGCCTGCTGTTCCTCCTGCAGCTGGACGATTTTCTGTCGGAGGAGGTTCACATGCAGCTCTTTGCTCTCCAGTCTTTCTTTCTGAGTCTTCAGCTGGATTTATACAAACAGGATTTTTTTAAAATAATTGAACAGTCAGTAAATATAAATGAATTACCCAGATAATGCCGATTTTTATCTAGACTTCAATAAGACTAATTTGTAAACCATCAGAAAAGGGTCATTGGGTTCTCTCTCCTGATTGCATTTCTTTATTCATATGTCTTCCAAGAATTAATTCTGTAGTTGCAAAGGACAGGACAAAAGAACCACAGAAATTGTGCAAAGGAGTCGGCTCTCCCTCCGTGGCTGCTTCCCTCTGATATTCGGTGCCTCATAATAAAAATGTGAAATTACTTTTAAGACTAATAAAATAGGCTTATTAAGAGTGGGATATAATAAGACACAGACAAAAATCCTCCTGATATTTAATGGCCACAATACTGGCACTACTGTCTTCTGAAACGAGACAGAATGGAAGTCAGTAGTTCACATGTGCCTGAGCGCCGGGAGCTCCTTAGAAGTGGGCTGTGTGCCCCCTGTACAAACACAGCCATGTTCTTACAGTAGCAGGGGGTAACAGACTTTCAGGTTTGTTTTGTTAGCCAACTTGAGAGCTCAGAAACAGACTTCAAGAAGGTTCAATTCCTTTGAGGCCTTTGCAATATGCCTGGCCTAGAAATCCTCCAGCCCAGACAACAAAGTCCTCAAACCTTGCACAGGTCAATGATCAAAATGATGAAGGATAGTAACAGTGCTTCTCAGTCTAGCGGCCTTGCAGTGGAAAGTGTTTATTACAGAAAATCAAATGGGCCAAGGTGCAGAAAATAAGTGACTGTGGATGGCTCAGCCCCCAAACGAGATATCCAACCCCCTCCCCCCACACACACATACGCCAAGGCTCAGGGAGCAAAGCGGAAGAGGGGGCGGTGAGTGTAGGAGCCTGAAGGTGAGAGAGCAGAGCCGGGTGATGTCTTCCAAACATGACCAGGCCTCTGTAATGACTGTAGCTCACTGCAGCTGGGGCTGTTTCCAAGACGTGGCCTATCCATTTTACATCATGAAAGGGGAAAGCCTTCCAGAAGCACCACACCTCCCTTAGAGACTGAAGATGGGATAGAAGGGAAGCAACTCTCCCCAGGGATATGGCTGTGGCCCACTGGTATGTTATCCTCGCTCTAGCAAGTGCGCAGACACGTGTTATTAACAGGAACCCAGATGGGGCTGAGAGACCCAAAAATGCACAGGACCTGAGAGCAGAAGGGACTTAGAAAGCTTGATGGGGGGGGATGAGAGACTGGGATAGGGTGACAAGAAGTGAAAACAATACGAATAGAACTGTAAAGTCTTAAAAGAATATAAATAAATAAATATGTCAGCAAACAAAATTTAAAAAGAATGCTTCATGTGTACATACATGCCAGCGTGCTCTGTGCGTATGTGTGTACATACGTGCCAGTGTGCTTTGTGCATATGTGTGTACATACGTGCCAGTGTGTGGAGGCCAGAGAGCAATGTCAGGTTCATCCTCCATCATGCGCCATCATTTTTTTTTTTTTTTTGAGACAGGGTCTCTCACTGAATGTGAAGCTCCTTGATTTGGCATTGATTGAGTTTTCCAGGCTTCACCTTCTTGGACAGGAAGTGAAGGCCACTGCCACTTCCACCTGGTAACTTTATAGATCTAGGATTCAAACTCAGGTCCTTCTGATTGTGAGGCAGAGGCTTAACTCTTGAGCCATCTCTCTAGCCCTGTTTCCTCTCTTTTATAAAATATTTCACCAGAAAAAAAAATACAGAGAGAAGAGGCCTAATGAGAACAGAGCATCTTCTATTAGACAAAAAGTTCAAAAATGTTGTTTAGCAACATTAATAGCTCCTTGGGGACAAGCGTCATTCCCAGCTTAATTAAGGAAACAGGCATATAGCTATCCAAGGTTATGCCACCTGGTGGGAGCCCACTGGGGTCCCAGCTGAGGGTTTTATGCAGCCTCCACACTAGAATTTTCTCCCAGGACCTAACATGAAAATGCATCTGTGTTTTCCTCCTTCTTCTAACACCAACAATTATGAACTAATAATGGCACTGTGTCTATTTTATCCATCCATGCATTCATAGGGTCTGATGTGCTCCTACTCTTCCTTCGAGTGAGTGAAGAAGGAGCTGTTCTCTCTGCATGCCTAGTGCTGGGAGCTGACACATGCAGAGATGGCTAGATCCCATTTCCTCCCTCAAAATAGTGAAGACTGTGAGATCTAAGGCTATGTCTGCAAGCCTCCCTTGCAGCTAGGTCTGGACATCAGAAACCATCATGGCCAAATATAAAAACACAGGTTCACCTAATACCCTTGGGTACCTTCGTCCAAAAACATTGCATGTCTGTTCTTTTGTGTATCTCTTCTCTTCCTTCTCCAACATTCTGCAGATATACAGATATACTGTTTTGCCACTATTTTGAACCATGATGATAAAGTCACCTTAAGGCGGGGCAATCCAGAAGCTGAAGTGATGGGGTTCCTTGAGGTCTGGATGGAGCAGAAGTGCCCCACCAGCCTGAAGCTGCCTGTCTCCAGAAATAACATAGAAGGAAAGACTTGGAGCTGTGAAGAGGCCCAGGGGATAAAGCCTTTTCCTCCCAAGTAAAAGACCTGATCAGCTACCTAGATCCCATGTAAAAATACTAGGCAGAAATAGCACCCATTCTGGCCCCGGAAGGAGGAGCCCTAGAACAAAGCAATAAGGAGGTAGAGCCATCTAGGAAAGTTCCTGATATCACACTGGGACTCCACACAGTGTCTTCTGGTAGAAAGACACAGAGAGAGAAAAAGAGAGAGAATAAAAGAAAGGACAGGAAGGGAGGGGAGGGAAAGGAAGGAAAGGGGGAGGGAGAAAGGAAAAAGGAAATGAAAAAGGAAAGGAGAGGGAGAGAAGCGGCGTGGAGAGAGGAGAGGAGGGGAGAGAGGGAGGGGGATAGGAGGGAGGGAGGGAAGGAGAGGGAGTGGGAAGAGGAGAAAAGGGAAGGGAGGGGTGAAGGAGGGGAAGAAAAAAGGGAAGGTGGTAGTGGAATGAGTGGAAGAAAAACGGGGGAGGGAGGTATGAGGGGAATGGCGGGGAGGGGACGCGAGGTCTTGGAGCTAGGGACAGAGGTGGTTGAAGCTATGTAGCGTTTATAGAGATGTGTTGTACACGTCGCTTTTGTTCTTTTCTGTACTCTCTATTTCTGGTTTGCGCGCGTCTATTGATGGTTCCGGACGTTTACTTGACTCTTTGCCGTGGTTTCCTCTTGGACGGGTCCGCTACTTCATTTTCAGATCTCTTTGGGTCTTCTTTTCGTCGCTTTCTGGTCGCCCCCACCAGCTCTTTTCCTGCCTGCCCCCCGTTCTATCTTGCTTTCCTTTGACTTCCACGTGTGTTCCGTTGCCTCTCTTTTTCTAGTTCCCTTTCGCTTTCCTTTAACTCTCTTAGTTTCCGCGCTTACCGCCGCCCAACCCTTTCTTTCCTCCGCTTTCCACGCTTTCGTCCTTTTCGTTTCATTTTGCCCTCTCCCATTTTCTGTCTTTATTTTTCCTTTTCATCGCCACCCGAACTGTCCACTAACTCCCACTGCCTCTATTTCATCCCTCTTGTAGTCTCTTTTCTTCCGCTCTTTTCTGTTCTGCCCATGCTTTTCTTTGTCTCTCCCTGCTTTGAACGGGAATTCGTCCCTCTTTCGTTTCGAAAATTGTCTTGGACCCACCTAGGATTGCCGTGTCGGCCCGCCGGCACTCTCAGCAGAGTAGTCCCTTTCGCGCTGGGGAACCCCCCCTTCATATTCCTCTCTTTGTCTTGACTGCCCTCTACCCTTAACCCAAGGGTGACATTTTTTGAAAGGACAGGAAGAAAGACACTTTCAGAATATTCAATTTGACTTTACTAAATCCAACTCCACAAAATGCTGAGCTCAATAAAACTTCCATAAAATGTGTTGATACATTTATTTTCTTTTGATTTTTCTTTTTGGAAGAGAAAGGGGAAAAAAAGTAATTGCTATTTACATAGCACTATGGTACCGTTCTGTAATGTTAAGCATCTTGACTATTTCAGGTTTTTTACAGTCTAAATTTAAAAATGGAAAACATGTTTTGCTTTCTTTCTGGATGTTTATACAACTGTGCTTAAAGCAAGAAGACACTGCCTTCAATTTTTTTTAACTGATACTGTAAGAAAAAGCAATAAGATATGCTCTGAGTTGTCCTCAATTTCAATGGATGCCCAGTAAGTATAAATGAAAAAACAAAGTCCACATCCACTGAAGGAATTTTTATCTGGTCATTATATAATAGAAGTAGTAAATATTCATTATAAAATATTCACGTAGGCATAAAATTGAAACTCCTGTGATTCCCAACCTTAGAATCTACAGCCATTTATTTATTTATTCATTCATTCATTTAAAATAGAGTATCTGTTATATTCTTAAGATATAGTCAAGATTACATTATATACACAGCTCTCTTTGCTTTTAACTACTATTATTTCAAGCATCTCTTGTGCTGCTTGATTGCATTAGCATTTCAGTAGCTGCAATAAGAACCATCTTGTAAGGCCAGGGATGAAGTCAGGATGGAGCACTTTTTAGAATGCAAGAGGCCCTGGGTTTGAACTGTAACATCATTAAAAAACAAACAAAACTACCAGCATGTGGGCGATGGAGGCAGAAGGATCAGGCCTGTGCTACCTGAGACATCTTGTCAAGTTCTACACACACACACACACACACACACACACACACACACACACACACACGTGCGCACGCACACACTTAGAAGTTTCTGTATAAGAAAGAAAAGCATCTCTAATGATTAAAGTTATCTAAACATACCACAGCAACAGGTAGGAGATGAAGGTCAGAAGTGAGGCAACCACTTAGTTCCAGTCTATATTGAAATAGTCCCTGGAGAAGATTGGGTGACTTGAGCTCTCGCTCTGCCTGTGGCCCATGAGTCAATTCATCTAATACTTCAGTGGATACTTGGCATCACTGATGATTAAGTGTTACAATTTGTCTGCAGAGTTGCTGGTAAATTCAGGACCAAACAACCATAGGGGGCCAAGAGGTTTTATTCTGGCTTGTGGTTGTCCCGTTAAAGTTCTTAATCCAGCTTGGCAGGACAGCCCATACCAATACCAGGAGCTGAGGGAACTGGCCACACTATATCCACAGGATTGCTGAGAGAGGGACAATCCTCACTTGCCAGACCAGCATGTCTGACCAAGAATACAGAAGGATGCCCACTTCCTTAACCAGATCCCTCCATCTTATTTACCTGTCAAAAAATTAACCCTGCCTACCATGGGCTGAGCCACTCCAACAATCAGACAATCTCCTGATGACTTTGGGGGGGCTTAATCAACTATCAAATCTTTACAAATCTGTCCAGAGCTCACAGCCTTCAAATGTCAAGTTGACACCTGTAGCAGTTTGCCTGCATGGTTGCTGATAAATCACCATTAAACGGCTTAAGGGAACAAAGAGTTTATTTGCTTATGATAGTCCAGTTATAGTCTGTCCAGCTTGATGGGAGGGCATGCACCAACACCAGGGCCGAGGGAACTGACCACAGTACCTCTACGAAATGGCTGGGAGAGGGATGATCCTTATTTGCCAAACCAGCATGTCTGGCCAAGTGTACACAAGGATGCCAACTTCTTCAACCAGCTTTCTGTATTTTACTCCAGGGCCTAATCCCACCCACCATGGGCTGGGCCTTCCCCATCAGCTAGACAATCTCCTCCATGTTTGCTCTGGGCTTAACTCAACAACTAATTCTCTACAAATGTGCCCAGAGCTTAAACCCTCAACAGTCAAGTTGACACCTGTGCCTAACTATGACAACACCTATATCTAACTATGACAGGACCATATTCAGAACTATTTTCAAGGAATTATATTTCCCAGGGAAACGCTTGATATTATCTACAGAATATGAGACTCCACAGAACCTCAATTCATATTGTCTATACTTTGTACTACGAACAAACAATAGTGTGCTGCAGGGTATGGATTCTGCTCATCATATCTATGGTCCTTCCTAAGGGAGTCATTTTTTTAAGGGTTAAGGCAAGATTTATTTCATGAGAAAAAGAGAGGAGCTCCCTAACACAGAGTCTTTGAGGGGCAAGGGAGCCCAAGAGTTTTTCAAGACCATCAGAAATTGTCCTATGTCAGCCAGGAGGAGTGGAGCATGTCAATAATTCCAGCACTTGGGAGGCGGAGGCAGGAGTTCACATGTTCACTTTGAGTACGATGAGTACAGAAGCACCCGGGCTACATGAGACACGCCATCCTATGTCATGTTTCTCAAGCTATTTTCAACTAGGGAGTCTTGAAGAACTCGCTCTAGAAAGGATAAATAAAAGTCAAGAGAATCCCTACTGTATCTTCATCGTATGTGAACACAAGGGTATTCCAAAGGCCCAACACAGTATGACTGTTCAAAGCACTAATGAGTAGGTGGCTGAACTGTGTGGAATGTCCCCAGTTTCCATGGGAGCATAGGAGGTCCTGGAAAGACCAAAAACTGTACAGACTCCCCTGGCCTATAACACCATGGAGCTGAGCTACAGAAGCTTAGGTGGGTGTGGTAGTCCACCTGTAATTCCAGCCCCACAAGGCACAGACTAAGAATCCCTAGAGAAAACTGCCTAGCCAGACTAGCCCTATAGGAGAGTTCTGGGTTTAAGTAGAGACCCAACCTCTGAAAAATAATATCAATCAAGAACTGATTCCAATATCAACCTTTGACCTCCCCCCCACACATACATATGTGCATACATCTGCCCACACATCTACTCATGCATCAATATATATACACACACGTGCATACATCCACAGACACACACGTGGACATGAAAATGAAACAGAAAAAAAGAAAGAATTTATGCTTGGCATTGGGGCCTATGATAACACTACCAAGTTTTTTTAAGAACTAAATTTGCATAAATTTATTCAAATACTTACCATTGCCACCTGACTGAGCTCTCGAGAACATCAAATGCCTGAGTGAACCAAAACTGTGAATGTGTTGTTTTTCGCAAGTAGAAGTCCAAAGAACCAGCAAGCCTTCTCCTTCTGTCTTTCTCCCCCCCCCCTTAATATTGTCTGCATGTGCCCTTGAGGGATTCCAAGCTGGGGACAGAGGGACTTGGGAATGGGAGTGTCATAAAGAATGAAATCTACAGCACTTCAGTAAGCTCTCCATCAAGAGCAAGCAGCACAGTGTTTAGAAAAGATCGTAATGCCCTTCTAGAGCTAATTCACCTCCCAAGGACAAGGATTTGTTGATCTCCCCAGAGAGACAATTCGCTCTGAGATTACACGGGTCTGAGGCAGGAGAGATCTGTGCTGGGAGACAGCCAGGGTCAGCGACTTTTAGACGTAAACAACTTTTTTCTCCTATTCAAGCTGCAGTGCTTCTCTTAGGAAATACACCAAATAAGTTATCAGCAGCAAGACTTTAACATTAACCAAATTTCCCTTCCTTGACAGTATAAGTGGTTCACAGGATTGACTGGCTAATTGCCCCTCACATCTTCTCTAAGTCACCTTTTTTTTATGGATTCTTTTTTTTTTTTATTTTTTGCAGTACTGGGGTGGCGACCCAAGATCTTGTGCATTGCTAGTCATGACAATTTTTGTTATGGGTTGAGTTGGGTATCAGCCAAAAAGATAGGTTGGTGTGCCTCAGACTTCAGAATGGAGCTTATAAGGAAATAAATTCTTTGTGGAGTTCATCAAATTCCAAGGTATGATCTAATCAATCTGCCCAGGGCTTTTACAAAAAAAAAAAGGGAAATGTGGACCCAAAGACATTCATGCATAAAAGGAAGACAAGGTGAACTAGGATGACAACCATCAGCCAAGGAGTACCAGAGGCCGCAGAAGCAAGGCGGCGAGTCTGAAGAAAGGAAGCAGACTCACTCATACCTTGCCTTGAGAATTCTGACCTCTGAAATGGTGAGCAATACATTTCGGTTTAACCCACACAGTTAGTGGCACTTGGTAAGGCATCTCTGGGGATGGAATCTAGCCAGAGGCTGGGAAGCTGAATTGCATGCTGTCCCGGTGCCCCTGAGCCAGGGGTGAGCACAGGAAGCAAGCTTTGGTGCCCAGTGCCTGGGGATGTCTGGTGGCCCTTCAGGAGAAATGTCTGCAGAATGGTTGTAGGCTATGACCTCAGGGAGTCTCAAAGCCAGCTGAATCCTGAGGACCTGCGGAATCTCCAGCCAGAGAGACTCCCTGCAGACAGCAAGCTTAGACAGGATCGAAGTCCCACAGGGCCAAGATGAAGAAACCCCACTCTAAACTCTAGCAAGGCTTTTAAGAAGATTGAATTTGGCCCAAAGCAGAAATGCAAGGAACAAGTAGGACTGAGTGACTGAAGAAGTAGGGGGGAAGGTCCTTGGAGCTACTGAGAATTGTGAGCGGAGGGAGTAGGGGCGGAGCTAAGGGGTAAACAAACAAAGCAGCAATCCATGATCCATGGGTAAGGGTGGACAGGAAGCTCAGAGAGGGCCAGGCCGAGCCTGCTGGGCCCTCAGGTGGGGATTTCGCAACTGCTCTGGTTGCCCGTAGTCATGGTACCTGGCAGGGACATGCAGCCTCTCCTACAAACAGGTTCATCAATTTGTAATGCTCCCATTCTTCACAAGCATCTCTAAGACAATATACAAAAATCCATTTTCTCTTGATTTTTCCTGGAGCATGAGTCACCCTAGACACCAGCTATACGCTTGATTTCAGGCTTTTAAATGGGGAGAGCAGCTATTGAAAAAAATTACAGGGTAGGAAAGACAGACAAAGGCACTAAAAAGATTCTGAATCATTCTAATTTTTATGGGGAGAGGGGGAAGGCATATTCAGCTTAACCAATTTGCACCACTTTGCTTTAGAAAATAAACATATATATCACGCTGACGACTGCATGCCATGTGGCACATGCCAGAATTAAAATAGCTTGAGGGGAAAATAGCTTAGAAATGTAGCCGAGAAGGCAATAAAATGAAAAGAAAAGGAAAAAACAAGTAGCAATTGAAACACATTGACCACCACTCAAGGTAAACAAGGTCAACTCAGGTTTTCTCTGCTCTGTAAGTCCGGTTTTTTTTTCCTCACCTGAGTGTCTACACTTGTGCACCGAGTCACAAGAAAAGTGGAGTCACTCTCAGAGGTGTGTGGTGCCCTGCTTTGCAGCCAGGAGAACAAGAGCGCTCACTGCCCACAGCTGAAGGAGCCCCAAGCTCACCTCGCCAGCAGGAGCTCCTGAGTTTAAGCCACAGAATTCACATGTTAAAAAAAAAAAAAACCAGAACAGGATGGTACACTTCTCAACCCAGCACTGGGGAGACAGACAGACCCTGGGAGGCTCGCTGGCCAGCCAGCTTGGCTTGTTTGGCAAGTCCAAAATTTTTATTTTATTATTTATATATTTTATTATTTTATTGTTTGTTTGTTTAGAACAGGCACGTGAGCGCCACAGCTCATGTGGGGAGACCAGAGGCGCTTTTTGGAACGCCATTCTTTCTTTACACCATGTGGGCTCCAGGGACCACACTCAGCCTGCCAGGTTTACACATGGGTACCTCTGCCCACTGAGGCATCTTGACAACCAGCCCTAAAAAAAAAAAATTATTTGGGGGGAGACTAGGAAAGCCTTTGCCTTCCAAGCAAAAAACAAAACAAAAAACAAAAAATCTGAACTCAGATGTCCAGATACCACTTGAAAATGCCAGGCAGGGCTTTTTCCACCCGGGACACACTGCTCGCCAGGAAGTGACCTCCAATACCAATCAGGATGGAGCCAAGGGTGATGCAGGAAAAGCAAAACTGAAAACAACAACAAACCATAATTCAGAACATCAGAGACCCTACATTAATCACCTGGAACCAGACTAGCCAAATCTCTCCCCATCCTAAAGCTCAGGGAAATTTGCAGAAGAGGCGGTAAGATTGTAAGAGCCTAAAGATGGGGAGGAGCAATCATATGCAAGATACCCCACACAAGTTAGGGCCGCAGAAACCATAATAGGACTTTGCATGACCTGCGCAATGACTGACATATCAATGACCCCCCCCCAAAGTCTAGCATGAATCACAGGCACTAGGATCCTTAGAGGTAAAGGATTAACAGTCACAATAGTGTTCCCATACTAAAGGGGAGCACAAGAAAGGGCTCTAGGCAATGCTACTGAGTCCTTACACCTCATTAGAGTGGAGGACGTAGAGGGAAGTTTGACTTTCACACCAAAGGATGTTCCAGGGATTGGGGGGGGGGGAAAGAGGGGGACACTGGGAAAAAGGGAGGGAAGGGGGTGAAAGGAAGGGGAAAGGGGGGGAGGGAGCAAGGGCGACCAGGGAGGGGTGAAGGGAGGGAGGAGACCGGGGTACCTATTAAGTTTGTATGATTGAGAAAATAAATAAATAAATAAATTTAAAAAGAAAGAAAGTTTGGGTAAGACATAGATTAAAACATAAAAATAAAAAAGAAAATGCCAGGCAGGTATGACAGTAGTTGGCAATTCGGCCCTGGAAGATGGAACCTGGGAAACCCTAAAGCAAAGCAATAAAGAGGTAGAATAATCCAGAGTGATTCCCAATGTCACCGTTGGGCCTCCACAGATAGACACACACACACACACGCACACACACACAGAGGAAAGAAATAGAAAACAAAAAGTAAACTAAAAAAGGCAGAGCCACAAGTGTTCCTCCTTTAGAAACGATCTGACATCAGGAGGAGAGTGAGCTCATAATGGAACTGCACGTGGAAGCGGGACCCATTTACTCTCAAGGCTCATCTATTAGGATGTCCTTCGTCTGCTTTGAGGACCACTGAAGACTTCTGCACTCAACTCTGCTAAGAAACGCTTCCTAGAAAGTCATCATGGGATGGAGGGTAACAAGATTAGGCGGGCATCTGCCCCATCTGTATTCAACCCTTCCCCTGGTTGCTGACCACAGCGCTAAGGGGCTCTCTCACCCCCCCCTCCCTCACAGTGTGCAAAGGAGAGAAGGGGGGGCAGCGGCAGCAGCCAGAGTTAGTATTTCTTGTTTTGATTCTCCACACTATGTGGTGGTGAGGACTTTTACCAATTGTTTTTCTGCCTAGTTTGTATGATTGGGAAAATAAACAACCACTGTATAAGGCAAAAGATGATTAAAGGTCTGGAAACCTTTATCAGAATTCCAAAACTTAGGGGTATGCTTATTTGTTTGTTTGTGAAAACTTATTTGCTGACGAGGCCTGACCTGACCCTGGGGAACAGCAAACCTTGACCGGCAATGACTTAGGTTATTTACAATCTCCATTCGCCCCACCTGGAGTGGCTCACAGGTTCGGCTGCCACAAGGTGAGTGTGGCCACCAGTGGGCACAGTCTAGAGCCCTGGGGAGGTGTGTGGGTGGTGGCTGCATTTTGCCGTACAGTGTCTCCTTTGCTAAGCCAGGAAATATTCTGAATTTGAAAGCTCATTCGAGTCTGGTAAAATGTAATGTAACCCCAGGACTTAGGAAACCTTGTGAGACTGAAGGAACCCTGACGACGGTCTGGTGCATAACGCAACTCTGAAAACATGAAGGAGGAAGGTGAGGAAGAGGAAGGAGAGGAGGAAGAAGGGGGGAGGAAGAAGAGGAGGAAGGGGAGGAAGAAGTGGAGTCTATGGAGTTTTGAACCTTTAGATAGAATGTGATCCTTGCACTAGTCTCTAACAAGATGAGAGGCTAGTGGAGCTCTGTGGTAGAGCATTTGTCTGGCACGTGGAAAACACGGGTCCTGACTTCCACATTCAAAAATCAAAAAAAAAACTTGTTGAAAATCTCCTCTAACATGACCCCAGGATCCTGCCTGGGCTCACACTGCGTCAGGAGAGACAGGACTCGGCCCAATGCACGAGGCCTTCCAAGAGGGACAGCACAGTGCAAGCACATTTAAGGCATAGTTCAAATGACGTCTGCGTGAGAGCTGAGGTGTAGCCATCTCTGGCTCACCTTCTTCCAGCTCTCTCCCTGGATGCCCATCTGTCGGATGCGCTCCAATATGGTCTCCTCCGTGGCCCCAGCCGCATCCTCTGGGCTGGGGAGGAGCGCTGAGATCTTCTTCCTCAAGGAAGCGTTCTGGCTTTGCCAGGCTCTGGCTGCCTCCTGACTGGCCTTGCAACTGGCCTCCAGTTCCTGAGAGCTTTTCTTTAGCTGGCTCAGCTCCTGCTTCGAGGCATCCCAGGCCCGCTGGCCAGCAAGCAGCTGCTCTCGGAAGGTCTGAACTTCCCCTTCCAGACCTGCTTTCACCTTGAGGGCACTGACCAAGTCCTGGAATAATTACAGAACGAAAATAATAGTGTTAGCCAGCCAGCAAGACACACCTGCCTCCCAGGTCCTTTGCATCTTTCCAGAAAGTTAAATACTACAGACAAGGCAGGTGTTAGAAATTGAGGAGCTGGGCACGTGGCTCAACTGCTAGGATACATGAGGCCTTGATTCAAAACCCAACACAACATGAAATCAGGCATGGGGCCTGGAGAGAGGGCTCAGGGGTTAAGACTGTTTCCGCAAGCAGAAGGACCTGAGTTCGGATCCCAAATCCCACATAAAAAAAAAAACAGGCAGAGACAGCAGTGGCTTGCATGTCTGGCCCTCATGAACGGAGCCTGGGAAATTCCAGAACAAAGCAAGGAGGTAGAAGCAATTCAGGATGATTCCTAAAGTCATCCACGGTCCTACAGGGACACACAGTGCTGTCTCTATCTCTCTCTGTCTCTCTCTCTCTCTCTCTCTCTCTCTGTCTCTCTCTTTCTCTCTCTCTCTCTCATACACACACACACAAAAATAAATAAAATATTTTAAAAAAAAAAATCAGGTACAGTAGCCTGGAGCGACAACTCAAGGGTTAAGCCTCTGCCTCACAAGCAGAAAGACCTGAATTTGGATCCCAGATGCCACGTAAAAAACACCAGGCAAAAACAGCAACAGCCTGGAAGGCAGAGCCTGGGAAATCCTAGAGTGAAGCAAAAAGCAGATAGAGCAACCAGAATGATTCCCAAAGTCATCCTTGGGCCTCCATAGATACACACAGACACACAGACACATAGACACACAGACACAGACACACACACACACACACACACACACAGACATGGTAGCTTACACTTGTAGATCCAACACTAGGAAGGCAAAGAAGGATCAGAAGTTCAAGGCCACCTCAGCTACATAGCAAGTTTGAGGCCAGTAAAGTCCCTGGTTCAGAAAAATGTTATAAGGCATCTCTTCAATCCACTCTTCTTTGTATGAGGGAAGGCACGGGGCTACATGCCTAGGTACACGCAGGTAGAAGTCAGAGAACAACTTTTTGAAGTCACTTCTCTCTCATTCCAACATGTCCAAGGTTGCCAGGTTTGGGAAGAGGCACCTTAGCCGCTGAGCTATCTCAGCAGACCCTCTCATCGGTTTTCAGAACTAAACTAAGCATCTGTTAAAAGCATCATTCCATGAAAGACAATGGAGTTTTCTTGCAGTTCAGAACAATGGTGTATCTCTTGTCTCCCAAAGACAAAACCAAAATTGACAGAGTCTGAAGAGGGAATCTGAAGTAGTAGCTTTGGTGGATAGGAGGATTCAAAGTGGGACATGACACCATACTGAGAAGGACCATCTGAAAGAATGGCATTTGTACAGATTCAGAAAAGGAAGGCGGGCCCTAGAGACGATTACCCCTGTGCCCACTTTAGAACCACTTATACTGGCTCTAGAGAGGCAGCCCACGGGCATTTTTGAAGTGAACTTTTAAAGTCAGCTGGAAACATAAATTCACATCAGTATGATCGGTTAGCTACGAGTCCTGCTACTGTAGGTCACTGGTGAGAGTATTTGATTTATAATTAAAATAGTCCTGGGGGGCTGGAGAGGTGGCTCAGGGGTTAAGCCTCTGCCTTGCAGGCGGAAGGTCCTGAGTTCAGATCCTAGACCCCACGTATAGACACCGGGCGGAAGCAGGGTCGGCCTGCGTTTCCGGTCCTGGTAGGGCGGAGCCTGTGAATCCTGGGGCAGAGTAAACAAGGAGGAGGCAGTCCATGGTGGTTCCTGAATTCGTCCGTGGTTCTACACACACATACAGGCGCACACACACATACACACGCACAATTGAATAAATAATAATAAAAAATTTAAAAAATAGTTCTGAACCGCCTTCTAGATATTTATATTTATACCTGTAGACAAGCCACTCTCAGCCTTCATTAGAGGAGAGTGATGGCTAAGTACTCGGCCCTAAATGAGACATTCATACCATATCCTTTACAAATCAGGGAACATTTCAGAAGAGAGGCCAAAGGTAGGAGCAGAAGATAGGGGGCAGGGCTGGGAATGCCATCTTTCGGATAAGATACAGCCAGCACAACCACAAATTCACAGCAGGATCTACAGCTGGATGGAAGAGGAGCTGGGGGAGAGGGGGCACTGACACCTCCCTGCTGAACTGCTTGCTGCTTGTAGAGTCTGGGAAGTAGAGGAATGTCACCTTCAACTGCACATTCACTGAGGACCCCACCGGGTTCCAAGAGCTAGGTCCTAATAGAATAACTATTGGACAGCTAGCGTTCTGAGCAATGTTGGGTCCTGTGGGAACCACGCCCACCGCCCCTCTAGTATTTATTGCCTGGCTTCCCTACTCCTGGGCTACTCCTTAGCAACACTAGACTATGAAAGATAGAGTTTCACCCAGGCTATACACACACACACACACACACACACACACACACACACACACACACACACACGCCTCCCACCATCCTCTCATCACGTAGCCATGCCAGGTCTCTGTGACCTTAAGCTATCTCCTCTGTGTTAATATTATGCTCTCCCACCTGAAAGCCATTCCTCCTTGCCCCGCCTGGACCGAGCATCTGAGAGTTTCTTCAATGACTCTCCTTCTCAATAAACCCTGCTTTAACCTCTCCACGTGTTCTGGTTCAATCGTGGCCTCTAGAATAAAAGAACCCCAGAAGAAATCCAGCGACCCAAACTGATGGTCATACAGATACATAGCCCCAATTAAACTAAATGAGTCACAAAACAAAACCAAAAAAATCAAGAAAGTGTGAAAGGGATCAGTGGGAGGAGGAGCCGACAGAGATTGATGGGTGACAGAGAGAAAGTCAAATACACCATATACATGTATGAATTGTCACCAAAAACCAAAAAACTTTATAATTAAAAAAAAATCACACAAAAGGGCTGGAGTGATGGTTCAAAGGTTAAGACTCTGCCTCGGCAAGCAAAAGGTCCTGAGTTTGGATCCCAAATCCCACATAAAAAAAAACAGGCTGTGGCCTGGGAAACTCCAGAGTGAAGCAAGAAGGAGGTAGAAGCAATATAGGATGATTCCTCCACAGGGATATACAGTGCCCTCTGATACACACACACACACACACACACACACACACACACACACACACAAAATAAATAAAATATGTTCATTAAAAAATTAAAATAGAAAGCACTAAAAAGAATCAACATCTTTTTGAGACACAAACTACATCCAAATAAGCCAGTAACATCTCAGGCTGTTAGCTAGAATGTTTTTCTCCCTCTTATAAGAGAAACTGAGCTTTTAAAAGGAATTTATCTCCCCACAGCTGGCAAACAGGGGAAACAGGGTAACTGATACACTAGTTCCTACTTCCCAGAGCAAACATAGCATCTTTCCTTTTTCCTTATAGCAAGCATTAAAAAAAAATCAAGAAGACTCAAGCATCAATTTGCAAGGAAAATCAGCAGGAGGAGGGATAGTCAGAGAAGATCGCCCTTTTCAGAGATGCAATAACTAGTTGTGAGGCTTGTTTCTTAAAATGCTTTGCCATTCAAGGTCTTGGTTTCTCCTTTCTCTTTCCAGACTAGTTATCTCTGTAGAGAGAGCTCAGTGCAGCTAATTAAATTATAGCCCTGAAAGTCAAGTCAAGGGTTTCTTTATCAAAGGAACTGTATTTTTACAGTTTACAGATTTCTCTTCAGATAGGAACATCATACCCACTTACTTGCTCAATTTCAGTCATCAGGATCAGCATTGGTGATAATCATTGGACCCATGTTTTATTCCTCAACACGATGATAACAAGGGTGAACCCTAACTACTTTAGACCTACAAAACCATCTAGAATGTTCCACAGTGACTTTTCTATTGAAAGACACCCCCTAATGTCAAAAGATGACTCACGCTATTTTTAAGCAATCATAAAAGGACTTTGAAATGCTTTAAAAAATATATCAGCTGTTAAAGCACAATGAGTTTGCTGCCGATTTGAAAGTAGATTAATCAAATATCACTTAATACCGAAAGACTAAAAAACATGTCAATTGTGAGGAATTTTTCTACCCTGGTATCTATTTCACTAACACAGAAAATAAGAACCCTAACATAACTCTCCAGCAAATGCAAAGGGCTCCCGCTGTCTTTAGAGAAGTTTCTAGGCTGTACTGCCTAATGCAATTTGTGAACACAGAGCTGCCTGCTGGGGGGGGTTACATGTTTTTTTTTCCCCCTGGCTGCTTTCAGCCCAGTTTCTGTATGAAATGCAGACCTTGCGGACAGCCACTCCCCAGAGCACTGATTAATGGCTTTGAGATTCAGGGGCATTGGCCAGTTGAAAATAGATGTCCTCAGACTGCAGATTCAATTACCCGCACGGCTCCTGGGAGCAAGCCATGGGGCTGGAGTCTGGTTGCATGGCTACGTCAAGGATACGCCGAAGCACGGGGCCTAAGGTGACATGCAGGGCTGGCCAGGACCTAGCCACTGCTGTCAGACCATGCTGACACAGACCTGGTAATAAGCAACCTCCTCCTAGAAAACTCAGGGCTGACTTTCCCGGAGGAACTTCACATTCGAAAGTGGGTGCTGGCTTCCAGGTGGTGGGCAGTGCTGAGCACTTGAGACATGGCTTAAATAATTAGCAAATCTTCAGGTTCAAGGCAGCAAGTGCATCACGACTCCCTATGCTTAGCAAAAGCATGTATAAATAATATAAAGCACCCAATTAAGTTTTCTACTGAAATGGAGCAGTCGGCCTTAAGCCATAAAGTCAGTCAATGGCTATTTTTAAAATACTATCACGAGGCTTGAAAGTTGGCTCAGGGGATAAAGTGATAAAGCTAGGCAAGCATGAGGACCTGGATTCAAACTCAGCCCTGGAAGGTAGAACCTGCAACACCCCACAGCAAAGCAATAAGGAGGCAGAGCAATGTTACCCTCGGGCCTCCGCAGCACAAATACACAAATGCTCTCTTTATACACACACACTTACAGAGGCACCCACACACGGGCAAAAAAATAATAAATAAGGTAAGACTAATAGAGGAAGATCCTGACACTGACCTCCAATCAACCACACACATGTACACACACACACCGCACACATACACAATGCACACACATATACACAACACACATACATATACATGTATACACATACTCAACACACACATACACCATACATGTACACACATACTCAGTGCACACATACACACATGCTCAATGCACACATACTTAATACGTGCATATATACATATACTATACACACATACACATGCACTTGGAGGATTGAACTCAGATCAGCAGGCTTGTACCATAAGCACCTTCACCTGTTGAGCCAGTTCACCAGCCCATCCATCTTTAATAGATTTTCTTCTAATTCACATTTTATATTTTTTAGAAATAATAGTCAGGAGTTGATTAGACAGGAAGAAAAAAATTATGCTTATACACACACAGCTTGGAACAGCAGTACTGGAACACATTCCTGACATACATAGAAAGAGTGGTAGAAGTTTGAAGTCATGCTGTAGACAGAGATACTCACAATAAACTGGAGCATTTATTCTGCAGATGCCGCCCAGTGAGTCAAGGGCTGCTGGGCAGAGGAGGAGCATTAGTTCTCTTGTGCTCTGACCCAGGACCAAGGAAGAGGAAGCTGCTGTTTGAGTAGCCCAAACCTCAGCCATCCCAGCAGCATCGTGAAGCTTGGTAAAGAAGAATCCAGCTTACATTTGGAAGTCTCGCTGACAAGCATGGTGGTGGCCGATAACAGAGGTTGCTGCCTGGAAGCCAATGTGTTCCTGGGCTGCTCTGAGGAGCAGTGGACACTCTGCCCCGAACTGGTCACACTGTGCCTGGAGGACCATGGACAGTTCCCATTGACCAGTTGACAAGAGATACTGGCAAAATGGAAAGGGTTCCATCCCTTACTAAGACTAGAACCATAATTTTATTTTGAAAATCATATAGCCAATGCTATCACTAAATGCTGTTCTGATTCCAAACTTTTAGATGAACCTAAAGACAAACCATCAACAAATTATAGTGACAAGAACCAGTGCAGATCCTAACCATGTAAACAGAATAATGTAATAAAAACTAGAAAGTAGAAACAGAATCCAAGCGTAAGAGGCATGAAATGTGTCTTTCATAAGAGGAAATCTGAAAAGACCAGCTTGAATTGATGGATCCAGAACAAAGACCCATTACTCCAAAGTCTTTTTTTTTTAATTTTTTTATTCAATTGTGTGTGTGTGTGCACGCGCGCGTGTGTGTGTGCGTGTGCGTGTGCGTGTGTGTGTGTCTGTGTGTCTGTGTGTAACAACCATGGGGGAATTCAGGAACCACCATGGACTGCCTCCACCTCCTCCTTGTTTACTCTGCCCCGGGATTCACAGGCTCTGCCCTACCAGGACCAGAAACACAGGCCGCCCCCGCTTCCGCCCAGCGTCTATACGTGGAGTCTAGGATCTGAACTCAGGACCTTCTGCCTGCAAGGCAGAAGCTTAACCCCTGAGCCACTTCTCCAGCCCCTACCCCAAAGTCTTAATGGAAAATATTGGAAAAAAGACCTAAAAAGTAATGAGAGCAAACTGGTTCTTTCAAAGTGTAAATCCGGGTAGAAATGTGGTATGAAAGGGCAGAAGGGTGTGCGTGGAACTTGTCCTGGGAACGGCTTTACAACACGTTAGTGTGGATTTTCATTCTGCTCCTTGCCAAAGGGTAGAACTCCCCAGTCTCCTGGACAAGAAGGACCCAAGGGAAGGGTTTTGGGGAGACCCCTACGTGGTATAGCTAAAAGAAGGGTCTCAGAAGCCATGAGAAATATCTTTATGAGCCATAAGAAAAAAGGAGGTTGAGAATCACAATTCCAAGACCTATCTGGGTATGGATTGTGTTCAAGTCCAGTTTGAGAAACTGTCTTTAAGGATTTTTTTTAAGTAAAGGAAAAAGGTATGGGGTATAACTTAGTCATGGAACATGTGCCTGGCATGTGTGAGAGCTTTAGGTTCAGTTCCTAGAACTGGAAAAAGAAGAGGAAAAGGAGAGGAAGAAAGGAAAGAAGAAGGGAAGGAAGGGGAGGAACAGGAAAAGGAGAAGAAGGAGGACAGAGGGAAAGGGCAGAAAAGGAGAGGAGAAGGGAGGAGAAAGGGAGGGAGGGAAGAGGGAAGCAAGAAAAGGGAGCTGGGTTACTGTGAAATAAGACCCTACAAGAATGAAGATGTGAATTGTAGAAATCCTGGCCGCAGCTTGGACACTCGCCCCATGTCTAGGCCTTCGCCAAGAACAAATGGGCCGCACTGAACCAGTCCTGAGCTCTCTTTCTTTGCTGGGATTCAAGGGCTGGACACCAGCTAGTCAGGAACATTTGAAAGGTGATTTGTGAGAGTACTTGGCTGGCAGTAGAAGGCCCAGGGGACAATCCCTAGGCTGGCTAGAGGGCACTTGCCTCCAAGTCTGACAAAATAGGTTTGATTCCCAAACCCTCTTGAAAGAAGAAAAGTCTCCCTCAAGTTGTCCTCTGACCTCTACAGACACACCATGGTATATGCATGCCGATACACACATGCACGTGTGCACACATGCACACAGATACACACAGGCTCACTAAATGTTAAAAATCTTCAAGGTTTCCACATAATGTCTTTGCCATACTTAAGGAAAAAAAATCACCGGAGTTTTCATTTGTGAACTTTTTATAAAATAAGTAGCGTTAAGCAAAACAGGAAACAAGTCTGGTGGACACAGCATCCCAGCCCAGGGGACGCGTCTGCCTGTTCAGTGTATCTGAACATTGCCAATAAAATAAGTTTCTACCTCCAAACAAAGCTTTCAAAAGCACTCTGAGGATTCTTCCCAAGACCTTTAATGTGTCAGAGAAACCACTTGAGGGTATTTTTTTGGTAGTAAATCACTAGAGTAATAACCCTGTGAATGAGCACTTTATTAAAGACCTCGAGTTTTTTTATTGCCCATATTTTTATTTTACAATTTTTATTATATTGGCAGGAACCCCAGGCCAAAGAGAATATGTTTCCAAAGTCTGAACCACACTGCATCAGTCACGTCCAAGTAAAGACACTTACATAAGAAAAGGAATCTGGTTTTTTTTTTTTAATGTCATGTTACAACACACTTTCTTGCTCACTTCCTACTATCTCCAGAGAGACTTGGTTAAAGTTGGTATCTACAGAGAAATTTGCATAGCTAATTGTTATTCTTCCTCCACTGACCAGTAAACAAACAGTCCTCGCTGTGGACTTAGAGGACAAGGTGAAGATGATGATTGACAGAGGCGGAGCCACCGGCCCATGTGGGTTCAGCTCCCAGCTTGGTCATGTGACCTTGAACTGTGTGAACTTAGGGAGCACTCCCTAAGGGTTAATCAAGGTCTCTAAGCACCATCCCTTAGGGAGATGGTTCCCTTGGGGTTGGAGAGCCAGGGAGAACTTCTAGAATATTCTTCTAGAATGCTCACTAAGGGTTCCGGGCATCATGGCATCAGGTCCCCAGGATCATCTTGCAGGGGCTTCTTCCGACCAGATTTGGAGAACTGGGATTCCCCAAAGAAGAATATGATGATAAACACCCAGTAGCTATGAGCCCGAAGAGGAAGACTTGTCTGTGCCAATAAGCAGGAGGAATCAGAAATGAGCATATCACTGCTAGTAGTAGCACCCTAAAGAACAAAACTGGAGCCAGCAAAGTAAGCAAAGGCTCCTGCATCCACATCTGGCAACTTGACTTCAGTTTCTCATGCTCACAAAGTGGAAGGAGAAAAGCGACTTGCAAAAGTTATCCTCTGATGACGTCATATAGTCACACTTGCGCAGAGGGACACCCAAGTTCCTTCCCTCCTTCCCACCCTCCTCCTCTCATTGCCACTCGCTCCCAAATAAATAAATAACGTATTTTAGAAATAGAACAGAAGCGACCTTATAATTATCACTCCATAGATACATCATGAAACCACAAAGCAAAAACACACATACACACACATAAAAAAAAATGTACCTTACACCAAAGAGACTGAAGCAGGGTCTAGAGGGACATCGCCTGTAATCCCAGTCCTTGAAAGGCTGAGGCAGGAGAATTGCCACGAATTTAAGTCCAATTTGAGCCACATGGCAAGCACCACCTCCCGGGCATCAGCCAGGAGAAAAGATGGTGGGGCCGGAAGACTAGTGGCCAAACTGTCAGTAACAGAGGAATCTACCATGGTTTTTCTTCTAATAGGATGTAATATAATAACATAATGGGATGCTTGCGTGTGTGTGTGTGTGTGTGTGTGTGTGTGTGTGTGTGTGTGTACGTGCATTTGTCTCTGTGTATCAGAGGGCATTGTGTGTGCCTGTGGAGGCTTTTTGGGATTGCTTCTCCCTTCTTTTTTGCTTTGCTCTAGGATTTTCCAGGTTCCACCTTCCAGAGCAGAAAGTACAGGCTGCCACCATTTCCACTTGGCATTTTTACATGAGATCCAGGATCAGAACACAGATCTTCCTGCTTTCAAGGCAGAGACTTAACCCCTGAGCCATCTCTCCAGCCCACAACTTTGCTTTTGAAGCATTCTCTCAAAAAGTTTTTGATCAGCATCTATTTTTAAGTTCAGTACACTCTCAAAAAAGGAGAATCGAGTTTCACCCCTCCAAAGGAGAAGCATACAAAATTTTGTGGGCCTGAAAGCAGGATAATTGTTAAGTTTTAGATGGTGAATGTAGAATTGTGGTCATGTAGGGCAAGATCTTTTTTTTTTCCAGATACGTATGCAGAGGCAGTCAGAAACCGACATGTGATTGACGCCTGCAACTTAGCTTCAAGCCGTTCTGGAGCACACAGGTGTGCGTGCATAGAGCACAAAGCAACGGCAGAGAAACGGTACCAGCTGGGATATCCAACGTCCTCATAGCCCTTCACCTTTAGTTATGTAATATTTAAATAAGAAAACATTACAGAAAAATAACTGGAACGTGTTATGGACCATGCAATGCCCCTCACAATCTAAAGCCCCAGTTCCTAATGACTAATGGCAGAAAATAGAAGAAATGACCTCATCATCATCACCCCACAGATACCTTGTGAAATGGCAGAAGGAAAATAAATGTACTTTTACACTAAAGAGGGTGCAGACCACAAGCCACAAGGCTGATTGACTGATTAGAATCTTAGTGATGTGGAGAGGGCTGGAATCTTGCAAGTTCAGAGCCAGATTATCTTTGGTCATCTTTAGTTCCCTTAATAGCCATTTATTAACACAACCCCTACCCTGCTGCATGTGACCTAACATCCTGGTGACCGTTAAATCCATTCTTTGAAACGTCCAACCAGACTGCTGGATTTCACCAGCCAAAAGTCTAAGAATGTCTTCAGATGGCATCTATAGCCCGCAGCAGCGATCTCCCCACATAGCTGCAACCTGCCTGCCCGATGTTTCCACCCATGTATGTAAAAAGTGCATTGGTTTATGTTTCCCTTTGTTCTGTGATTACAAACCGTTAAAAAAAACTGTCACCACAGTGGAAGAAGTGAAATTTGGGGCTACCTGAATCTGTGTCCCGGGTCATGATCACTCATATGTGGCTCCATCACTTGTCCCTTTGAAGTGAGAGCTGTGGTTTTTCATTCTACGAACCTGATGATAAAATTAGTGCTCTTACAATAGAGATGTCATGAGTCTTATGTCTCTCTCTCTCTCTCTCTCTCTCTCTCTCTCTCTCTCTCTCTCTCTCTCTCTCTCTCTGCTACATGAGGTCATAGCAAGAAGACATCTCCAGAACCAAGCTATGCCAATCACACAACAGACTGAGAGAAGTATCTGCTGCTGGAGCAGTTCAGTCTGGGGGGGGGTTTCCTCTTCCCTTTGTGTGTGTGTGTGTGTGCTACTTGGCATCACACCACATTTGCACACATGCTATCGCCCAGCTCCAACTTCAGCCAAGCACGTGGCCTTGTGCTACAGCGGCCTGGTCTAAGACATAAAGGTGGATAACCATCAATAGTAAAAAGATTAGTTGACAAAGGAACTGGAAACAGTTGACGTGTCACGTCATACCCAGTGATGTCACAAGGAAGTCAACCTCCTCCACAAGCCAACTCCACAGTCTGGAGACGACAACTTCCGTTCCCCATGGAGCAGCTCACAGAGCATGAATTATTCATTGCCTGCTCAGAAACTCCATCTCTGTTTTGCTTTCAGAAGTGGATCCTTAGCATCGGTTCAGTAAGTAGTTTCTTTGTCACACAGCTTAAAACATGATTAAAAGGTTATACAGCCACATGTATCATATTAAGTCTCAGGCTCAAATAAGTTTTCCCTAGCTGGAAAAGATCAGCAATTCATTGTGCAAATTTGACAATTGAGAATCACTTCCTTTGGTCAGCATCCTAACATTAATATTATCACATCCATATACATTGACCCAGCAAGTCTTTGAGGATTTCATTTTATGTGACAACATGACACTTGAAGCACTATATAAAATTATTCACAATGGTCTTTCTGACAATATTTTGTTTAAAACCAACATATTACATTTAATTATAATATATACAATGTATATTATTTATTATGGGCACATATGATGTATACATGTATATATATGCACATGTATGTGCAATTGTATGTAAATACATGTATGCATAGACTAGTTCCAGAATGATGGATAAGAAATTTTAAGAAAAAGTGCAGTGAGGGGGCTGGAGAGGTGCTCAGGGGTTAAGCCTCTGCCTTCCAGGCAGAAGGTCCTGAGTTCGGATCCTAGACCCCACGTATAGACGCCAGGCGGAAGCAGAGGCAGTCTGCGTTTCTGGTCCTGGTAGGGCGGAGCTTGTGAATCCCGGGACAAAGTGAACAAGGAGGAGGTGGAGACGTCCACAGTGGTTCCCGAATTCGTCCGTGGTTCTACACACACACACACACACACACACACACACACACACACATGTGCACACACATACGTGCACAATTGAATAAATAATAAAGAATAAAAAAATTTAAAAAAAAAAAGTGCGGTGGGGAAGCCGAGGAGATGGCTCAGTGGATAAAAGCCTGCTGCACAAACATGAGGATCTGAGTTCAAATCCTAGTACCCCACAAAAGCCAAGGCAGGCCAGGGCACATGCATGTAATCCTGCCACTTGGGAAGCAGAAACAGGAGAATCCCGGAGGATCACTGGTCAGTCAGTCTAGCCAATCAGTGATCTCCTGGTTCAGTGAGAGACCCTGTCTCAAAAAAAATGAGGCAGACACACACACAAAAAAAAAATGAGGCAGTGATCCAGGGAGACATCTGACACTGACCTTTGTGTCTCTTTCTCTCTGTCTCTGTCTCTCTGTCTCTCTCTCTCTCTCTCTCTCATGTGCGTGCACACATACAGACACACACACACACACACACACACACGCGCGCGCGCGCGCGCAGGGGTACATGGACACACAGGCACATATACCTGCATTTACATGTGCATTCACATGCACCAAACACAAAATAAAATTAACATAAGCTAAAAAGTAAAAAAGAAATTGCAACGTTTCCTTTGAGGAGAGATGGTAACTGGGAGCAGGAGAGAAATATCTTCTGTACATTCAGATTCCGCAACTTGTAAACTTATAACCTAGTCGTACAAAATCTAAACTTAAATTTAAAAATATCCTTCCACCTACCCAACAAAATACCATCTACTTTACAAATTCGTCAAAATACTCTTTTTTTTCAAATTAGGACAAAACATATGTAATATACATTAAATGGCCTGTGCAGGTCATTCCCCCTTCCCCCCTCCACTCCCACTTCCTGCAGCCTTTTGCGGCTGTAGGATCCACAGTTCAGCACCCTGACAGCTGCTTTTTCATTTCTGCTCCTCAAAGACGCTGGGGGGTGGAGACACGCCCCCTCGGCCCACGTACCTGCTTCAGCCGGTCTCTCTCCTCAGCCTGGGAATCCGCTCGGTCCTGCTCCCTGGTGACTTCCGCCGCCAGCCGCCTGATGGTCTCTCTGTTAGCTTTTGCCTCCATCTCATGGACGGTTATGGTCTCTTCAAGAGCAGCGAGCTGTCGGCTCACCGATGCGCTTTCCTGGCGCAGCTCTACAAGCTGCAGAGAAAGAGCCAGCGCTGTCCCGGGAAGTCACTGAGCGACTCGGGGCCTCCACCCGCCAGCCTGTGCTCGCAGGACCGCAGGAAAGACGCCGGCCCTGCATGGAGGTCAGCCTCTGCACGCACGGGACTCAGAGGTCAAAGCAAAATGAGTCAAAGGGGCCGGAAGGCAAGGGTGATGGGACGTGAGCTTGAAGCTCCCCTGGAAGGTGGAAGACACCATGGAGCGAGGAAGTTGGCCTCAGCCACCTCCAGTCATGGCAACTGCACGCAAGGTGCTGCCTGCCCTGGAGAAATTGGAGAAATTCAGAAAAGACAGGATGGTGATTGGTGGGCTTTTGTGTGCATACATGGAGATAGAGAGAGATAAAGAGATATATATTATGTATCTTTTCTGATGCAGGGAAAATGTAATGGTTCCTGTGGCACAAACCTAGAGACATGAATTCAATCCCCACATGGTGGAAGAAGAGAACTGGAAACAACTTCAAAAAAGAAAACTGTCTTCTAACCTACACAATGTGCTGTCTGTGGCTCTCTTTCTCTTTCTCTCTCTCTCTCTCTCACTTTCTCTCTGAACCAAACAAACTATTGAGCAGTTATCATAAACCTTCACCTTAATAATAATCTGCCAATAGATAGGCTTCTATTATTTAGTTTTAGTATACAATTTCATAGTACTTTAGAACCAGCCTTCACTCTGTTCAATAACTATGCACAAAATGACAGGCATCTTTCCACTGTTTTTTTTTTTTTTTTTTTAGGAAGAATCAATCTATCAAGTCTGCTGCAAGGAAGCAGGGAATTGGCAGTAGCTAGAGTGTAGTCTGTACCTTCTCACTTACATGTTACATGTGCCCCATTTCCTTCCCCCCGCCTTTGAAGGATAGAAGGTAGGCAGGGACACGGGGAAGATGAGAGAAGAATCAGAAAAAAGCAAAAGTTGTTCAGATAATGCGCTAATGAAACCTGTTATTGTGAACCCTAATTCAAAGTCTTCAAATAAAAAATATTAAATGGTACATATCTGCTCATATGTGCATGTGTACATGGATTTGTAAGTAGATGGGGAAAAAAGATCGGTCAACAGGTCATTTAGATGAATGATTGATTGCACTTGACAATCTAAGCATATATTAAGAAAATCTGTTTTAGAGACTAATCTGAAAGGAAAGATCTTGGAATTGAGACTCTGGAGGTGATGTGGTCCATCCCAGGTCAGCGGGTCATCTGTGCTACCCTTGGGCTGCCCCACCCCTCGTGACCCCCCTTTTGCCCCATCCCCTGCCACCAGACTCAAACCAGGACTCTGCCTGTATTCACAGTCCATCATCTGCATCCAAGCACCTTCGAGAGGAAGTCCTCATCTGAAATGTCTTGCTTCTGGTCTAGATTCAAGCAGCCACAAAGCTGAGTCCGAAATTCCTCGTGTCTCCTGTGATTCTCTGAGACCTGTTTCTTTGTATCCTCATTTTCCTTTAAACAGTTTCTATCAGACAAATTATATTTAAAAAAAAAAAAAGGTTTAGTACCATTGCAGAGAAGATTGATTAGATCAAGCCAGTACTTAGGCCTCTGTATAGGAAATAACTCATTTCAATACAACACAGTCTTTCAGATGCAGTACAAATGCAGTACAAAACCAAACAGTTAGGGAAGGGGATTGTCAAACCAACTTCAGGGCACCCATGCCTTGAAGACATGAAACCCTGATGGTTTGGGGACTTCCCATCACCGATTGAGATGTGCAGATGTGAAGATGAGCATCAAATCACACACAGACCCCCTGCTATATGTATGCTCACAATCACACACAGACCCTCTGCCACATGTGTGCTCACAATCACACACAGACCCTCTGCCACATGTGTGCTCACAATCACACACAGACCCCCTGCCACGAGTGTACTCACAATGTCTCCAGTGGGCATCACAGGAAAGGAAAAAGCTGCTAGATTCATGCGAGAGGACTGTCATGGTTAGGCACAGGTGTCAACTTGACTGTTGAGGGTTTGAGCTCTCGGCACATTTGTGGAGAATTAGTAGTTGAGTTGAGCCTAGAGCAAACCTGCAGGAGATTGCTTAGTTGGGAAAGGCCCAGCCTGTGGTAGGTGGGACTAGGCCCTGAACAGGTGAATAAAATACTGAGAGCTGGTTGAGAAAGTTGGCATCCTTCTGTTCACTTGGCCAGACATGCTGATCTGGCAAGTAAGGATTGTCCATCTCTCAGCCGTTATGCAGTGATGGTGTGGCCAGTTCCCTCAGCCCTGGTGTTGGTGCGTGCTCTCCCATCAAGTTAGACCGAGAACTGTAACCAGACTGTCATAAGAAAGTAAACTCCTTGTTCCCTTAACCTGTGTGATGGTCATTTATCAGCAACCATGCAGGTGAACTGCAACAAGGACCAAGCTGCATTTTATTTTTAAAATGATCTAAAAGGGTCATGGTTGGTGGCCAAGTATAATCTTAACATAAGTAGATTGATAATAGGTGATAGATAGATAGATAGATAGATAGATTAATAAGTGATAATGAGACTAGAGAAATGGCTCAGGGGTTAAGCCTCTGCCTGAAAAGCAGAAGGATCTGAGTTCAGATTCCAGATTCCATGAAAATCACCAGAAAGGAAATGGCAGTGGCTTGCACTTCCTGTTCTGGAAGGTGGAGCCTGGGAAATCCCAGAGTGAAGCTAAAAGAAGATAGAAGCAATCAAGGATGATTTCCAAAGTCACCCTTGTTCCTTCACAGAGACACAGTGCTTTCTCGCTCTTCTCTCTCTCTCTCTCTCTCTCTCTCTCTCTCTCACACACACACACACACACACACACACACACACACACACACCAGGGAATATCCTGCCAAGGAGGCATGTCCAAGCACCATGGAGCATAATGACTAGATGCACATGGTGACTCTTTAGAGTATTAGAACATTAGAATTGACTAGTGGAAGAAAAATCAGGAGATTTTGATCTGCTGCAGGTTTTTGAATAGCATGACCGATTTCTAATGTTTTTAAAATGCTCAGGACTAAGAGACTATCAAAAAATAAACACACTTTAAGGACAAATTAGAACATTACAGTAATTTGATATAACTTTTCAGTAACCTAGACAATAAACATGATGATTGCTTTCTCTTTTCCCCACATCGAGTGTTTACTGCAAAGCTTTTGACTCTATTCAGAGATTAACAAGACATGTAATTGCATACTCTAGAGAACATATCATATTTCCATTTAGAGGCGTGTGTGACAAGAAAGTACTAATGCTAACTTATCTGTGGTCTCACTCAAGGAAAACACAGCAAAGATTCTGTCCCTCACTGATGTACACACATGATCCCATACGTTATCCTGAGACCCTAACCTTACCACTCCATCCCAGAGGTCCTTAAACTATGTCCACATCTACTCGAATATCTCATCTGACTCAACCAAGTTCAAAGAATCCGCCTAAGTGGATAATCACACAAATGTAAATGTGTAATTTCTTGCGTGTCCATTGCTTTACGGACAAGCAAGTTTATATGAGCAAAGGAGTTGGTTATGTAAATTGAGCTTTTAGACAATGGAATACAGTGGGTTATTATAAACAGAATGACTTTTTAAAATATTTACAATGTACTAATGATATCTGGATAAATCTGTCTGAAAACCTGTTCAAAACTATTAATTCTTTCTATAATCATTAAGATTTTGAGTAATTTTTAATTTCCTTTGACATTTTTCTGTACTTTAAAACTATGATTTTTCTCCCCCTATCCGAAGGCTCAGGAAACATCATAGAACAGAGAGATCATGTAAGACTGTAAAAGCCCGGGAGTGAAGCAGGGGCGTGGCCACACATTATCTTCTGGATGTGACAAGGCTCGTTGCATCCATGAACTCCTGCTGCTGTGTGTTTTCCCTCAAGACCTCCATGGGTCTTCCCTTCACCATGGAAGAAGAAAGATCTCAAGAGGCTCCACACCACCATGAGAGACTGATGGGAGACAACACTGATGGGAAGGGAAGATGTTTACTTCATGATATACCCACTGATGCATGGTTCAGCTCCATCAAGAGCTCAGGTGCACCCCATCAAAGGCAACCCACATGAAATTCAGGGGGCCACACATGCAAAAAAGACTTCAAAGTAGGAACGAGCTGGCAGGAGAGAAGAAAGGTTATAATGGGAAGAGGAAGGGGATGGGATTGGGAATTAAGGTATTAAAATATAATAAATTCATTGTATTCATGTGTGAAACACTAAAAGAATAAAAAGAAAGAATTATAACTTTAAAAAGCTTGTGTTTTTTTTCTTATGTGTATGTGGTATACGGAATGTATGGGCGTTTACATGTGTGTGGGTGCACGTGGGTAGCAGGTGTCATGTGCACATGCAAGTAAGTCCAGTGTTGGCTTGGGAGTCTCCCTTGATTACACCTTATTAATGGAAGCAGAGTCTTTCAATTAAACCCAGAGCTCACTGATATGATGGCAAATCTAACTATCCAGCTTGCTCCAGGGATCCTGTCTCCACCTTCCAAAGCTGTAAGTAGAGATGAGCCGATGTGCCCACCTGGCATTCACGTGAGTTACAGGGACCTACATGTCAACCCTCACACTTTCCTCGGCAAGTGCTGTAACCACTGAACCATCTCTCCAGCCTCCATACTTACAAAAAAGCTTTTCACAAGCACGTGTCATTATGATGGTTGGTCTTAGTGATCAACCTTACACCTAGGAGGTGGACCCCCCTTATGAGGAAATGTCTAGTTAACACAGGCGTTGCGTGAATTATTTTTCTGGGGAAGACACCACACTGTCTTCCCACCTTAGAGAGGGCTTTCATGACAGACCAAACGGATGACAAACCAAGCAGTTTATTGGGCTTGTGAACAGGAACAGGGGTGAGGTCACTGACAGGAGCTGGGGCAGCTCACCAAAGTATGGCTTGCAGCATCCTCAATGGAACTCTCTCAACTAATTTACCTCAGCTTATGTACTCCAGGGCTCCTCCCAAATCTCCCAAATCACGTGTGAGGGCACATGGGTGATACATGCACAGACATGTGTGTGGGCACACGCATAGGACATCCCCCATACACATGCATTCCAGCCCCTCTAGGTCTGCACATGTACAGGGACATGGGTGGGCACATGCAGTTAGGGCAGAATTACATGCAGCCAGCTCAGAGCTCTAGACGGGGGTCCTATAACTCACTCCATCCCTCTCTGTCTCTGAAGGAGTCCAAGAATACCAAGTGCACCTGATGGTCTGAAAACCAAGATGGCGGCTATCTGTTTGGAGGACCACGCCACACAAAAGACCTCTGAGACTGTCTTGGTTGTGTGACCGATGTGGAAAGACCGTCTATTGTGGGAGGCATCCTTCTGTATGTTGTGTGAGAACACTGGCAAGCTGGCTGGCACACATTGGTTCTTTCTTCTGCCCTTGACTTGGGTTGTGGTGTGACCAGTTTCCTCGCCTCCTTCTGGGATAACTCTCCTGCCAGGTCCAAATGTAACCCACAACTGTGAGTCAATAAAGCTCCTTTCTCCCCTAAGTGTTTGGCTTGGGTATTTATTTTAGCAATGTGATATGAAACAAAGACAGTCATTTTTGTTACTCATTTACCTCATAGACAGTGAACACTTAACTCTGCACTGGGTCTTATTAAAGATGCTAGATACAGAGGTAAACAAAACAGATTTTTTTTAAAAAATTGTGCTCTCTCAAAGCTTATGGAATAGCTGGAAAGATGGGCAATTAATCTAGATATTAATCCATGAAAAACATACAGTGTTATAAAAGGAATTGAGAGAAAAGTTCAAGCAGGAAAGGAAGTAAGAAATATTCAGAAAGGTGAAATTATAGATGTGGCATTCATGGGAGGCCTCTGTGGGAAGGCGCCTTCCAATTGAGCACCTCGCATAGACACAGACACTCTGTCTGGGGAAGAAACTTCCAGGCAGAGGCAAGCGCAGTTGCAAGGGGCCTGAAATAAGATCGTTTCTGTCCAGTCCAAGAAACAGCAGAGAAGCCAGTATCTGGAACAGAAAGAATAAGGGAGAGAAAGAGCGAGAGCAGGTGACATTCATCTTCTGGGTTGTGAAACACATAAAGTCTTTACCCTAAGTAAGAAGAGACGTCACTAGAAGACTGAGCAGAGGACTGGCATGCTGCAGTGTGTGCTTTCAGGGGATCACACTGGCTGCAGGAGCTACAGACAGAAGCAGAAAAATCACTGCTTTCACCTGGGGCTTGCGAGTCCCAAAATTCCCATGTTGGATCCCTGCGACTGTTAGATACAGGTGTCAACTTCAGGGTTGCAGGCTGAGCTTTAGGCACATCTGTGAAGTACTGATAGTTGAGTGAGCCCTAAGCAGACCTTCAGGAGAATGTCTAACTGATGAGGCAACACCCAGCCCACAAAGGTGGGACATTTCCCTGGACAGGTGGATAAGCGGGAGAGCGCTGGTTGAGGAAGTTGGCATTCTTCAGCACGCTTGAACAGATTTCATCTAGCAAATGAGATTTGCTCCTCTCTCCACGATGGTTATGGTGCGGCCAGTTCCCTCAGCTCCTGGTGTTGGTATGAGTTCTCCTGCCAAACCTGATTAAGAATTTGTAACTGGGGCTGGAGAGATGGCTCAGAGGTTGTGACTCTGTCTCACAAGCAGAAGGTTCTGAGTTCGGATCCCAGGTCCCACGTTAAAAAAAATTAAAAAAAAAAAAAAAAAAGAATCTGTAACTGGACTGTTGTAAACCAGAATAAAATCCTTTGTTCCCATAGGCCATGTTTGTCTTGAACTTATCAACAATCTATAGAGAAACTTCCACAGTCCCTAACTTCTAAAGGGATAGTATGTGGAGTGAGACTTTTAGGAGGTAATTTACCAGGCTGTGTGGGCAGAGCCTTATGAGTGCAAGTAATATCCTTTAGGAAGAGATTCGAAGAAATGGTCTCTTTCTCTCATCCTGAAGGAACACAAGAAGGTATCTATCTCCAAACCAGGAAGCAGGTCCTCACCATGAAATGAATCAGTCAGCACCAGATCTTGAACTTACTAGTCTCCAGAACTGTGAGGAATTAATCAGTCAACTATATTTTTTTACAGCATCCCCATTAACTAAGGAAGAAAGCAGTACCAGGAGTGGGGTGCTCCCATAAAAAATTCTTGCTACAGGGAAAATAGGCCTCTACCAAGGACCCAAATAAGTAATGAGACTTCTGATTAAGTTCACAGACTTTTGTTCCTGATCATTTACTACTGAGGGGGAGTGATCTCACCAGAAGAGGAGGGCATATAGTCTGGCAGATAAAAAGTAACAATTTTGCAAATGGGTGATAGACCCTTCCCTCACTGTGGTTTCCCACTTTTATTACATCTACCTTTGAATGTGCTTTTATCACAAGACTCTAACAGCTTTTTGTCTCTGGCCAGGGGGTAACATACAATGCCCACAAGGATGGAGTGAAGGGCATTGCAGGAGCAGCAAAACTGCAAAAGAAAATCCACAAACCACAATCCAGAACTTCAGAGACTCTATATCAACCACCTAGAACTAGGCCAGCTTAGTCTCTCCCCATCTTGAAGCTCAGGGAAATTTGCGGAAGAGGGGGCGGTAAGAGTGTAAGAGCAAAAGGATGGGAGGAGCAATGATATGTAAGATACTCTATACTAGTTAGGGCTGAAGCAATCATAATTGGACTTTGCATGCCCTGCACATTGTCCAACACACTGTTGACCTCACAAAGTCTAGCATCTGCTAAAGGCACCAAGATCCTTGGAGGCAAAGGATTGGCAGCTACAGCAGTGTTCCTATACCTAAGGGGAACACGGGAAAGGGTTCGGGAAAGGCCACTGGGTCCTTGTACCTCATCGGAGAGGAGGGCCCAGAGGAAAATCAGACATGCACAAGAAAGGACTCTCTGGGAATTGGGGTGGGAGGCACTGGGGGATGGGGAGGGAGAGGGGTAGGGAGGGGGAGCAGGGGATACGGGGGGGGGAGGAGGGAGGGAGGGAACTGGTGTACCTAATAAGTTTGTATGAGCTGAAATAAAAAAAAAAATCTTGCTCCAACAAATCCATTTGAGAGATGATAATGCTACTTGGGTGACAAAGGGAAGCTGCTAATATTTAGATTTACTTTAAAATAGATATAACTTAATTTGCTCCACAGACATAAGCGTGAATGAGAACCAAGAATAAAATCAAGACTGTTTTTACCCGATGACTAGAACAGAATTATCATCATGTGAGATGAGGAAAAGTACTCAAAGATACTGTGAAAACACCAGGAGCTCGGTTTTAGGCACATTAAACATGAACTGACAGCTGGGCAGCTATGTGAAGATGTCCAGCAAGATCTATGGGTCTTGAGTTCTTGGAAGAGATTCAAGCTAGTTGTGGAATTATGGATGTCACCAACATTAGACCCACTTATAGCCAGGAGAGTAAATGACATGAACACAAGAAGATGGCAGATGACTGAGTCATGAGGCATCTCGATATCTGGAAGCTAAAAAAAGATGAAAACAAACATGAGAAGACAAAGGCAAGAAATAAACAAAGCATGTGTAGATTCTAGAGGCCAAGGGAAGAAAGCACACCCCAGGTCAGGGGTGACTGATGCTTTGTCAGTCTGTGTAATGTGACCCTGATCATGAGTTTGCCCTGTGCAGACAGCACTAGTGATCTCACTGGGAGCAGATAAGAGAGAAATGGCAGACAGTGAAAACCTAAAGACCCTTCAGGATGCCTATAATCCAAGCTCTTAGGAGGAAGAGAAAGAAGATTGTGAGTTCAAGGACACCCTCGGCTACATAGGGAGACTCTGTCTCAAACAAACAAAAGCAAAAGCAAGAAGTTCTGCTCTAGATAGAGGGAGAAAATGACACTACTGGTGATCCTTGAAAAGATGGAATAAGGACTGGGGAGATGGCTCAGTGATTAAAATCTCTGCTTTTTTGAGCAAAGGGTCCTGAGTTTGCAGCCCCAGATCCCACATAAAAATGTCAGGCAGAAATGACAGTGACTTATAATTCTGACTCTGGAAGATAGAGCCTGGGAAAGGCAATAAAGTAGAAGAGGAATCCAAGATTATTCCCAATGTCATCCTTAAGTTTCCACTGGCACAAATGCTTAAGTGCCCTCTTGTACACACGCACACACACACATGCACACACATGTATACCCACACACATGCAAGCACACACTTACACACACACACACACACAAAGATGAGTTAAGTAAAATAAGTATCAACTACTTCATTAGTGAGAATTTTGAAGCTGGGTACAGAAAGGCCTGCCTGTGACAACAGCTATTAGAGGGGAAACAAGAGGATGGTGAGTTCAAGGCTGGCCTAAGCTACTAACACACATTTCAAAAAAATTAAATCATACATAGAATTAAAAATATATTTTAAGGCTGGCAACATGACTCAGCACACACACACACACACACACACACTAAATTTTTTTTAAATCATAAATAAAATACCATTCAGAAGTAACCAGTTCCCAATTTTGTTTCAAAAACAACCTCTTGTCAGCACTAAGCGTGAAAAGACTAAATTCCATGCGCGTCCTTGAATAAATTGGCAATAAATCCTAACGAGGAATGCTGGAGTAGTCTGGCTTCCTGGTATTTTTACAGCTAGCTTCTGAATAAAGGGCTTGTTTTGTGACTTCCCCCACACCTCGGAGTCAAAGCTCTGCTCAAAGGAATCTCCAGGTGTGTGTATTATAAGCATTTGTAGCCTTCATCAACATAACCAAGCTCAGAACAGTGCTGTGCTTGTTAAGATGCCCAATGACATTTAGAAATGAGCGTAAGAAAAATTTTCAAGACTGCAAAAACATTCAAGGTCAGTTTCTTTTTCAAAGAGCATCAAAGATTCAAACTACATTCAAAACACATATCAATATCAGAAACGAGTGTACCCATAGCAGCACTGAAAAACATGTTACAGCTCCCTTACTGTAATTTCTTATCTAGTTCCAGAACTTTCTTCATGAGTTCCTGGTTCTCCTTCAAGGCAGCCTGCGCTGTCATTTCTGTTCTGATTTTAGATGTGGAAAGTGTTGCTGCCTCTTCCTGGAGCTCCTGAACTCTGTCTCTCAGGGAGGTGAGGAGAGATGATTGGCGGGCATTATTCTCTTTGTAGCTGTCCATCTCAGCCTTCAGCTCCTGACAGCACACTTCCTTAGACAGCATCTTAGAGCGCAGGTCCCCAAGCTAATGAGAAAGGAAGGAAAATGGAGGAAAGCAATATTTAACAAAGGGCCATTTGAAGCTAACCCCCCTCAAAACAAAAATGGCTGTGGATATGCCTCAGTTGGTAAAGTGCTTGCCTGGCGTTGGATGAAGCATGGGATTCAAGTCCCATGCACCTCATAGACCTCACATGACACGACACCATGCATACCTACAATCCTATCATTGAGAAGACAGAGGCAGGAGAATCAGAAGTCCAATACTATCTTCAGCTACATAGCAAGATTGAAGTCAGCCTGGAAATGCACGACATCTTGAGTCAAAAGACAAAGAGAAAAGAAAAGCCAAAACCATGGAGTTTCACTCTTCTACTCATGACTTAATCCAATATCACTTTCTTATATTTTGGGATATTGTCCCCAGCGACTGGTTCTCATCTTCTTTTTCGAACATCAACTAAGAACACCCAATACGGTTTAGAGGAAGAGTGTGCACTGCATATGAGGCCCTGGGTTCATCTCTGGCATCAGAGGAAGAAATGAGCAGTTTCTTAAGTCAACTTCATGCTACTTAGGAAGCGCTTGTGGGAGAAATTACAAAATGCAAAATATTTTTTTCTCCAGTGGTCACCCACTTACTATACCAACATTGTTGCTTTGGCTGCTGATACAGAGATTCAAGAACCCTATGAGCCACATTGTGATTTCATGGCCACAGCTGCTTCTCCAGCAAATCCAGATGTTTGGTAGAGCCCTCTATTTCTCCACTTGCCTTCTGGGCCATAAAACTGTAGGCGATTATAAGAAGAATATTCAGATTCCTGGGGATAATATGAAAAGCGAAGGGAAGCAAATTGATGTTTAGTTCTCTGGGCTCCGAGTGTTGGGGGATGTTTATATCCCCTGGTGGAAGATGTCCAGTATCCTCCATAGGAAAATCTCTGGATGTACACACTTCTTTGGAACTGTGAGGGTACATGTATGTGTTGAGACACACACACACTACCAGCCCATCTTTCAGTAGACTCCTGGAATCTCAGTGGCCCTGCTGGTTACCTCACAGACCAGCCACCTAGACACCTCACTGACACTAGGCTAGAAGCATCTGGAACTAGTCACTCTCAGTAGAGTTCGCCCAGCCAATCAGAACTTCCCACAGGAAGAGAATTCAGAATTCCTCTCGTAGGAGCTCTGGATTACGGGTGAGCCTCGTTAAAGAAAGACACTCTGAAAGCGGCTATAAGTTCTCCCAGGCCCTTGAAGCTTCATCCCAAAGTCCTCAAGGGGTGCACAGGTTGCCCAAGGAGGCAGAACTTTTCCGAGACCCAGCGTGAGATTGGGAGACTAAGCACCCAGTTTAAGAGAGTAAGTATAGACTTCGCTAAAAGGTCAAAATCTATTTCCTGCTGGCCTATTTCTAACCCTCTGTACTCGGCCTCTCTCTGCAGGAAGTAACAAGGCCCACTTCCGAGTGTCCAGAAGTCCAGTCTTACCTCAGACTGAGCACATTCCAATTTGACCAAAGTGGCTGCAAGTTCACTTCGGACATTTTCAGCCACATTCCGATAGTGGTTTAGTTGCTCCCGAGTGATTGAGTCAGAGTGACCGTTCACAGGACGATGGCCAGTTTCCTGGTGGAAGTCCCCAAAAGACAAAGCATGAAGGATGTTAAACCATCTTTCCCATGAGACTAACAAAGACGGATTACACAAAAGCTGTCTTTGTATTTCAAATATATAGAAACTGCTTCCCAGAAATGTACTGCATCCAGATCCTTTCAGTCTCGTTGCCAAAGTTCAAAAGGAGACGGTGCAAAAGGAGATGGCGGGCAACTCAGAAGATAATGACTCTCCTCCCCAGCACAAGAGAAAAGGTGGCATTTGTGAACTGCCTTTGGGGCTGGGTGCAGGGCAACACCTGTATCCCACACTGTCATCATTCAAATTTGCTCATGTTCTGTTATGAGAAAAATAAAGGGAACTGGGATGGCTCAGAGATAGAATACATAAGCAAAACTCTGGATTGGATCCCTAACGCGAGAAAGAAAAGAAGGAAAGGAGAAACAGAAAGGAGAAGGGAAGGAGAAGGGAAGGAGAGGGAAGGGGAGGGGAGGGGAGGGGAAGAAAGGGGAGGAGAGAGAAGGGGAGGAGAGGGGAGGAGAGGAGAGGAAAGGGGAGATAATGGAGAAAGGAAAGGGAGAGAAAGTAAAGGAAAGGGAGAAAGAAAGAAAGAGAGAGAGAAAGGAAGGAAGGAAGGAAGGAAGGAAGAAAGAAAGAAAGAAAGAAAGAAAGAAAGAAAGAAAGAAAGAAAGAAAGAAAGAAAGAAAGAAAGAAAGAAAGAAAGAAAAAGAAAGAGAGAGAGGGAGGGAGGGAGGAAGGGAAGGGAGGGAGGAAGGGAAGAAAGGAAAGGGAGAGAGGGAAAGAGAGAGAGAGGGAGGTGAAAGGAGGGAGAGAGAGAGGGAAAGGAAGGAAGCGCAGGAAGGAGAGAGGGAGGGAGGGAGGGAGGGAGGAACGGAGGAAGGGAGGGAGGAAGGGAGGGAAGGAGGGAGGGAGGGAGGGAGGGAGGGAGGGAGGGAGGGAGGGAGGGAGAAGAAAAGTGAACCAGATGCAGTTACATTTGGGAAGCTAAGATAGTAAGAACAAGAGTTCAAAACCAGCCTTGACTACTTGCAGATTCAAGACCAGCCTGGTGACCTCAAAAAACAAATCAAAACAAAAGCAAAAGGGAAAAAGAAGAAAGCAAGCCAGAAAGAGCCGGTCTTTGCCACTGAAGCGTTTTCTTCCACGCCACTCAAAAGCTGTCCCACATCTGCTCAGAACAAAAGTAGCCCACAAAGAACTCTGAAAAGAGCAAAACAAATACTGTGCCTCTGTGGACATCTTCCCTGGTCTACCGGGAAAATGATGGGTCTCTTTGGCGTTACTGCTGAGAGATCGAGAGACTTAGGTGCAACACGCTACCTCCTTCCCATGGTTCCTCTTGCCTTCCCTGCCAGTCTCACTGTGTCACCCATGGGGTGAAAGTGCGTCACGTGATGGGATGAGAGAGATGGTAGGGATGCTTGGAGATTCCAGGCCTTTCCAGAAGGAAATGGCTCTCAATCCACTCACGGCTACTGATGCAAAACTGAAGGTCCAGGGCTGCCCAAAACCGGGTAGTTTTTCAAGTCAAACCAGAAACCCAGACTTTTTAAATGCCTAGGTTTTTGCAGCTTAACGATTTATTTAAATGCTTATGAAAGAAAAACAATATGAACCAAGAAAGCATGACGACCAAACAGGTCTGGAGGAATGGCCGAAGTCACAGGGTGCGCCTCTGATCCCTGGCCTGCTATAACTCAGAATCACCATGGAAACACAGCTCTAGACATGCCTGGGAGGGAGTCTCTAAACTGAGGTAACTGAGGTCGGAAGAACCACCCTAAGGTGGGAGGCTCTATTCCTAGGGTTGGGGTCCTAGGGCGAATGAAAAGGAGAAAGGACGCTGACCAGCACTGGTAGCCTCTGCCCCCCACCCCCACCCCCACCCCCACCCCCACCCCCAGGCTGCAGATGCAATTTGACTGCTTCATACTCCCGCCACCACGCCCCTTCCCCATGACAGCCTGTACCCTGCTTCCTTAGCTACTTCCAGCCGGCATCTTGTCACCGCAGTCAGAAAAGTAACAGTTATAGACACTCATTTAAGTCCACCTCCGTGGAGTCTTTTGTGAAAGACATCCAATCCACAAAGCCACCTTTTTTTAAACTTTTGAGCATGTGCGTGTGTGTGTGTGTGTGTGTGTGTGTGTGTGTGTGTGTGTGTGTGTATCAGCGGGCACTGTGTGTGCTTGTGGAGGCCCAAGGCTGACCTGGGCAATCACCTTAGATTGCACTATCTCCTCTTTGCTCTGGAATTTCCCAGGTTCCACCTTCCAGGACCGAAGTACAGACCACGGCCATTTCTGCCCGGTGTTTTTATGTGGGACCCGGCATCTGAACTCAGGACCTCCTGCTTGCAAGACAGAGGCTTAATCCCTGAGCCACCTCTCCATTTTTTAAGGACTATGAAATTGGCCACATAGAATTCTGTGAATGTCTCAGCGACCTGGAGGGACGCATCAGCAAGCCATTGCTGACTGCCAGAGACTACTGAACAGCCCACGACTGTTATCGGCTACACTCATGAATGCAGAAGTCGTCAGACGGCCGTGAAGTTGATGATGACCGTTGCAGTGCCTAGTGTGTGGGGGCCCCTGAGATGCCAAACAAAACCTCCAGAGCACTTAGTTACAGCCCGTGTTTGCCAAGCACAACACATCCAAGGAGATGGCCGCTATGTACGCGTGGGGAGACACAGCAAGCTGAACTGAAACCTTTACTGCAGAACCACATCCTGCCTCACCCAGATCCATGAAGGCCTTGTCCACCCTCCCCACTACTGCCCCACTGGCCACATGAGGTCACTCGAGGCCACATAAGGCTGCAGGGCACTGAGAAGTGCTTTCAACTCAACTGTGATATGCACGGTCCACCATTTTTATGAATATCATTACGAAAGTAAATTCTTCAGCAGCTGTGATGATTTCTTTCAGTGAATAAACATTTTATTATAATATTATATAACAATGCTTATTATTTAAACATTTATTTGGGAAGTTGTCTTAGTTTCATAACTTTGTGGTTGCAATAAATTTAGTAAAAAAAAAATAAATTGCTCTCCAAACAGTTGAGGAGAATAAGAGGATTTTATTCATGCTGACCATTCTGAATTGCTGTTGATTGTGGCAGAAGAATCATACCAACGTCAGGAGACAAGAGAGCTGGTAACCTCTACAGCAAGAGCAGAGGGCAAAGACTAGTGTTGCACACTTTATTTCCAGCTTGCGAAATATGAGCCAGCTCTTTTCTTGTTATCCACGGGAACAGTCCCACCCACTGTGGGCCAGAACTTCCCACATCTAGCTGATTAAGACAGTCTCCTACAGCCTTATACAGAGCTTGTCTTATGTGAGTAATTCTTCATAGGTATCCATCTCAAGTGTCAAATCGACAGATGAAACTACCAAAGGAAGTGATGGAGTCATATCATTGTTTTATATCTCCTCTAATAAAAGCATGTAATACGAAGACTCAGACAAAGCAATTCATAAATGGCCTTTCATGGGGCTGGAGAGATGGCTGAGGAGTTAAACCTCTGCTTCACAACCAGAAAGATATGAGTTTGGATCCCAGATCCCACATAAAAAATGCCAGATGGAAATGGGAGTGGCTTGCACTTCCGGCCCCAGAGGGCAGAACCTGGGAAATCCCAGAACATCGCAAATAGGAGGTAGAGCAATCCAGGATGATTCGGGAATGTCACCCTTCAGCCTCCACAAACTCACAAAGTGCCCTCTGGTACATGTTCATGCATGCATACATACACAAAGAAAAAGAAGGAGAAGGAGGAGGAGGAGAAGGAGGAGGAGGAGGAGGAGAAGGAGGAGGAGGAGGAGGAGGAGGAGGAAGAAGAAGAAGAAGAAGAAGAAGAAGAAGAAGAAGAAGAAGAAGAAGAAGAAGAAGAAGAAAAGAAGAAGAAATGAAATGGCCCTTCATTTTATGAGATTCCAATCTAAAATAGAGCAGTACCTAAATCATTAGCATTTCAAGTGAACATTGGTTAGTGAGGATGTATCTATATAAGATATATTAGGACATGGGATGTAGCTCGTGTGGAGTGTTTTCAGGAATATACAATGTATTGGGTTCAATCCCCAATACCACAAAACGAATAAATAATGCTCTCTGGCCCAGTAGCTCAACCCTCCTATCATCTCCCTATCTTAGTTTCTCTTCAGTTACTGTGATAAACACCCCCACACACACAAAAGCCAGAAAGGAGAAAGGTTAGCTGCAGTTCACAGTTCATGGTGTGGTCCGTCATGGTGGAGAAGTCAAGGCAGCAGGAGCTGGAGGCAGCCGGTCATGTGGCATCCACAATCAGACAGCAGAGAGCTCGGGGACATGCCCTCAGCTTGCTTCTTCCTTTTATTCATCCCAGACCCCAAACCCAGAAAATGAGGCCTCCCGCTCTTAGGCTGGGCCGTCCCACATCAGTCATGAGCATTCCCAGAGGCTGACTTTAGTGGAGATCATCCCTTGCAGATGTGACCAGATGTTGCCTCCCAGGGGGCGGTTGACAAGTGATGCTAACCAATACACTCCCTTTAAGATATTCATGCATGTGCATAGGTATCTGTATAAGGACACTGATGATTCCACGATTTGTAGTAAGAGAAAAAGCACGTGAGTTATTAAAGTGGTGCAAACTCCCTGCTCCGTAGGACAACGAACGAGCAGTGGCATTTCTACCCTGAAGAAGTCGTCAGACAGTCCTGATGAAGTTGACGGTGACTGTTGCTGTGCCTAGTGTGTGGTGGCCCCTGAGATGCCAAACAAAACCTCTAAAGCACTTAGTTACAGCCTGTGTTTGCCAATCAAATGTAGAATGAGACAGACCTGTAGGTCAGGGCATAATCATGTCTCCAAGACCCACCACTGAAGGAAAAGAAGGCAGGATCACGACCTGCTTTCATAAAGCACACAGAGAAGCCAAAGTACCACTGTGCATATTTCCTACAATATATTTAGAGACTGAAAAAAAGGGACCGAGTGGGCAGGACGCACACTTCCTGATCACAGTGCTTACCTCTAGGAGGCGCTGGTATTGCACCGAGTACCTGAGCAACGGATTTTTTCCCCCATTGTTTGAGTAAATATGTTAAAGAAAGGAAAATTACTTGCAAGAAAAATTGTGGTTACTTTCTCGAGACAAGGTTAGGTTTCATTATCTTTCTTGTAATTGTTTCCCATGTTTTCTAACTCCTTTATAATGACAATGTATTCTTTTCATAATCAGAATTCACATCTCCTCTTCATTTTTTGCTAAAAGGACAAGCATAGGGAAGTTAGCAGAATATCCACAAAGAACATAATGATACAGAAATGGCTGTGTGCAGCCAAGATGAGAACATACATGCACTGATATGAAGGGGGGGAGTCTGTCTTAATTATGCCCTTCTACAGTTCATAAATTTTCTTAAGAATTCTTCAACTTTCCCTGTATTATAAGCAATCTTCACTTCAAAAAAAATTTTACTCTATTCAAAATGGCAAGATTAATATACCTCATACATGAGGACGATCTAAATTATTAGCTATCTACTAGCCAATTCATGAAGCAATTTCATATTAGTTTTTGAGAGTCAACTACATATGATTTGATTCTGTTCCTGACACTATTATAGTAATGATTGAAATTGCCTCATGGCATAGCTCATAGTCTTTTCAGAATAATGGGTGGATTCAGAGCTCAGTGGCATACAGCAAAAATAAGTTGGTTCATAATTCCATGCACGATGTATCAAATGATCTTACTTGTGGACAGTGTCTTGGGCCAGTCTTGCTACTGTCATTGCTTAGCTGCCTTATTATCCTGTGGATGAAGAAGGAGAGAGAGGAGGAGGAGGAAGAAAATCACTGCCTGCCTGGGTCACAGGGAAACACCCAAGTCTTCTCCAAACTCATCTTCCTGCCTCATAACCCAACTCCCCTTTATTCTACCATTATCCCAGGCTGTGGTGTACAACAGAGAATTGACTCTCTCTCTCTCTCTCTCTCTTCTCTCTCTCTCTCTCTCTCTCTCTCTCTCTCTCTCTCTCTCTCTCTCTCTCTCTCTTTCATACATTCCCAGTGCTGCCCAGTGAACAAGCCCTTCTAAAACACTCTCCCCTACCGTCCAACTTCTTCCCATAACCTGCAATGCAGACATTGTCTTGAAAGCTGTGCCTCTCGCATCTGGCCACTTCTCCCCACTTGGAAGAACTTCAGTTGTCACATGTCTGTAACAAGCCTCCCTCCAGTCACTGGAAAAGACACCCACCAAAACTATGGAATAAAGACCTCCTGAGAAATGGGGGAAGGAGGTCGAGATGTGAAGCGATAAGCCAAGGAAGCATTTTTGATAATGTTCCCATTTCTACAAGTGATTAGCATTTGTGTCTGTGTGGATCGAAGCCCTGCACAGAGGCCCCACAAATACCTGTGCTCTTCATGGCTCAGTTGAAAATAGAGTTAAATATTTAAGAGTCTTTGGGATCCCAAGGGATACGGCGCCACCTTGAGAGACTATTTTGGAACTGTTGCTAGACAGGAAAGGAGGAGCCCCTTTACTGTGGGAAGGTTTGCCCACTGATGGGCATAACTGGACACTTGGCAAAGCCAGAATCCTGGATGGAGCCTAGTGATCACACATCCAAGGGGACGTGGCCGGAAAGGAGTATGTGTGGGTGGGATAGAATGAAAAAAAAGACTTTCATATTAAGATAAACTTCTTTTTACACTTTATCTTTGTTTGTTTGATTGATTGTTTGTTTGTTTGTGAGAGAGGAAGAAAGAGGCTCACATGCATGCCAAGGTCAGAAGAAACTTTTGGAAGTTTGTGGCTCCTTCCACAATGTGGGCTTCCAAGAATAGAACTCAGGTCACCAGGTCTGCGAGCAGACGCCTTATTGAGCTGCCTCGCCAGGCCCTAAGATGAGCTTCCTCATTCGGAGCTAATGGAAAGTATATTTAAGTTCCTAACAGTCCTGACTGTCAGTCATCACACACTACACTGCAGATTTCAAGAAGCCAAACCCTCTGAAAGCCCCGTGCTATGGCTTTGGGGTGGGGAGAGTTTATCATTTGTTTCATTTGTTGGTTGCTTGGATTTTGGCAGGGGGTGACGTCAAACCCCAGACTCACAGAGCCACAGAGCATGACATTGAACTGATCCTCTTCTTCCACCTCCCCAGCAGCAGATGGGCTGCAGGTGTGCCCACCACATGGACTCTGCTAGGCTGTAGAGACTGTCAGAAACCCTGAAGCTAAGCCCCCACACATGCACGAAGACCAACCAAGAAGATGGTGGAGTTCAGCAACACTTGGAATTTGGCGAGTAAGAAGAACATTTGGACAACATCTGGAAAGGAAATTAACCCCTAAAACAGATGGAACATAAACAACTCAGGAGCCAACATCGGAGCCTTCAAGACTTAAAACAGGGATTCAATGATTTGATTTGATTAGGTTTTTCCTCACTGTCGAAGGGTCTCCAATGAACAAAGGACAAACCAAATAGGGGAAATCAATTTAAAAATACTTCCTAAATGGCACCTGTGTCACACTGAACCCCTGTGTTCTCTTCTGAGTCAGCCCCTAGCCGGCCAGAAGAGAAGCGAGCACATGCTGTTGCATGTTTTCTAGCAGCTGCTTCTGCTGTTGGAAGGAGTCTGCGACCTCTGGCGCACTCTGAACAGTAACAGAGCCACCACAGAGACCCATGTGGAAAAGAAGAAAGCCGAGAGCAGTAGAAAAGGGGAAGCAAATCATTCTCTTTAGAAAGACATGAAATCAATGGAAACCTTCCTGTAAGAATTCATGTGAAGGGCTAAGGAGGTGACTCAGTGAATGAAGCATTTGTCCAGCAAGGGTGAGGACCAGAGTTCAGATCCTCAGAAGCCACGTAAAAGTTGAGCAGGTGAGGCAGCTGACTGTGGTGGATGTGCTGGAATCAAAGACTGGGAAGCCCCCGGGCAGCTGACCAGAGGCCCGCTGTTGAGCTCTTGTACAACTGAAAGGAGGAGGAGGAGGAGGGGAAGAAAGGGGAGGAAGAGGGGAAGAAGGAGGAGGAATAGGAGGAAAAGGGGGAGGAGGAGGAGGAAGAGGAGAGGGAAGGGGAAAGGAAAAGAGGGAGGAAGAGGGGGAGAGGGGAAGGGGGAAGGAAGAGGAGGGGGAAGAAGAGGAGGAGGAAGAAAAGAGGAAGAGAAGAGCAATCAGACACCTGTCATAAACTCTGAGCTTGCACATGCATTTATGTATGTATATGAGCATGTGCATGTGCACATACATATGAAATACATAAACATGTGTGTCCCCCACACATGCAATAAAAAAGATGAGTTCATGCAAAGGAACTAAAAAACTCCATAATTGAATGAATGTTTAGAATTTTTTTTAATGAGTGTGTGTGTGTGTGTGTGTGTGTGTGTGTGTGTGTGTGTGTGCGCATGTGAGTCAGAAGACAGCTTTATGGAACCAGTTCTTTCCTTCTTTTACGTTGGGTCTGGGACTCAAACTCAAAAGTGTCAGGTTTGGTTGGCAAGCACCTTCCTTTACCCACTTAGTTATTTTACTGGTCTGATTTTCTCATATTTTTGTTGCCAAATATAAATCACATGAGGCAAATCTCACCATCATCATCACCACCACCAGTCCTGCTCTGAGAAACTCAGTCATCGTCCTCCTCCCTCCTCCCTTCCCCTTCTTCTCCCTCCCCTTCCCCCTCCCCTTCCCTCCTCTCTTTCCCCCTCCCCCTTCTCCCCTTCCCCCCTCCCCTTCCCTTCTCTCCTTTCCCCCTCTCCTTCTCCTCCCTTCCTCTCTCCTTCCCCCCTCTCCTTCCCCCCTCCCCTTTCCCCCTCTCCTCCCCCCCATGCTCCTTGGGAGAGATGCAGTGGGCCACCATCTGGGAATCATCCTTTGGAAGATGGACCCACCATCTTAATATCCAGCCTCGCTCACTCCCCAGGCCCAGGAGATGAAGAGTGGAGGCTGCTGGGAATTAAAGAAGTGGAGGCTGCTGGGAATTAAAGGAGGCATCAGAGGCCCACAGAGAAAACCAACCAGTGGCCAGTGGGGAGGTGGGGGGGTTCTTAATCCTCTCACTCTGCTCCTGTTCCCAGTCTCAGTCTCTGGCGGTCTTGTCTTCTGCCCAGCCTTCTGCAGACGCTCCATAGACCACACTGTTCAGCTCTCTTCCCAGAGTGCCTGTTTCCCCTTCCTGACTCTCCTGACTCTCGGCCTAGGATAAGATGCAATTTTATGTGCAATGGAGCATTCAGGGGCTCAGCAGTCAAAGCACTTGTTGCACAAGCCTGGCGAGCTGAGTTCAAGCCCTGGAACCCACATAAAGAGCACAGCAGTATGCATCTGTAACCCCAAGGCTCCTACAGCGAGACAGGAGAACAGACCACAAACTCGCAGGTCAGCTAGCCTGAGCCACGCTGCTGTGGACAAGTGAGTCCCCGCCTCAGAACAAAAAAAAGGCTGGGTGTGAAAAACCAACTCTAGAAAGTTGTTCTCTGACCCCTACTTGCATACCATCACATACACACAGAGAAGTTAAAAAATATTCTCAAAAAAACTATGATGCCCACTAGGCCAAGATATCGCAATGTGAACACTCGATAGCTAGTTGTAGAATTAAATGAATGGATGTGTGTCCCTTTACCGACAGCTGGCGCTTGCCGCTGGATTGATGGTTGTTAGGCAGAAGCACTTTCTGCTAAGAACCTGTCCCTCCATCTTTCACTCAGTCTCAGGCCAGCCCTGTCTGCTCTGACTCCTCTTTCAGTTCCACACCCTGAAGATCTGCAGTCTGGGAAGGTCCCAAGATCTCCCGTGGGAGGAAATACCCTGTCTCTCCACACACACCCCCAAGCCCACCCTCAGCAGGACCATCGGCAGGGTTTTGTGGCATCTGTAAGTTCGTAAAAGGCCTGCATGGGGGCCGGGGGGGGGCGGGCTCGTCTCTTCTCCATCAGTCAGAATCGATATTACTACCCCAAATCCAATGTCTAGCCCAACTACCAGTCACATGGAAAGAACTAAACCTATTTTGACATAGCACAGTGTCATTATAGCTGTGGTCCATCTTTACTATGTCTTCCATCATTACAGTGTGTACCATCTTTCTTACAGTGTGCTCCATCTTTACACTGTGTTCCATAATCTTCACAGTGAGCTCCATCTTTCCAGTGAGCTCCATCTTTCCAGTGAGCTCCATCTTCACAGTGAGCTCCATCTTTCCAGTGAGCTCCATCTTTCCAGTGAGCTCCATCTTCACAGTGAGCTCCATCTTCACAGTGAGGCTCCATCTTCACAGTGAGCCTCAATCATTACAGTGAGCTCATCTTACAGTGAGCTCCATCTTCACAGTGAGCTCCATCTTTCCAGTGAGCTCCATCTTTCCAGTGAGCTCCATCTTCACATGAGCTCCATCTTTCCAGTGAGCTCCATCTTTCCAGTGAGCTCCCATCTTTCCAAGTGAGCTTCCATCTTTCCAGTGAGCTCCATCTTCACAGTGAGCTCCATCTTTCCAGTGAGCTCCATCTTCAGTTGAGCTCCATCTCACAGTGAGCTCCATCTTTCCAGTGAGCTCCATCTTTCCAGTTGAGCTCCCTCTTTACAGTGAGCTCCATCTTTATACAGTGAGCTCCATCTTCACAGTGAGCTCCATCTTTAAAGTGAGCTCCATCTTCACAGTGAGCTCCATCTTTCCAGTGAGCTCCATCATTACAGTGAGCTCCATCTTTACAGTGAGCTCCATCTTCACAGTGAGCTCCATCTTTCCAGTGAGCTCCATCTTTCCAGTGAGCTCCATCTTCACAGTGAGCTCCATCTTTCCAGTGAGCTCCATCTTTCCAGTGAGCTCCATCTTTCCAGTGAGCTCCATCTTCACAGTGAGCTCCATCTTTCCAGTGAGCTCCATCTTTCCAGTGAGCTCCATCTTCACAGTGAGCTCCATCTTTCCAGTGAGCTCCATCTTTCCAGTGAGCTCCATCTTTACAGTGAGCTCCATCTTTATACAGTGAGCTCCATCTTCACAGTGAGCTCCATCTTTAAAGTGAGCTCCATCTTCACAGTGAGCTCCATCTTTACAGTGAGCTCCATCATTACAGTGAGCTCCATCTTTACAGTGAGCTCCATCTTCACAGTGAGCTCCATCTTTCCAGTGAGCTCCATCTTTCCAGTGAGCTCCATCTTCACAGTGAGCTCCATCTTTCCAGTGAGCTCCATCTTTCCAGTGAGCTCCATCTTTCCAGTGAGCTCCATCTTTCCAGTGAGCTCCATCTTCACAGTGAGCTCCATCTTTCCAGTGAGCTCCATCTTTCCAGTGAGCTCCATCTTTACAGTGAGCTCCATCTTTATACAGTGAGCTCCATCTTCACAGTGAGCTCCATCTTTAAAGTGAGCTCCATCTTCACAGTGAGTTCCATCTTTATACAGTGAGCTCCATCTTCACAGTGAGCTCCATCTTTAAAGTGAGCTCCATCTTCACAGTGAGCTCCATCTTTACAGTGAGCTCCATCTTTACAGTGAGCTCCATCTTCACAGTGAGCTCCATCTTTACAGTGAGCTCCATCTTCACAGTGAGCTCCATCTTCACAGTGAGCTCCATCTTCACAGTGAGCTCCATCTTTATACAGTGAGCTCCATCTTCACAGTGAGCTCCATCTTTAAAGTGAGCTCCATCTTCACAGTGAGCTCCATCTTTACAGTGAGCTCCATCTTTACAGTGAGCTCCATCATTACAGTGTGTCCCATCTTTACAGTGAACTCCATCTTTACAGTGAGCTCCATCTTCTCAGTGAGCTCCATCTTCACAGTGAGCTCCATCATTACAGTGTGTCCCATCTTTACAGTGAGCTCCATCTTTAGTGCTCTCTGTCTTTGTGTTTGGTGTGTGTGTATCCGTGGAGGCCAAGGGTGACACTGGGAATCATCCTGGATTGCTTTATCTCCTTATTGCTTTGCTCTGGGGTTTCCCAGGTTCAGCCTTCCAGGGCTGGAATTACAAGCCACTGTCATTTCTATTTGGCATTTTTTTTTACATGAGATTTGATATCTAAACTCAGGTCTTTTTGCTTGCAAGACAAGGCTTTAGCTAACCCTTGAGACATCTCTCCAGACCTAACTCAAACCAGTGCCAGCTTCACATTTGCAAGAAGACTGCCCGGGCCTTCAGTGATTGACAGCAGCTCAGTGCTGGCCAAATGCATTGCTGCCACAGGCTTGGCAGCCAGAAGGATGCTCTCGCCCTGTTTCCTTGACCATTCTCCTCTTTGCTTCCTCCACACATTGACAAGAGCCCAACATGGAGACTTCCTTTGTAAAATCTTACTATCATGTCTTTTACCCTCAAAGTCAAAAGGATTTAGGGAACTGTCATAATTACACTCAGATCTTAAAACTGCTTCACTTGGCACCAGACGTTGCGGTTGACTTTACTACGTAAAGTATTTTATGAATGTAGGTTGACTTTACTACGTAACTCTTTTACAAATGTAGGTTGACTTTACTACGTCTAAAGCTGTATTTCTGAAAAAGAAAATACTCCTTTTGGGGAAGCGTCTAGAGGAAAAATACAAGCGTAGAGTCAGCAAGGAGCACAGCACCTCGGTTCCTCGGGACTAGAAGCAGACACTTTCTGTTTTATGAACTGGACATTCTCCCCACTGCATTAAAGAGATAGGGATGTGGAAAATCATTTACTCAAGTCGGGCATTTTTATAAGCAATACTGAGTGATCCAAGCAGATATAGAAACGATAATCAATATTTGGCTGGTGTATCAGAGCGAGAGAAAGGGGGGTGTGCTGGTCCACATCAGGAATGCCTTTGAACTTCTCTGTCCCTCAGATCAAAGCCTCCAACACACTAATTTCAAAGGGGAAAAAAATTGGACGCAAAACAAAGAAAGAAAGAACACAGCATAAATAATTCCTGACTCAGCCAATGTTCCTCCCTTCTACAATCAAAAAAAAAAAAAGTTTCCCGTGAGTGTGGGAAAAAGTAAGTCTTTTTAATTAGCTAAGTTCATCCAAGTACAAACCATGAAGAATCGCTATTGTTTGAAACAGATTATGCATCCTATCTGCTAAAATCAAGTGGAATATTCACCATCCCTTAAAAATATGCAAAGACAAATTTGCTTCCCCTTCAGTATTCATAAAAGTCTTTTTTCCCTCTGTTCCTTTAAAGGTTTAAGCAATATTTTAAAGCTGGGTGGTCTGGGACCAAGTGCATAGAAAAATTAAGTTATGGGGCTGGAGAGATGGCTCAGGGGTTAAGACTCTACCTCCTAAGCAGTAGGTCCTGAGTTCAGATCCCAAGGTAAAAGACAGCAGCGGCCTGCACTTCTAGCCCTGGTGGTCAGAATCTGGGAAATCCGAGAGCAAAGCAAAAGAAAGGAGGTAGAAACAATCCAGGATGATTCCCGAAGTCACCCTTTGGCCTCCACAGGGACACACAGTGCCCTTTGATACACACACACACACACACACACACACACACACGTGCAAAATAAAGAAATAAAGATTTATAAATAAATTTTTTTAAAAAGGAAAAAATTTTAAAAAAAGAAAAACTAAGTTATAAACAAAATAACAAAGACAAATGTATAAATGAAAGATGCAGTCATCTTTTCTTTTTGAATGTTTTATTCTGAAATTGCTTAGGATGTCAGAGAAGGATGCCTGCAGGATGGTTCAGCAGGTGAATGAGCTTGCCACCAGGCTTGGAAACCTGAGTTCAAATCTCAGAGCCTACACGTGGAAGGAGAGAAAGAACTGATGCTCAATAGTTTTCTTCTCACCTCCACCTTGTTCTCTCTCTCTCTCTCTCTCTCTCTCTCCCTCTCTCTCTCTAAATATTTTTAAAAGGATTATAGAAAATATATAAAAACAGGGCTGGAGAGGTGGCTCAGGGGTTAAGCCTCTGCCTTGCAGGCGGAAGGTCCCAAGTTCTGATCCTAGGCCCACGTATAGACACCAGGCGGAAGCGGGAGCGGCCTGCGTTTCTGGTCCTGGTAGGGCGGAGCCTGTGAATCCCAGGGCAGAGTAAACAAGGAGGTGGAGGCATCCATGGTGGTTCCCGAATTCGTCCGTGGTTCTACACACACACATACATACACACACATACACGCACAATTGAATAAATTAAAAAAAAATTTAAAAAAAAGAAAATATATAAAAACAGAAGTTCCTCTTTCTCAAGTATTTAAAAAAGAATTGCAGAAAGTTATAAAAACAGAAGTTTCTGTGTCACTTTCCCCAGCTCCCTCTAATATTAACGACTCGCATGACTTAAGTTCATTTATTAAAACTAAAGAAATTGGTATCATTACAATATTAACTGCTAGTTCCTATAGGACTTATTACAATTTTATGAGTTTTGGCATCAAAGTCCCTTTTCTGACTAAGTGGCATGGACACCAAATGCAAGGGGGGAGCCTAGGTGGCTCCTGGTCAGAAAAGGAAAGAAGAGGTCACTCGGTGACCTCACCCAACTGGCATGTCTGCCTTGCAACCTCTCCCCTGCAGAGCTTCCCACATGGCACTCACGCCTGTCCAGATCATGCCCATCTACTTGTGAATCGCCACTTGGGACAGATATTGGGTCCACCTATTTCCCCGCTATGTCTGAAGATGATAATTTAGGTGCAATTTTCTGATGGATGAAAACTTTTTTTAACATTTGTAACGGTTACTCTTAATTGTTGTTATGAGAGAGCATCCAAAGTCAATCAACTTAAGGGAGAAAGGGAGATTTATTCAGCTTACGGTGCCAGAGGAGAGAAACAGTCTTTCAAACAGTCTTTTATGGCAGAGACAACATGACTGGCTGAAGCTGGAGACAGGCTATGTCACACCATCCGAGAGGCCGAGAGCTACTGGACTGCTTGTAGCAAAGGCAGACTTCTCCTGGAGGTAGGGTGGGGCTAATCCACCTCAAGGCCCACCCCTTGTGGCAGCCTTCGTCCAGCAAGGCTCCGCCTCTCAAAGGTGCCATGACTTTCCCAAATACATGAAACTGTGAGGGACACATTTCAAATCATGACAACACTTACTTTAGTATATTGATTTTTATCTTACTTCTAGTAAGTTTTTTGTTTTTGCCTTGGAGTGCTTTGCATAATATTACTATAGTAATTAGCTTTAGTAATTAGCCATGTGCCTGTCATATCTTTTCATTTATTTTTTGCTTTCAATCTTTGCATAGTCTCTTGTTTACACACCCTTCATCAACACCATTTACTTGGATTCTTTTTTTTAATATTTTAAATATTTTTATTATTATTATTATTTATTCAATTGTGCATGTGTGCATATGTATGTGCGCGGGTGTGTATGTGTGTATGTATGTGTGTGTGTGTAGAACCACGGACGAATTCGGGAACCACCATGGACGCCTCCACCTCCTTCTTGTTTACTCTGCCCCGGGATTCACAGGCTCTGCCCTACCCGGACCAGAAGCGCAGGCCGACCCCGCTTCCGCCTGGCGTCTATACGTGGGATCTGGGATCCGAACTCAGGACCTTCCGCCTGCAAGGCAGAGGCTTAACCTCTGAGCCACTTCTCCAGCCCTTGAGTTCTTGAAATATGAACTAACTAACAGCTTCGGTTTCCTCTTCGCTTACTTGGACATTTGTCCCATGCGTATGATAACTGGCTTGTTTTGTATACAGCTGACATTTGTTTTCTTTTTCCCTCATTTGGTTTCATTTTCTCTTTTTTCTTACCTTGTTTGCAGGGTGGAAGGGAGGGACATGTAGGGACTTTTTTTCTTTTTAATATTTTATTTATTTATTTGCTAGAGAAGAAGAGGGGGGAGGGGAAGGTCATGTAGGATCACGGTGGAGAGAGAGAAAGAGAAAGAGAAAGAGAGAAAGAGATGGACGCCATGCACACAGTGGAAGTCAGAGGACAACTTTCAGAAGTCAGTTCTCTCCTTCCACCACGTGGGTTTCTGGGGATTGAACCCAGGTCTCCAGATTTGCAGGTGCTTTACCACAGAGCCATCTCACCAGCCCTAAGACGTTTTCTTTATAACTAGAAAAAAGAATCTCTGACAAATTCACAGGACATAATTAGGCGCAGGTGTGGACATTGTCTTATTTCAGATTTGGGGTGAGAGGGTTAGTTGCTTTTCTCATGAAGACAGAACCTTCCCATATAGTCCAGATGGTCTTGAACTTGTGTGTGTAATCTCCTGTCTTAGTCTTATGAAAGCCAAGATTACAGGCCCGTGGTATTCTGTCCAGTACAGAAGTCGGTGGATGTTTCTTGACATTTAATTTTGATTTGAGAGAAAGAAACAGAACTGAGCTAACCAGGGGAAGGGAAGAATGGTTCTTCCTGAAATGCAAATGAGCAGAGCTCACATCTGTTATCCCAGCACTTGGAGGGCTGAGGCAGGAGGATTGTTGAGTTTGAGCCAGTCGGGCCTATATAAAGACTTTCAGGCCAGCTAAAACTAAACAGAGCCCTGTTCCAAGAAAAAATAGTGCAAAGCAGAAGGAAGAGAGCCGCCAGGCTCTGGGGTCTTATAGCAGCTGGAGGACATGATCCCCGGGCTAATGATGTTGCAGACAATCCCTCCCTTACCCCCACTCTCACCCCTACCCTTCCAACCCCTCGGCCCCATTTTACAGAGGAAAGACAATCAATTTCCCAGATCTATATTGGAGTCATAACTTTGACCGGGTGTTGCAGTTCACCTTCATGGTTGCTGATAAATGAGCATCAAACGGCTTAAGGGAACAAAGGGTTTATTTTCTTACGATAGTCCAGTTATAGTCAAGTCAGTCCAGCTTGATGAGAGAGCATGCACCATCACCAGGGCCAAGGGAACTGACCACAGTACCTCTACGAAACGGCTGGGAGAGGGATGATCCTTATTTGCCAAACCAGCGTGTCTGGCCAAGTGTACACAAGGACACCAACTTCTTCAACCAGCTTTCTGTATCTTACTCCAGGGCCTAATCCCACCCACCATGGGCTGGGCTTTCCCCATCAGCTAGACAATCTCCTGCAGGTTTGCTCTGGGCTTAATCCAACCATTAATTCTCCACAAATGAGCCCAGAGTTCAAAATCCTCAACTGTCGAGTTGCCACCTGTGCCTAACTATGACACCGGGCCTCTGGATATGTGAAACCGTCAACACAGCAACACAGCAGGTGACCCGCCCCTTGCTTGTGGCCAGGCCGGAAACGAAATGACCTCTGTAGCCTTTCTCTGGCCGATGTAGCCACTTCCCACCTCCGGTGCATCTTTCATTCCGTGGCTCTATTCCAAATGCAGGCAGAGTCCGGGTCCTGTCGCGCCCACCACACCTGTCACATGTCATGTGTCACTTTCCCCCAGCGCCAAGACTCCCCTGGTATTTCTCACGACCCTCTGGAGCTCTTCTGACAACTGTGGGTCAACCCAGCCGAGAAGATATTGGTATTAAACCTAGTGCCTCCAAGACCCCCAGGAAACAGCGACCTTCTCCTGGGTCCGTTTCTCTTGCTCGTGAATTCTTTGACTCCACAGTGAGATCTGCAGCTGACTCACAGTCACTTCTATAAGCCTCGATCTGGCTCTCAGATCCCCAGTAAACTGATCATGGAGGTGGTGATCATATTAGTGGGGAAAAATAATGACTCATGTTACTGTTTCTATCAGGGACTGGCGAGAGAGCTCAGTGGGTAACGGAGCTTGCCACAAACACCTCATGACATGAGTTCAATCCCCACAGCACATTTAAAGGTGGCAGGAGAGAATCTATTTCATAAAGTTGTCGTCTGACCTCTACACATGCACCATATCACACATACACCTCCCTATCACATACATACACATGTATGAATAATAAATAAAAACTTCAAAATCACTCTGTCAGACACTTTGTCAAGTGCCTTTCATATATTGACTATAAAACCCCAAATGAGGGCTGGAAAGATGGCTCAGGGGTTAAGACTACCTTTCAAGCTGAGGGACCTGAGTCCGGATACCAGATCCCACGCAAAAACTCCCTAGGGAAATGGTGGTAGCCTGTACTTCCAGCTCTGTAAGGCAGAGCCTGGGAAATCCCAGAGTGAAGCAAAAAGGAGGTAGAAAGATCCAGGATAATTCCCAAAGTCACCCTTGGACTCCACAGGCAAACACAATGCCCTCTGATATACACACACACACACACACACAAACACACACATACACACACACATACAATGACACAATGATAAGTATTATAATCCTATATTTCTAAGACACTAAGTTTTTCACCATAATGTCACAGATAAGTGGAATAATCAGGACAGGATATCTTGATACTTGTAGAATATAATGTCAGAAAGGTGCCTGTGATTGATGCTTTATATTTAATCTGCTTCTCAGTGAATCATGGCAGGAAAAGCATAAAACATCAGAAGAAAAATTATCTCAGAGAAAATATTTGTAAACTCAAGTCCTAATAATAAATTCTGACTTTTCTTAGTTATTTCTTCTATACCAACTACTGTGTGATAGTGACTTATCCTAAGAATAAAACTCTATCTAAATTAGTAAGTTTACAAGATTAATATAACTATTGCTGATGGCAAAACGGAATATCCTGGCAGGCACAGTCCCCATTACTCAGAATATAAACCATCATGAAATAATGTGATCCTCTATCCATGATCAAATGCTCAGAGACACAGTATTAGTTAAATAGATACATCCACTAAAAATGAATCATGAAAGATCATAGTTCCAGAAAGCTAGGGACTGATCCAGATTTGAAGAAGCTAAAGCAACGTAACAACTAAACACAAGGCATGGGGAAAATGAAATATGTCTCATATTGGGATAATTGTCATCATTTAGTAGATAGTGTATATTAGATGATTTTATAATACCATTAAATATCCTCAATTAAACATGGTAATCTATTGAGTTCCCTTATTTATCCAAGATACACACCAGAGAATTTCTATAGGAAGGGTGATGCCTATGATTTTCTTTAAAAGGACTCAGCAAATGTATACAAACAATATAAACAATATCACATATTTAAGTAAGAGCTGAAAGTCCTAATTCGGAGACAGGGCCATCTTGGGATAAAATGTAACAGAAGTAAATAAGAAAATACCAACTGAAAGAAAAACTAATTTTGCTTCTATACTACAGTGTTAGTTTCCCACTAATGCACAACGAATCAGAAGCCTAAATGTGGGGGTACAATAAGGGGGCGCTTAATGAATTCCCTCCGGATTTTGGATCCAACGTTTGAGGTGCGGGGGTGAGTCGAGTCAATCTGCACTGAGGGCACCTCCTGGACTGGAGATTGCACCCAGCAACCACGCAAAGTTCCCGCCCCTGGCAGATGGCGCCCACGCCTGTAGGATCCCGGAGCCCTCTTCCCATCCCCCACCCCCAACCTCCCGGAACAGGTCCAGAAGTTTCCCCCGTGTGCACACACCTGTGCGTGAGAGAGTAAATCCTGGAAGGCCCAGAACACCACCAGGAGTTCGCATGGCCCAGAGCCAGCATTGGTCCTACCATTGCCGGTTTGATGTTGAAGAAAATGCTGCGAGTCAGATCTTGACCGCAAAGTTAAGTTCAACTAAACAATTCAAGGAAGCAATTCACAGTTCCCCGGGGGAGGAGGGGGGGAAGAGACACGACACCCTCAGGAAGTGGACCTCAGCCCGTTTAAAGGGACAGAGGACTCATCACCACCCGAAACCCAGCGACTCCTGCAGCTGGCCGGCCACCCTGCGCGCCACCCGCGGGGACGATCTGCTGTCGCCCACGCGCTGGCGTGGAACGGGACAGAAGGCTCCAGCCTCCCACAGAGCGGGGCGCACTAGCGGGACGGTACCTCCGGGGACACGTGGCTGCAGTGGCCCGGGCTGGGGGCGCCACGGCGCATGCTGGCTTCTAGCCGGTGCGCTGGACCCAGAGACTCCCTGCCGAAAGCTGGGCAGCTGAGTCCCGCGCGTTGTCAGGGCAACCCGTCAACAGCTGGGAGGAGCACCCCAAGTGGCCAGTCCGTCACCCTTGGCTTCCCAGACCTGCCTCTCCAGCAAGGGCAGCTGCCCGAGAGCCTTGGGGACAGACATCACTCTTGGACAGAGCTCCACCATGAGGAAAATTCTAGATGTTGTCTTTCAGAAAGAACAGGGGGTCACCGTTAAAGCTGACAGTATAGGAGCTTGCAATGCAAAGGTGAAAAGAGCGTTCATTTAGCACCACTGTGTGCAACCTGGTGACTACATAGGCCTGGGGCCACAGCCTGCTTGAATGTTCTGCTCTCTCAGAGCATTGGATGGATGCATGCGTGGATGCATGTATGGATGAACAGACGAGTGGATGCATGGGATGGATGGACAGATGGATGGATGAATGGATGGACGGAGGGATGGAGCCATGGATGGATTTCTAACTGTTTGCCTGGGTGGGTGCATTTTTGTGACAAGGCCTCAAATAACAGGATTGTTTGGAATTCACTAGCTAGTCAAGGATGACTTTGAGCTTCTCATCTTCTTGCAGCACACATCAATCATCACATCCCGTTTTATTTGGTGCCCAGTGTCTGTCTAACTCGGGGTTTCATGCATGGCAGGCAAGCAAGAATTCCGTGCAGGAATATGTTGTACATTGAACACATTTCCCTCCTATTGTCTCCTTTATCCTCATGGATACTTCTACTTCTACTCCCATGTTATATGTACATATGTGATTTATGTATCTTTATTAAATCTGGGAGACACCCATGAGAAAAACATGACATTTGTCTTTCTGAGACCGACTTAATTCTTGCAAATGGAATGACTGAGTTCTATACAGATGAAAAAAATCCATTGTGAATTTATATGTTTTCCTTATCCATTCCTTTAAAAAAAACTTTATTCATTTTGTGTGTGTGTGTGTGTGTGTGTGTGTGTGTGTGTGTGTCAGAAGGCACGGTGTGTCCCTGTGGGGGGCCAAGGGTGTCTTCAGAAATCATCCTGGATTGCGTATACCTCCTTTTTACTTTGTTCTGGAATTTCTCAGAGCTGGGATCCAAACTCAGGACCACCCGCTTTCAAGGTAGAGTCTTAACCCCTGAGCCATCTCTCCAGCCCTATTCATTCCTTTTTGTTAAGTATCTAGGTTGATTCTATAATTTACCTATTGCAAAGAGTGATACAAAAGAAACCTCAGCATAATTATTATATTGCAATATTAAAATAATTATAATAATAATCACATTAAAATTATACATATTTGAGCAAAGGAGATGGTTGTTGCAGTTCACCTGCATGGTTGCTGATAAAATCATGACAAAACAGTTTAAGGAACAAAGGGTTTATTCTCTTACAATAATCTAGTTACAGTTCTTAGTCCAACTGGCAGGAGAGCATGCGCCATCACCAAAGGGCCGAGGAACTGGCCACACCATGTCCACGTAACAGCTGAGAGAGGGACGATCCTTACTTGCCAGACCAGTATATATGGCCTAGTGTACAAAATGATGCCAACTTCCTCAACCAGCTCTTTGTATTTTATTCACCTGCTCAGGGACTGAGCCTTCCCCATCAACTAGACAATCTCCTGCAGGGTCACTCTGGCCTTAACTTAACCACTTATTCTCTACAAATGTGCCAGAGCTTGAACCCTCAACCATCAAGTTGACACTTGTATCTGTCTATAATCGTGGCTCAGTGGCTAAAGCCTTTACCTCACAAGCGAAAGGATCTGAGTTCTGATCCCCAGATCCCATGTAAAAATGCCAGAAAGATGTGGCGGCCTACAATTCCAGCCCTGGAAAGCAGAACCTAGGAATCTTCAGGGCAAACCAATAAGGAAGTAGAGTGATTTAGGATGGTACCAGTTGTCATCCTTGGGCCTGTACAGGGACATACATTCAAATGCTGTCTTGTACAAATGCCCCCACACACATGTATACCTACCCACATACAAAACAGACACTCACATACACACAAAAAAATAATAAATTTCACACGTTTACAGAATACCATATCATACTGACAGTAACTTTTGGCCTTACAACAATAGAGCCTCGTATCCAATCTGAAGTGACTTCAACACTTTTACGAGAAGCAGCATTAAAAAACAAAACAAAGCCCTAAATGGAAACCAACTAAGGCTTTCAACAATCTATTAGCAGTGTGGTTCACAGAAAACACACATATACAAAAAAAGAAGACAGCACAGGTAGTTTGTAGAGCAGGACATCTCTTGTTCAGGCAGCTCAAAGCAGACACTTGAGATCATTCTGCTGTCAAGTCAAACCCTCTACTGAAACACACTGATCAAGCCTGCAAGCTGAGATCATATTCAGTGAGCATGATATGGGAGAAATGAAAAAGTCTCCTATGAGCATCTCAGAAAGAGGGGAAAGGAAAGCTGCATGGATTCTACCGAAGGGGCATCTGTTCCGGAATTTTCTTGTGGTGTCCTAAGTGATTCCTTTGATTTGTTTTACAAAACATAGATGTTTTTCACAGAAAATTTGGACTGTGGTAACTGTGGAAGATTTTAGTTTATGTTGAAATTCTGTCACTCAAACACTCTTAGGATGTGTTATCTGAAGGATTATTTCCAAGAATATATTAGATTTAGGCATCTTCCCAATTTGCTAACTGTCTGTGTTGGTATCACTCCTGCGTTCATATGTTGGAATGTCTCACACAATGTGATAGTATAAAGAAGCAGGAGACTGTAAAATGGCTTGATGGATAAGGCTGTGCAAGCATGAGAGCCTGTGTGTGTTCAGGACACCAACAACCTCATATCTGCAGCAGCACACACCTGTACCCCAGCCCGGGGAGACAGAGATGGGAGAATCCCAGAAACTCACCATCAGCCAGTCAACCAGGGGTGAGCTGCTGATTCAGTAAGAGTCCCTGTCCCAAAATGAAAGAGGAAGACACCTGACATCTACCTCTGGCCTTCACACAAGGACGCACTTAAGCCTGTGCATCCTAGATACACGTGCAATACATACAAATGAACCCTCAAGCATCAAGTTGACCCCTGTGTCTATCTATGATCATGACTCAGTTGTTAAAGCCTTTACCTCACAAGCAGAAGGACCTGAGTTCTGATCACCAGATCCCATGTAAAAATGCCAGGAAGATACGGCAGTGACCTGCAATTCCAGCCCTGGAAGGCAGAGCCTGGGAATCCTCAGAGCAAAGCAATAAGGAAGTAGAGCAATTTGCATACACACACACACACACACACACACACACACACACACACACACACACTACTGAGAAGAGGGAGGACTTCTAGCAAATGATGTCATGAGTCCTCCCCTGTTAGGTAGGACTAAGATGGAGCCTGTGTATGACTCCGCCCAGCTACCAGGGGAGGATACCACATCAGGACACCACCCACCTGGAAGGAACAGACCCCACCAGACACCGAATCTGCTTTCTCAGCTCACGGGACCCCTCAAAGAAAACACCAAGTCACAAGGCACAGAAAGAGGTTTTTATGTTTTTAGCTGATTTTTTATTTGTTTTGTTTTGTTTTTAATGAGTTGACAGATGTTAACACCTGCTCACTTTCTGTTGCTTTAAGAAGTCAGTGTCAAGACTGGAAAGGTTTACGTGCTATAGCTACAAGTGAGAAGGTTTGAGAAAAACTGAGAACACATAAATTTGGTGCAACCTGAAGCCAAATCATAAGGTATGCTACAATTGATACTGACCAAAGCAGTCTCACAGAGCTGGGAAAAAGGAGATACCAACAATTCCCACATTATCATCAGCAAGTGTGGCTCAGAGCATGCTGAGAGAGTGTTGGAGACAAGGGCCCAGGGGTACCAGCTGACATGACATCAGTCATCCTGCCCAAGGTGGTCTCTGACCTCTGTATATACATGCTTGTGTGCACACTCCTCTGTCTCTCTCTCTCTCTTACATACACACATGCACACACACAAATCTCTCACACACACATATAATCATGCATATACACACTCTCCCCTCTCACACACATACTCTCTCATACACACACACTCACCCATACTCTCTCACACACAGTCTCTTTCACACACATTCTTTCTCTCACACATACACAAATCTTTCACAGCATAAACATGTTCACACACACACATATTCATACACACACATTCTCACACACAACTCTCAAACACTCCCCTCTCTCACATATACACTCTCACACACACTCTCTCACACCCTCTTACACATACACACACTCACATACTTTCACACACATTATCACACATGCTCACACACATCTCTCTAGCACACACACATGCACATGCTCACGTGCTCTCACACACTCACACACAAATCGCACACACATTCCCTCTCACAAACACACTTCCCTCACAATCGTCACACACTCTCCTTTCACACACACACTGTCACATAGATACTCTTACATACACACATGCTCTCACTTGCTCTCACACACATACTGTCACACACATTCACACACACTCCCCTCTCTTACAAACACACTCTTCATATACTCACACATTCTCTCACAGATATACAAATCTCACACTTGTTCTCTCTCTCTTTCTCTGTCTCTCTGTTTCTCTCTCTCTGTCTCTCTCTCTGTCTCTCTCTCTCTCTCTCTCTCTCTCTCTCTCTCACACACACACACACACACACACGCACACACACATTGATTTGGTCTATAAAACATGCTTTCAACCCAAAACCCTGGTCTTAGGACAAGGCAGATGAGACAGGTAAGTATTTCTTTTCCTCTTTTTAAGCTGGAGAGATGGTTCGGGGGTTGTGACTCTGTCTCACAAGCAGAAGGTTCTGAGTTCGGATCCCAGGTCCCATGTTAAAAAAAAAAAAAACAAAAACAAAACAAAAATGGTTTTCCTCTTTTTGAGGCAGGCCTATCATGTGGGTGGGGTCAGCCTGGACCAGCTCACCATGTAGATGGGCTGAGCTTGGGTGGGCAACCATCCTGTGCCTGCCTCTCCAGGACCAGAATCACAGGCGGGTATGTGGCACCACACCCAGGCCCACGTTCCCAGCCAGAACCAGCTTATGGTAAATTATGCAGCATGCGGAAGGAGCCCAGCAGTAATCAGATACAGAAATCCCGCAGGTGGCAGAGGAATGAATAAAGTTTGGAAAACCCCAGCTGGAGAGATGGCTCAGGGGTTAAGACACTGTCTCGAAAGCAGAATGTCCTGAGTTCCAATTCTAGGTCCCACATAAAAACAACAAGTGGAAATAGCAGCAGCCTGCACTTCCAGTCCGGAGGGCAAAGCCCAGGAAATCCCAAAGAGAAGCAAAAAGGAGGTAGAAGCAATCCAGAATGATTCCTGAAATCACCCTTGGTCCTCCACAGGGATATACAGTGCCCTCTGATACACACACACACACACACACACACACACACGATAGATAGATAGATAGATAGATAGATAGATAGATAGATAGATAGATAGATAGATAGATAGATAGATTAATATTTTTTTTAAAGTTTGGAAAACCCTATGCAAGGAACTGATGAAATTTCCTGGTGGTGTTGAGAGCAGCCTGGTTGATGGTCATGACTTTAAAATGAAACCAGGGAGCTGGACTGTCTACTCTTCTTCCTCTGCTGTCCAATTGTTTGAGAAAATGGAAGGTAAGATGGCCAGTAAGGTAGGGAGACTGGAACAAGGCAACTGATCATATGTCCAAGGGAGTCTTTGTGATGGTGGAACGCGGGCTTTAAACAGGATGAGACAGGAGAAAAATGAAGGCCAATGAGGGTTAAGAAATCACAATGAAATCATCAGACCAATGAATGAAAAGCTTCTGATGGAGGCAGAGCTGAACCATGGAAGGTGATTTAAAGGGACAGGAAGTAGTGGTGGTCAGCGTCAGTCGCTCAGAACCAGGAGAACAGTTGTTCCTGGACCGAACCGTAACCTTGGCAACAGGAGGCTGCATAAAAAAAGAAAAACAGAAAATCATTGATTCTGAAGCAGGTCAAATCAAAGAAGTGAATGGCCACCAGGATGGACAGGGTGGCATGGCTGGTTGTTGATGCCAAGCATGAGCAGAAAAGAGGGCAGCCAGATGCACACGTGCTCCCTGATACATGCTGCAGGGAAATTGACAAGGATCCCTGCAGCTGATGGACTGGTTAACACGCCTCCCCCCACCCCCAGACAAAAACCAGCTCTTCTCAGCTAGAGACAGCAGGACTGTGCGTGTGACTGCCGGAGAGAAAAGCAGTTCTGAGCTTCAACCGAGATAGCAATCAGCAGGGTGACTCTTAATTGCAACTGAATTTCAACTGAAATCTGGTTCTTTTCCTATGTATTAAAAACATACCCATAAACCGTGAGGAAATTTTGTCCTTTTAAAGAAATACAGAAAGCCTTTGGCTCATCCCTGGACTCAGAGGACCTCAAACAGTCGTTAAGTGAACAAATTCTGGAGCCAGCCTGTCTGGGTTCAAATTCTGACACTGCCATTTCCTAGCCTTAGGATCTTGGGCAATTTCCACAGCTCTGAGCTACTTTTGCCATCTGTGCTATAGAAGTGAGAATAAGGCTTAATCTGTGAGGATGTTCTGAAAAGAGGTTATTGAATGCATGCAAGACGCCTACAGTGCCCAATCTTGACCAAGCTGCGAAAGGTACCTATTAGCATTGGCATCTAAGAGGAGCAGAGTGAGAGAATTCTTATTCTCCCAATAAGAACTGGAAAAGCAAAGTATTTGCTATTAGTTTACTTTACCAAGAACTTTGGAAGACTATTGTTATATTTATTTAGCTTTGTTGCCAATAAATTCATCGCCAAACACCTTAAGGGAACAAGGGGTTTTATTTTGACTGACAGTTCTTGGTTACAGTCCCTTACCCTGCTTGGTAGGAGAGTTCATACCAACACCTGGTTACATGATATTCATGGGACTGCTGAGACAGGAACAATCCTTACTTTCCAGACCAGCATGTCTGACCAAGAATACAAAAGGATGCCAACTTCCCTAACCAGCTCCCTCCAATACCTAACCCTACCCACCATGGGCTGGGCCTCCCCGTCAATCAGACCTGCACGCTTGCTTGGGGGTTTAACTCAACTACTAATTCTTTACAAATGTACCCAGAGTTCTGAGGCTTCAATTATCAAGTTGAGACCAACTGTGTGACAGCCATTAGTTTACAATTTTTAACAAAATTTGTAGAAATACAAATAAATATATCATATATACTCGATATATAAGAATGCATTTCAGAGCTGGAAAGATGGCTCAGGGGTTTAAGGCTCTGTCTCACAAGCAGAAGGACCTGAGTCTGGATCCCAGGTCCCAAGTAAAAACATCAGGCAGAAATGATGGCCGCCTACACTTCTAGCCCTGGAAGATGGAGCCCAGTAAATCCCAGAGCAAAGCAAAAAAGTAGAGTAATTCAGGATGGTTTCTAAAGTCAACCTTGGTCCTCTACAGGCACACAATGCCCTCTGATACACACACGCATACACACAACACACACACACACACACACACACACACACACACATGCACACACACAAAAATAAAAAAAGTAAACATTCAGGCTTTATAAATCAAGACTCTACCCTCTAAACCTGCAAGACCATGACTGTGAAGCCCCCCATATCTCCACCAGAAGTGTGTTCTTTAGGATCCTGGTCCATTCACAAGTTTTCCCCTCAAGTAGTGGGGGTTCAGGAACAGGCGGTTGACATCACAGCCACTGACGTGAAGCCAGATGAGGTCACTGTGGGGCAAGAGCAAAGAATGAGTGTGACTGGATTTGCCACAGTTCAAAGTTCCAAAGGAGTCATGTTAGAAATTCCTCAAAGTCAGATGATAAGTTACCAAGCTTCTGTTAAAATCAAGTTTCAAAGTTAAACATGGTTTCTAAATTAAGCTGAACTCCCATCTTCTGGATCTTGGAAATGTCTCTGTTATTTTGGAAACTCTTATAACTCTGGGTGTGTGTGGGGGAAGCGTGGGATATTCCTGACCCCATTTCAAACATGATCTGGGTTTCTTTTAAACCAACCTTCTTTCAAACAACAAATAACTTCTTGTTTTTAAAGGTTGAGAGGAAAGATCGCTCTTCATGCCGACCGTCTGCATTGGTTCTAAGTTCCTGCCAAAGTTTTCATGAAAGCATTCCAAAGCCTTTGATTTTTCTGATTCACGTCAGACTGCATTTTATGAGCAACTGACATTTAGCCAACCCACGTGTTTATCTACAAACTCTCCTCTATCCCTCTCAGAAAAAGCAGTATCATAAATCAGTCTGGATTTGGGGGGAGAGATCTTCATTTTCTGAGAATTCACAGGGCTGAGCACAGTTGAGATCTCCTATTTATACATTTGTATTATGAGTCATAGTTTACTTGGCCTATAACAGTTCCTCTTATAAAAAGAGAAAGAAGAAAGCAAGACGCAGGAAGCTCGGTAACCTGCCTCGCAGAGTTTCTTGGAGTAGTCAGAAAAGGTTTTTTTATTTTATTAATATTTTATTGGGGGGGCAGACCTCACAGGTGGAGGTCAGAGGACAACCTTCTGAAGTCAGTTCTCACCTTCTACCTTGTGGGCTCCCAGGGATTGAACTCATATCTCTAGGTCTGCAAACAGGTGCTTGACCTGGTGAGCCATCTTGCTGGTTCCAGACCTCTGTAGTTTTCTCTGTAGAGATGAACCACTGATTTAGGAGCATTGACTGACTCAGAAGTTAGCCTGCCCAATAGTGCACACGGACCAGAATGCCAAGAAGAGCAAAAAGGGAATCAGTTAACTCTACCCTCAAGGACTGCCAGATTTAAAAAAGAAAAGAGAAACATAAGGTATCGGTTTCACTGTTGCTGTGAAACAGAAAGCAAGAAACAGTGAACGAAGTTTACTAGCCTGGGAAACACAGGGGGGCAGAAACAAGGGAGACCCTGTGTTGTGGTTTGAATATGAGTTGTCCCCCACAGATTTGTGTTTGCATCCTTAGCTGATGTTAATGTTTGGGAAGTTTGAGGCACCTTTAGGAGGTGGAGCCTTGCTGGAGGAAGGCAAGTCACAGGGGGTGGGCCTGGAGGTTGGGTAGCCCTGCCCTGCTTCTGCAGTTCTCTCTCTCTTTCTCTCTCTCTCTCTCTCTTTCTGTCTCCATGGCGTCTGCAGTGACCTGGGCCATGTCCAGCTTCTACTTCCAAGCCGTGCCCTCTGCTATGAGATTCTTATCATAATGGACACTCTGTCTCCCTTCTGGAACCATAAGCCAAATAAATCTCTTTTCTTCCCCTTAACTTATAGATGAATGTTGTCTCATAGCAGCAAAAGAAAAGAATATAACACCCTGTCTTAACAAAAGAGGAGAAAAATCAACTTTTGAGAATTATTCTCTGCGCTACGCATGCCTGCACTTGCACACGCACACACACACACAGTAAATATTTTTTTACAGCAAAGAATTTTATTCAAGGGAGAGAGATTGGCAAATCAAGAATAGAGGGGCTGGAGAGGTGGCTCAGGGGTTAAGCCTCTGCCTTGCAGGCGGAAGGTCCTAGTTCAGATCCTAGACCCCACGTGTAGACACCAGGGCAGAAGTGGGGAGGGCCTGCATTTCTGGTCCTGGTAGGGCGGAGCCTGTGAATCGCCGGGCAGAGTAAACAAGGAAGAGGTGGAGGCAGTCCATGGTGATTCCCGAATTCGCCTGTGGTTCTACACACACACACACACACACACACACACACACACACACACACACACAATTGAATAAATAAATAAATAAAAATATTTTTAAAAAAGAAATTATTTCAAGAAAAAGAAAAAGAGCTTGCCTGGACAGAACTGAAGTTTCACCCAAGAAAAGAAGAAAGGTGAACCAGGGCAATTTGGAGAATTTAGAGGTGACCCTGAGCATTCTTTGGGAGAGATAAGGTAGATTGAGGTAAATCTGGTGCAAACTGGGATAGATGTACAAAGCAAGTCCATTAGAATGTTAGGTCAAGAAGCAAACTGGCCAATCTGGTATCTCTCAAAGGCATTGATAGAATCTGGAAAGTTGTTCCCTTGGATGGATTCAGTCCCCAACATAATGTCCATGTGGTAATTTAGCCCATAAAATTGTTGACTTGGAAAAGGGTTTCTGTTCTTTCAGCCCAGTCTGTAACCATCTTGAGTTTTACGTTGTCAACAATAGCTGGAGTTATAAAAGTAGGATCTGATGACTGCCTAGAAGAGACTTCCCTGGAGAAGCCGAGATTACTCAACCAGGAAAGATGGACAGAGACAAGCACCCCCCCACACACACACATATATCTTGCACAAAGCCCTCTGAATCAGTTCCCCTATATTCAACGTCACTTTCAATCACACACAACACACACACACACACACACACACACACACACCAGCTGACTCGCCCTACGCAAAAACATAAATACAGTCACATCTTCCAGTTTTTATACCAAAGCCGTATGTGTAGCAGAACCAGGTTTGCTAAGCACAAAACTCAGTTGCGTCTGACCTTGGCATCTGACCTTTGGTATGTGAACAGAGAAGTCCATGATTTCCAAGTCTAAACCAGAAAATCACACCCTATCATTCCAGGACAGCTGCAGAGCCTGCATCCACTCCTCCCACTCCCCCACCACCCCGCTGTCTGCAAAGGTTACCTGAACAGTCTCAGGAGCTCTTAGGAGCTCACTTTGTGTTGCAATTTATCTACATGTCTCTGCATGTTTATCTTCATCACAACCAAACAATTTAGGGGAGCAAGGGGTCTTATTCTTGCTTACAATCCTGGTTACAGTTCTTAGACCACCTGGGCAGAAGAGCTTGTACCGACACCAGGAGCCGCGACGACAGGACACACTACATCCATCCACAGGGATTGCTGAGGGAGGAGCACACCTTCTCATGTGCCAAATTGCCGCGTCTGCCCAAGTACTGTGAATCAGTACTCTCTCCACCCCACCCACCTCCCCAAGGAATAGTCCCCTCAGGGGTTGGGTCTTCCCAAGCCAATCAATGTCCTACAAGCTTGCCTGAGGACTTGCTCTATTTTTTTTTTTTTTACTTTTTTTTTTTATTTCAGCTCATACAAACTTATTAGGTACACCAGTTCCCTCCCTTCCTCCTCCTCCCCCCCGTACCCCCTGTTCCCCCTCCCCACCCTTCTCCCTCCCCATCCCCCAGTGCCTCCCGCCCCAATTCCCAGAGAGTCCTTTCTTGTGCATGTCTGATTTTCCTCTGGGCCCTCCTCTCCGATGACGTACAAGGACCCAGTGGCCTTTCCCTGAACCCTTTCCCATGTTCCCCTTAGGTATAGGAACACTGCTGTGGCTGCCAATCCTTTACCTTCAAGGCTCTTGGTGCCTTTAGCAGATGCTAGACTTTGTGAGGTCAACAGTGTGTTGGATAATGCGCAGGGCATGCAAAGTCCAATTATGATTGCTTCAGCCCTAACTAGTATAGAGTATCTTATATATCATTGCTCCTCCCATCCTTTTGCTCTTACACTCTTACCGCCCCCTCTTCCGCAAATTTCCCTGAGCTTCAAGATGGGGAGAGACTAAGCTGGCCTAGTTCTAGGTGGTTGATATAGAGTCTCTGAAGTTCTGGATTGTGGTTTGTGGATTTTCTTTTGCAGTTTTGCTGCTCCTGCAATGCCCTTCACTCCATCCTGGTGGGCATTGTATGTTACCCCCTGGCCAGAGACAAAAAGCTGTTAGAGTCTTGTGATAAAAGCACATTCAAAGGTAGATGTAATAAAAGTGGGAAACCATACTAAGGGAGGGGATCTATCACCCATTTGCAAAATGGTTACTTTTTATCTGCCAGACTATATGCCCTCCTCTTCTGGTGAGATCACACCCCCTCAGTAGTAAATGATCAGGAACAAAAGTCTGTGAACTTAATCAGATGTCTCATTACTTATTTGGGTCCTTGGTGGAGGCCTATTTTCCCTGCTGTAACATGGTCCCTTCTCTCCTTGTTTCTGGTGTGGCCCTCCTACCCCATCCCTCCTGTTCGTAATCCTTGCAATTACTGTCTCTAGGTGGGCTGGGTGGGTTTGGTACTAGGAGCCACCTATTAGGGAGTACATACAGCGCTTAATTTTCTGGGTCTGGGATACTTCGCTTAATATAATTGTTTCTAATGACATCCATTTCCTGGCAAATTCTAGTAATTCATCATTTTTGATGGCTGAGTAGTACTCCATTGTATAGATGTACCACAGTTTCCTTATCCACTCGTCAACTGTTGGACATTTGGGCTGATTCCATGACTTTGCTATTGTAAACAGTGCTGCTATGAACATGGTCGTGCTTGTGCTATCGAGGTGAACCTCTGCTGTATGGGGGGTTATTCCCAAAAGTGGAATAGCAGGGTCTAACTATTAACGCTTCACAAACGTCCTTAAAGACTGAGCCTTTGATTGTCAAGTTGACACCTCTATGTAATGAGCAGAGTTTGCAAGTCAGCTGCATAATTCAATCACAATGTGTTAGGAATGGTCACGCTAAGCCACTTAGCTTCCCTTAAAATAGCAAGACCCAACATCTACAGTTGAACTACACTGTTTGGATTTTCAACCTGTGTACATCATAGGCAGTAAATTCCATTTTTTATTCCTTTTTTTCCTGTCACTGCCTAGTCACGGCCCATGTTACATTTCTGCCTTCACCTCAGTTTCTCTCCCTCCCTCAATCCATCCTGCTAATATTCTTTGAGTTCTCTAACCCTACAGCCTGAGAAGCCTTAGTCTGGACAGTTTACCCCTACCTTGGAACCCTCCAACCCTTGGTTGCCTGTTACACTGTCAGTAAGAATTGCAAGTCCTTTGCATGACCTGTGCAATGACTGACATGTCAATGACCGCCCAAAGTCTAGCATGGATCACAGGCACTAGGATCCTTAGAGGCAGGGGATTAATAGTCACAATAGTGTTCCCATACTAAAGGGGACCCCCAAGAAAGAGCTCTGGACTATGCCACTGAGTCCTTACACCTTACTAGAGTGGAGGACTCAGAGGGAATTTTGGCATTCACATGAAAGGATGCTCCAGGGAATGGAAGGGGGGAAGGGGAGGCACTAGGAGAAGGGGAAGGAGGGGGTGAAAGGAAGGGGAAAGAGGGGGAGAGCGGGAGGGGACGGGGTACCTATTAAGCTTATATGATTGGGGAAAAATAAATAAATATAAATAAATTTTAGAAAAGAATTTCAAGTCCTTCTATGCTCCCCAAGACTTTCCATGAGTTGACCACATATCCATGGACACCCCCTACTCTGTCTCTACCATCCCTGGGTGGCTTCCCAGGGCCTGCAAGAGGCCAACCTCAATCTAGAGCCTTCCTCCCAGGTGGGTCTGGGGACCTGCCTCCCAAAGGTCAGGCTGATATCGTCACAGCAGATGTTCAAATTTGCTTCCCCTCAAGCTTCTAGAGGGTGGCGCTCTTTTCTTCCAATGCTGGCAGTATATCTCTAGGCCTGGCACATCCAAGGTGGGCAGGCATCTTGCCCAGTTGAATCCAGTCCTGAGGATGGGGTGTGTATATATATATATATGGTACTATAGTCTTAGCCCCGACTACAGGGCCCAACACACATTTGCTGCTCAGCAAATAATTGCATGGAAGAATGAATGAGTGGATCCCCAGTGAATTACAAGATCAGAAACAGCCAAGCCCTCCCTCCCCCCCCGCCATGCACTCCTTTCCCTGGTCTTACAGCTTTTCCAAGTCTACAGATAATGATGCCCATAGTCAAATCCCAATGACTCCCTGCTGAGTGGAAAAAGCCATTGTCCAAAGGCCTGAAGTGTGTCAGATTCCACTTATGTGACCATGTCAAAAGGACAAAACTGTATTGGGCGTGGTAGCCTGTGCTACAGTCCCAGCAGGAGGGGACAGCAGCAAGAGGACCACACAGGAGTTCAAAGCCAGCCTGGTCTGCATAGCCAGTTCCAGGCCAGTCACAGGTACATAGTGAGATGCTGTCGAAAGAGAGAGAGAAAGAAGGAAAGAAAGAGAGAAAGAGAGAGAAAAGAGGGAGGGAGGGGAGGGAGGGAGGAGGGAGGGAGGAGGGAGGGAGGGAGGGAGAGGGAGGAAAGGAGGAAGGAAGGAAGGAAGGAAGGAAGGAAGGAAGGAAGGAAGGAAGGAAGGAAGAAGAAGGAAGGAAGGAAGAAAAAAAAGAAAGAAGAAAGAAAGAAAGAAGAAGAAAGAGAAGGAAAGGGAGGCAGGACGAAGAACGAAGGAAAAGGAAGGAAGAAAGGAAGAAAGAAGAAAGAAAGTCCAAAGAGAACTGGCTAAGTGAGGTAAAGCATTGCTCACAAGCCTGATGGCCTGAGTCCAGATCTTGGATCTCATAACGAAGCCAGAGACAGTGGCATAAGCACCTATGGCCAGCGGGAGAGAGAAGTGGCATCTCTAGAAGCCTGGCTTACACTGCAGGGGCAAGGAGACCTGACCCCAAAGAAGGTGGAAAGGAGAGCAGCGACATCCAAGGTGGGTCTCTGCCTCCACATGCACACTGAACCACACACACACACAATAACACTCACAGGCGCACCCATCACACACACATGCACACACATGCTCACTTATCACACACACATTCATACATATATTTACCCATCTCACACATCACACACATTCATACATGCATGCTCAACCATCATGCACATACACATACAGATACACATGCTCACGTGTCACACATACATATGCACACATGTACACAAGAATGCACTTAAAAGAACAAAACTATAAACACAAAGGGCAGACTTTTGCTGCCAGGATTAATAGCAGATAGAGGACTATAAAGCTAGCCCAGGGTCCCAACACTCAGGAGGCAAAGACAGAGAACCCCAAGGCAAGCTGACTGGCTAACCAATTAACAGACTCTGGGTGCAACTGAGGGACCTGCCTGAATAACAAAATGGAGATCGACCCAAGAAGACAACTGTCCACTCCAGTCCAGATACATATGCCCACACACACACACACACACACACACACACACACACACACACACACAGCATCAAGAAGCTAAGGGATAATGGGGCATATAGGTAAGGGGACACTTGGGGGTAATGGAACCGTTACATTAATATGTACATTAATATAATATGTTGAAATCCATTGAATTTAACATCTAAAATCAAATTCATATAAATTGAAAATGAAAACTGAAAAGCAAATATACAAAAAGCACAGTCCAGCACTCAGAAGCTGAGGTCGGAAGATCACAAGTTCAAGGCCTGGCCTGGGTTATACAACGAGAACCTTTCAAAGTAGCTACTTGAACAGAACTCAACTGCTCAAGAAGCACAAGTTGAAAAACCAGTGACCAATAGAACAATATAATTTTTTTTATTTATAGTTCTGGTCTCTGAGAGATCTCGCTATGACTTAAAAATATGGGATCATAGAGAGGGCAAAGGAGAGAGAAGCTGCTGGATTCAAGTCTCAACAATTCACTTGCTACAAGGGTCTTACTGAACTTCTCTCACTCTGGGTCAAACGAGTGTGGTAACCTTACATCAGAGTGTTCTTGTGACGCACTTAGCATCTGAATTCCCTATGAAACATATCATTTTGTATATACACTTATGATGGAGTATTATTATTTTAGGAGCCAGTATAAGTTGTGGTTTTCAACTCTACATTGGGTCCTGCTGACCAAATACAGGCTCTGTCTTGCATGACCAGTGGAAGTTTCTTATTCTCTTATTCTTGTAAAACCCAAAAAGTACAAGCATACTTCCAGACACAAAAACCTTCAGAGGAAGATGAGCGATCTCTTTATTATAGCCTCATATTTGTCTTTTAGAAACCATTTCAAACTTCCCACATTGCTAAGCTTCTGAGAAATTCTTAGCAGGTACCTCTGACTTGCCCAGTGTGGAGATAAGAGCCATCGTGTCACCAGAGAGAAAGCAGAGTTCTCATGAAGAAGAATAACCAAGTGAGAAGGACATGGCATGTTAAACCAAGTGCCAACTTGTACACAAGAAGAGGAAAGCTAAAAACCAGGAGCAACTGGATTTCACGACCATAGAGCGGGAGGGAGGTTGGTGCTTATACAGACGGACAGCAAATTCCAAACTGACAGATCACTCAGCTGGGCAGGATAACCCAGTCCAAGGAGCAGGACTTGAATCCTTGCCCGAGTGCTTCATGCTGAGTCAGATCCCACCTGATATGGACGTTTCTCAAGGTCATGATTCTTATGTGATTTACGCATAGTCCACTTGAGAAATGAAGCAAACGCAACTCTCCAGTTCCAGTGTCCTTTACAGACGGGTGGAAAAACTGTACCGCGTTCAATATTAAATAATTTGTTAGTAACATTATCAAATGTCAGGGTGGAATTGGAATAATTTATAATGAACAGAATTGTGGGCTTTTGTCGAGAGACCAAAACAATTTTTATTAGCATCCCTTTGGTGAGAAGAGCGAGCCAGTTCATCTTTGTTAAATGACTTCCATCTGTTCCCCCAAAATCATTTCCCTTCAAAATAACTACCAACTGGCTTCCAGCTGCCCGTGGCTGGCACAGGAGGTGTGTCTCTCCCCGTGAAGTCGCTGATGTCTACGACACTGGAGTGCTTGGGGAAGGCTTTCTTTTTGTGGGGTGTGTGGCGTGCTATACACGCCTGTGAGTTAACACTCACCCAAGGATGCTGAGTGTAACATTACAGAACAAACTGGTCCCCGACTGTCCCTTGTCACCTGGAATGGTGTGTAAAAGTGTCTTCGGGCTCATATTCTGCCTTATCACCCAGTATCAAGCCTAAACCTTCCATCCATGGTGCATTTACCCATGTTTTTAAAAACCAAATCAACGAACTACAAAGAATGCTAAAAGAGAAGTTAACTTAAAGTCCATAAACTGAGATTGAAATCTCAGCAGACAAGTTGCCGTGGTTAGCTCTGCTGCCTAGCTGGGCAGCTTTGTGCCAGCTGCAGGTAAAGCAGGCAGATATACATCCAGCTGGGCACGGTAGCTTACATCTGTCACCCCAGTATGAGGTCAGCGTGGGTCACACAGTTCCTTTAAATCCACTCAGTGATGATAGAAATAACTTGTTGCATTTGGGGGAAATTGCAGCATTTCTCCTTTCCTTCAGCTTCTTATGGGCCACATCCAAGCAGAGGCTAAGCGAATAGAAAGCAAATGGTTTTGTTTTCTTACAAAGCATTTTCGTGAAGTGTGACTTTTCTATCCTGTTGACAGAATCCTACTTTTCTACTCTTCCTGAATTTTACTTTGTGATGAAATCCATGGAGGGAAAAATCATTGTAACATGTTGTTGCAAGACATCTATGTAGAAAAAAATAAGCCAGCCAATAGATGAAGACATACAGTTTTATTGTTTTGACCAGCTGTTTTATCTGGCAGATGCTGGTGAGTCATTTTAAATTTGAAACCACAAGAATCCATGTAGTCCCACAATGAAAATCATGTCTTGCAAGATTGTAAAGCAGCCAAGAAAGGAAAATCCAGCCACGCTACAGTGCTAAGGGATCTCCCCCTTGTGCCTGAAGTTTGTACTGAGTTCCAGCCCGGTGGAAATCGGCACCAGGGCATGAAAGAGAAGGAAGAGAAAAGCAAGCTGGTAATAAAAGCTTGGGGCTTAGAGGTAGAGCACAAACACACTTCCACATCTGCACCCAACCACTGAGGAACCTAGTTAGCAAGTTCCCTGAGAGTGTTCATTTCAGCTTTTGTAGCACAGCAAGCAATTAAACAAAACAAAGGCATGCAAGAAATAGGATAGATTTTAAACCATCTGCTTGTCAAGAGAACATGATTTAGTCAACCAGTAGAGGTATAGTCAGTCACATGACAGCCAACACACGGGATCAGACAAAGAATTCACCAACAAATGTATGGATCAAAAAAAAAAAAAAACCCATGGTTAATATATACAGTGCTATTCAACTGGAAAGAAAAATAAAATCACGACATATTTAAAATAATTTTGTCTTAAATGCAAGAAATGGGGGGAGGGGTCCCAAGAAGATGGCAAAGGTACCTGTGCGCAAGAAAAAGAAAAAACAAAAACACAGACCAGGAGTTAGGGCACATGCTTATAATTCTGAAGCTGAGGAAGATATTGAACTTGAGCTCACAAAGTAGGGAGGTGCAAACTAGTCTGAACTCTATGATAATCTTGTCTCAAAAACAAGATTAAGGCTTATAAGTGGCTCAGCAGGTAGAGGTGACTGTGTACAAAGCTGGAGTCCTGAGATCGAACCCTTTCTCCTTCTTTCCCCCTCCCAATTACCCCCCTCCCCCGCAGCCTCCCAGGCCATATGGTGGAAGGAGAACTGATTTCCGAAAGTTGATACGTGCCTGCAGCAGATCACTTTTTCTAATACACCTATTTTTTTTAATTTTAAATTAAAATTAAAAAGAAAATGAAAAGATAGCCCAGAAAACAGAAGCTGTTTACAACTCACTGTATAACAGACTTGCATCCCAAGATATATTTTAAATCTTAAAAAATATTTTTTTTAAAATGGCTAAGACAATTGAAGACATTTCTCTCTGTATATTGAAATGGCCCACGAGTGGCTGGCACAGGAAAGCACCCTCAGGCTTGCCGGCCAGCAGTGCTGTGGGTCTAACCTGATGCCCTTCAAGCTGCTGTGTGACCCAAGGGCCTGGTAGGCATTTGGTTCTGTGGCAATTTGAAACATTCAATCTTAAATGAAGATACACTAAGGATCAGGGGTTCCTGAAACAAGATTCCAGCGGGGCTTCCTCAAGGCAAAGAAAGGCAGTAAACAAGTGGGGGGGGTGGAGATTGAGGTGAGATGGGGGGACCCTCTCCCAGAAGCTCAGTGGCTGGCTGCTGGGTTCCAGGAATGCGGCTTCCCTGGTCTCAGGCAGGCTGGGCTGAGCTTTTGCTTCACATAGTAGGTGCCTTTGAGCCGCCTTACTACTCTGGTTAACCCTCAGCCACACTCCTGTAAGTGACCTCAATAAACTCATTGGTTGGCCAAGTTAAACTTCAGTGTTAATCATTACCTACGTCTGTTGCTTCTCACCCTGTGTGGAGCAGACAGGGGTCTGTGTGGTGTGCACCCAGGAAACGCTTCCCACAACCAGGGCAGCACGAGTCAAAACAGTGGCATACCACTTCAAGTGCAGCACCATGGTTGCTGCGGTCCAAACGATCAACAGTACCAAGTGCTAAGTACAGCTGAGGATGTGTGGATACAGAGCTGTGCTGGAGAAAATAGACAGCAGCAAGAACAGGGGAGCAGGGCTGGCAGTGGGTTGGGGTGTCAGAGGTACTGGATGATCCAGCACCTTCACAGCAAGGTAAAGACGCCCAGAACACAAGTCGATACCCTGTAGAGCATTATTCAGTCAAAAAGCAGAAACTCGAGTGGATCTGGTGGTGTCCTGTAAACCCAGCACTTGGGAATCAGAGTGTTATGGTTGCATTTTGGTGTCAACTTGACAATTGCAGACCGTTTGGGGCACAGCAGTGGAGGGTTAATGGTGGGAACAGCCCTTGAGCAAGTCTGCAGGTACTTGACTGATTGCTGTGGGAACCCAGCCCATAGTGGGTGGTACTTTCCAGTGGTGGACCGGATAATAGGATGTGCAAGGAGGAGGGACTTGTTCTTTCTTTATCCTGTGTTGACTTGCTGTAGAGTCCACTTTGCGAGCATTGTGCACTTTTAGAGCATCATGGCTTTCTTTGTTGCTGCTGCTGCCGCCTCCGTCCTTGGCTGACTTGGAGCTTTTCCATCACAATGTTGCTGTTTCCGCTGCCTTTGGAGCCTGGTCTCTAGGCCTTGCTGCTGTTCACTGTTCATCACCGATGTCGGAGCCCAGCGTCTTTGACCCTCCAGAGAAGTAAAGGCTTGAGACCTTCTTGGGATCTTTTGACTTTGTGGAATATTCTGGTCAAGAGCGAGGCAGTTGCGAGCGGCTACTTTGAAGGACACTACTTTTTATTGAGTTATTTTAATACACACACACATTTTATATATATATTACATTCTATAAATTCGGTTTCTTCAGAGAACCCTAATACGTGGAGGCAGGAAGATGAATTCAAGGTCAGTCATCCTTCCCTACACAGCAAGTTCAAGGCCAACCTGGGCACCCAGAGGCTCTCTCAAAACAAACCTAAAGTGGCAACTCCATTGTCCATCCACAGGTGGGTATAAAACGTGGTCTATCCATACAATGGCGTATCATTCAGAGACAAGTATTGGCAACATGCTAGAGCTGATGGTCTTTGAGAAGCCAAGCATGAAAGGCCATAAACTTTATGATTCTACTATATAAAATATCACAATGGGTCACTAAGTCATAAAGGCAAAAAAAATTAGCCGTTTCCAAGCACTAAGCACAGAGATGGGAATGGCTGTTTAAAGAACTGGGTTAACTGGCAGCGTGATAATGCTTGAAGTTCGACTTCGGTGATAGACCCAGCCTCATGCACTAGAATACCGCAAACTTGGAATCAACTGCATGTGATTATGCCAATGGGCTGCTGAATGAAACCAGCTGGTCACCAGACAAGGTTGGTGCATGCCTGAGAGCACTCAGCTGAGGGAGGAGGGCTTGAGCTTCGAGGCCAGTCTGGGCTCATCTCAAAAAATAGTAACAGTAATAAATGGACCAGGCATAGTGATCACGCCTGTAATCCCAGCACAACTTGGGAGGCTGAGGCAGGAAAATCACCAAGAATTCACAATCAGCCTAGGCTAAAGTGAGAACCTGTCTCAAAAAGTAAGAAATTGACTTGTAAATGTAGTGAGGACATGCCTCCTGCCCAGCACTTAGGAACACACTCTCCAGAACGGACCTATTCCACAGCATCCTCCTTTCTTGCTTTAACTTATGTCCTTTCTTGCAGGAGACACCAGACTACTTCCTCACAGCCATAGTGACACGTGCTTAGTAAGCTGCAAGGTAGGAGCATAAAAAAGAGAAAAAACAAACAAACCAAACTGCCTTGGAAAGCATCTGTGTGGTAGTTCACAGCACACCAAGAATCAGTCCAGACACACAGCTGGTTACCTTCTAAGTGATGCTAGTATCTACAAGAATACGCCCCACATTCCAGCCACTTCAAGCTCAAAACACCAACACACAGGAATAAAGAAACAGCAAATCCAAAATGGCTTTACATATTTCGGGGAAAAAAAAACTAAAAACTTGGCAACAGCATAGATTATAACTATGTCAGACTACTTGACAGCTAGTCTAAGCAATATTTAAAATATACATTATTAATTTATGGCACAGATCTTACTTTGTTTTCCTGATTTATCCCCAAAAGAAAAAAAAAAGTATGCTTTATTTTTTTTTGTAAAACTCATTTTATTGTTCCAGTGCAAGAAAAGATCTCCAGGGTTATTTCCAATTTCTAAAGGCCAATAAAATGTATAACATAAATAAACTTATGTTTGGCAATATTTAAATTTGATGTGTAATTATCTTTTCTAATACATTTTTCTAAAACTACAAACTAAAACTCTGGTCCTTTGAAATACTTTTAACAATTCCAGCTGATTCCATATGTCATAAATACATAAATATATTGCATAAAATATATTGTATTTCTTCAAAAACCTCATTTCACTGTTTTCACTGTTTGACATTGTGCTTCCTAATGCCCATTTCACAGGATGATCAAGACACAAATGTATGCAAATATGCAGGCTGTTAGAATGAAAAGGACAAGCTAGTTCACCTATGAGGAAAGCTTTATGTGAAGTTGAGCATCATGGGTTCAAGATGGGCCTCTGTGTGGAAGCCATATGGGCGTCCACTGAACCATCAAGCCACAGATTATGCTTCTTAGGACAACAAATGCGAGTCTCCTCTTGAAGGTAACAATGGGTAATGAACTAACAAGTGGCATTCGCTTAGTCATTCATTTACCCAATTAAAAGTAAATTCACTAAAAAAAAAAAAAAAAAGTTGAAATTATGTATTTAACTTGAAAATGACTAAAATTCCAGAGGTATAAGTACCTGTAACTGGCTTAAAACCCTGCATTCCCAGAACATCACAGGGGGCAAACTGTCCCAGGGAAATGTCACCCCAGTGACGTGTAGGGGGTGAGTGGGGAACTGGTGTGTGCGACCAGGGACTAGATCTGGGCGCTGCTTTGTTGAGGTCAAAGGTGATGCCAGAACTTCCCACATCACTGGGAGAACCAGAGCGAGTCAATGGGGCCCGTCAAACTGCAATACCCCGTACTTGCCGCTGACCATCCAGGTGGGCTCGGCCACCGACAGCTGCTCGGCCTGCCCGGGCTTCAGGCCCACCTGGACCTCAGCCTTTAACGTTCTTATGCTGCACAGGGGTGCAGGGTGAAAGCCATTCAGAGCCTGGTGGAATGGAACAGTACACTCCCATTTTCTGTCCCCTGTCAACTTCCTGTAGTTTAAATCGCCCTTGATCAAAATCAAGTGTGCCTTCTGGAGCTCGCCATACAGGTCAGGGGCCACGTGAGACATGGCGCAGTACGCGTGAGGCAGAGTCCAAAACATGTGATCTTGGTAAACCCACCTGCCTGTCTTAAGATAGTTTTCCCAGATGGCCCCGCACGTGGACATGGACTTGTGGTTACTACATTTGACTTGTTCAATTGTCCAATTAAAGTCATGTTTGGTAGTATCAGAAACAAACCATGGAATAGTTTTTCCATGAAAATGAATCTCAGTAGCCAAGTTATAGAACAGCAAGAAGTCAGCTAACACCAGATCTGTGGTAAGTTCAAACCCAGAATTATCCAAAACAATGTCCACCCTGACTATGGACGCTTCATCCCTTGTTTTCTTGTGCTGGTTAAGCAGCGACCAGAGATGTTCCAAATCGTTCACTAAGATAAAGGGTTTTAGATCTTCCAGAGACTGAATTACATTGGTCTTCTGAGAATTACTTTCTCCCGCTGAGAAACACAGATCACACTTATTCCCCCAGAGTGAAATCTGAAAAACAAAAGTGCAGAAGGTCATCATTTCCCCACTGGACCAATGAATCTCTCTATGCACAGGAGGTGGCCAAAATATTCGCAATACTTCCACAAAATTTCTAAAATGTCCATCAAATCTATACCTCCTCTATGCTGGAAATCATAATACCATAATAATAAGGGGAAACAATGATATTTTAGTGAATATGTAATGAGCTAACAAAACTTTTAAATAATTTTAGCACCCATATTGCTTATTTAGAATAAAGGATCTTATTAATATTAAATCCTGCATCCTATTAATATTAAAAATTAAGAGCCTTTGGGTGCTTCAGAGAGGCTCGGAGTTTATTTTCGAATGGGCAGTCCTTGCCCCACTCCTTTCCCACACTGCCCCATGTCTCCTAGGGGTTGGCTGACCCTCCAGAGGACTCAGCAACTGTGTTTTTCCTTTATAAAATTAAAGTGGATGTTCTAAGACAAAAATCCTTTGAACAAGGTGATGTAAAGTACAGGTCCACTATAACCATTTACCTACTGTTCAACTGAAAACTGAAATAATGATGCTTTTTTATCATGATATCTGATCCCTTCTTTAGTCCATAATCTTACATGTCAAACCCAAGTTCAAACCCCATCATCAATTAAGATCGCTAAAGCCTGGGATCTGCTATTGAAACAGGAGACAGTTGACACTTTGCTCACCTGAGAGCTAGCTGGCATAATGCTGGCAAATACTGAAAGCAGTATCTGGCATAGGAAGATGTTCTAGAAGGGTCAGGCTGCAGCTCAGGGTGAGAGCACTTGCCTAGCAGCCTGAGGCCGTGAGCACAGTCCCCAGTGTTGCATAGTAAAGTCACATGGTCTCTCTTGTAACTACATGAATCAGTTTAGAGAACCAAAGCAGAAACAGGCAATATGCAAATTTAGGAGTAGACCTGTGTTCTAAATAAAACTTTATTAAAAAAAACTCAATAAATAATAATCAAAAGAGACTCTCCTCTCATCTGTGACTTAAAATTAGGAGAATGGCTAGGCAGGGTGGGACAGGCCTGTAGTTCTAACTTTCTGATAGGTGGCTGAGGCTCGAGGACTGAAAAGCCAAGAGTTGGAGACCATCCTCAGCAACACGGTAAGATCCTATCTCAAAAAATAAAAACTAAAATCAGGAAAATACATGTTCCAACCACCAGTACTCCTTTTTTTGGGGGGGGGGGTGCAGCTGCCAGTGTGTGTGTGCAGAAGCGAATACTCCATGTCCCTGTGGAAGCCTAAGGGTGACTTCAGGAAACATCCTGGATTGCTTCTAACTCCTTAATGCTTTGCTCTGGGATTTCCCAGGCTCTGTCTTCCAGGGCTGGAAGCACGAGTTACCGCTCTTTCTGCCTGGCATTTTTATATGAGATCTGGAATCCAAACTGAGGCCCTTCTGCTTGCAAAGCAAAGGCTTTATTTAACCTCTGAGCCATCTCTCCAGCCTTAACAGCATTACTGTTTAAGAAAAGCTCACTGAGTGGGCTTTTCTAAGGGCAAGAGCTTAAATAATGACCAGGTCCACATTCTCATAGTTTGCTGAAGATACACAGGATGTGCATGGAGTTGGCAGCAGCTGAGGTCTGGTCCTCTGCTGGCTGCACACGCCCTTCAGATCATCTTCCACCTGCAAGCACACAGCTCTCGGTGCATCACTTGTCTAGTTCCTCATGAAGCCAAGGTAGGAGGCCATGGTGGTTCACACCTGGAGTCCCAGCATTGGGAGGAGGACCACCAAGAGTTCAAGGCCAGCCTAGGCTTTATCAGGAGACTCTGTCTCGAAAAAACAAAAACAAATGAAAGATGACAAGTGCTATAGCAGCAAAAATTGCCGTTTTTTTTTTCTACCACTCTGTCTACAAAAATGCTCTGCACAGCTACACCCAAAAGTACTGGTGTGGACAGCCACAGAGCTGACTGTTGTAAACAGGTCACTACCCCTGCAAACAAACACGACTTCAGCCTTCTCCACAGACTAACGGCTGCTCATGGTGGCAGGCGATGGCAGCTGTGGCCTTTTTTACGAGGGATCAGTGTGACTCCAGGGAGCTGACCACATCACCTGACAGAAAACAGGTGAACATCTTAAGATCTCTGACAGCTACGGGGTGGGGCGAGGGCTCCTTAGAAGAGGGTAGAACTAGGGGCTGGAGAGGTGGCTCAGGGGTTAAGCCTCTGCCTTGCAGGCAGAAGGTCCTGAGTTCGGATCCTAGACCCCACGTATAGACGCCGGGCAGAAGCGGGGGCGGCCTGCGTTTCTGGTCCTGGTAGGGCGGAGCCTGCAAATCCCTGGGCAGAGTAAACAAGGAGGTGGAGGCGTCCATGGTGGTTCCTGAATTCGTCCGTGGTTCTACACACACATACATGCATACACGCACACATACATGCACACACACATACACGCGTGCAATTAAATAAAGAAAGAAAGAAAGAAAGAAGAGGGTAGAACTAGCCATAGAGAGTAACTCGGAGGCAGGAAAATCAAATAATCCCAAAATTCCTTTACAAGCGGCTCCAGCGCTTGCTGGAAGACAGGACACTGAAGTGCCCACGCGCTACACACCTGCAGCAGTCGGAAAAACTCTTCCTTCAGCCGACTTTCACTGGGGGCCTCCATCGCCCTCAGCTCCTGCAGGTGGGCACACAGCATGGCGATGCACGGCAGCGACTCGGAGAAACTTTCCTCCTTGCTTTCCTTGAAGACATCGAAGTCATGGATGGGTGGACTAAAGCAGGAGAAAAACACAAGACTACCTTTATGTGTCCTGCCCACCAACAAAGAGCAGGTTCTCCAAGGAAGATGTGGCACCAGTCTACCTCGGTCGCCAACACAGCCGAGATAACCAAGGGACACAAAAATAAATCCCCAAGCTCATCGGGGAGGCTGTAACAGAGAGCAGATGGCCCATAATGCTAAAATATTTATTATCTTGCCCTCCATGAAAAATCTGACAACTCATGCCATGTTTTATTAACACATCACTCATTAGTTTAAACAAGTTATGGATGAGCCTGGTTTCTTAGCTCATAGAGGGACTGTCACATACAAACGCATAACTTCTATTTTAGAATGTTTGCCGCTTTCCAATCCAGTGATGCTGGGACATGTATGTGCACATGCTGAGCTAGTGATGCAGTCCAGGGACGGACCCAACGGAACACACAAAATGCACATCCACAGTGAGAATGTGCACAGCTCCATTCTTTCCAAAAGTCCCAACCGCACACTATGCAGATCTACAGAGGCAACAGGATGCGCAGGGCCCGTAAGGAGTGAGCCACAATTGCAGACACACTCGGACCAATCTCACCAGCACAGCAGCTGGTGAAAGAAGCCAACCGGAAACCACAAGCCATGCTATTCCCTTAAGCAAAGCTAGGTGTGGTAATGCCCGCCTGGAATCTCAGCACGTGGAAGATAGAGGCAGGATTCAAAGCCAGCCAGAGCGACACAGTGAGTTAAGGGTCAGATGATCTATATAATTAGAGTCTGTATGAGCTAAAAAAAATTATAAAAACCTAAAAGTACAATTAAAAAAAAAAGCTTAAAAGCAGGCAAAACTAGCACAGGCCAAATTAGGATTTCCTCGATGGATAGACAGAGTGGCTGAAGACGGAGGACTTCTAAGGAGACAGTAAGGTCCAGACTCCTCATTGGGGCCCTGGAATACGGTCTGGAACCCATGGGGCCCATAGTTTTCCTACATGCACTTTCTACTTTAATAAATGCTTTAAAATGTCTATTTTCTCTCTATTATAGCTATGGTATATTTACTTAATACATTTAAGTTTCATATTGCACAGAAACTCTGAATTCCTACTTAAATTTGCACTCTTCAATTATGAAAATCCAAACTGACTGGAATCCCGACACTCACAAGGCTGAAGTAGGGAGACTGTGAGTCTGAGGCCAACTTTGGCTATGTACTGAATTCTAGGCCTGAGTAGAATATATAGGGAGAGACAGCTTGAAATAATTAAACGGATCTGTAAATATCCAAACATTCTGACAAGGAAAAGGAGAAACGTGTCTCCATTATATAGAAGAAAGTCAGCACGAACATGTCGGAGAGCTAATGCATGCTAATCTTAGATCCTACAAAAGCAGCAGAGACCCTTTAGTCCACTAACCCAGATGAGAAATGGGCACCCCAAGAACAGACAGGCTGGACCTTCAGATGGTGCCTTCTACAAATGGATTCTCCCTAGGACAGTCCAATGCCAACCCCCAGACCTGCCCTAGTAGACGCCAGCCCTGGAGGAGCTGCCCACCATGGCTGGCATATTCTTGGGTATAAATTTGCCCTCAAGAGGAAACTGTCCCCTGACTAGGAAGCTCCAAGTCAGTCTCCCTGAGGAGCAGAGGGAAACCTGACCCTGGCCTCAGCTAAGGAGGAGGAGCAGCAGTACTTCCTGCAGCACACGTAGGGCCTGTCTCTCCCCGGCAGGTTGTACACGGGCGGCTGAGGCCGGGATACTTCGGCCTACATCCTCTTGCTCTCTGCCCCGGGTCACCTGCACCCAACCTAGGCTCACACACATCAGTCCTGCTCTTGTAACTTCCAGACCCCACCACAGTACATCTCTGACTCATGCCCAATATGACCAAATGCCACTGTGTGACTCCAAGCTACTGTCAGTACCCGAAGGACTACAAGCCCGAAAGGACAGAACGATAGGGTTAATTCAGATTTACAGAGACAGGGTTCTGCCTGTCTGCCCCTACTAGCCACAGCGCCTGAGTTTCCTCAACTGTAAAACAGTGACGACACTTAGCGCTCACTGGTGGCCCGCGTGGAAAAGAAGCACTAATGCATACCTACTTAGCAAAACAACTTACTTTAAAAAACACATAAAAACAAAGAGCCTTAAGGCTATAGAAACTCCTCCGAATGATTTTATCATACTAGTGTTGGCTTGATTCATTACTTACTTTCATTACATTACTTTTTTTCATCTTTTGAGACACAGTCACATAGCAGACGCCAGGCTGGATCTTGCTATGCAGTTGAGGTTGGCCTCAAACAAGCCATGCTCCTCTTCAGCACCCCAAGTGCTAGGATTACACATATGGCCACCAGAAGGGGCTTTGATCGGTTACTTAAAATCACTCTCTGCTATGTTTGTAACAAACCTCTAACCTTAAAACCCAAGAGCTCAAAGAATAGTGTACTAACAAGCCAGTGCTACATCAACTCTTGGGAAAAGTTAAATAAAATAAGGAATCCATAAAAGGTTATTTAAGAAACTATAAAAAATAAGATACCGGGAATAACAACTGAGACAGTATGAGAGACGAGAATCCTTCGCACAGAGTACCTGACATGCCACTAAGATGGGTTACACTGTCACCTGACAGGCTGAAGTCACCTTAGAGACAAATCCCAGGCAAGTCTGTGAGGGATTCCAGATTAGGATAACTGAAGTGGGAAGATTTCACCCTATGTGTGTGGCGCCATTCCCAGAGCTGGGATCCTGGACTTGCGGATGTGATGGGGCCAAACTTTGCCTGCCCAGAAGGGCAGGATCGGAGAACATGATCCCCCCTCCACATGTCCACAACTCTGCTTGCTCACCTGAAGCCGAGATCAGCTGAGCGCGTACCTGAAGATGACTCGGCACCACCTGTGATCAAGGCGAACGACGAGCAAAGACTCTGCTCCCAGAGACACGGACTGTCCAACGCTCATCCTTCTTTTCCCTGAAGGCCACGTTTAGCTGTGTGCCACACATGCAGCCTCTCCCTGGAGATTCTGAACCAACGTCCCCCCCTCCCCCCTGTCTTGGTTTCCAGACTCGGCTGGTGGCAGACGCCTCCTCCTCCTCCTCAGATGGTTAACTCCCACTTCCATCCAGTACCTTCCTGAAGCCGGCTCCCCTCCATACACCCCAACAGTTCTGCTACAGCACTGCCCATCTTGATTTTATCGTGTGTGTGTGTGTGTGTGTGTGTGTGTGTGTGTGTGTGTATCAGTGTGTGTCCCTGTGCAGGGCCAAGGGTGACTTTGGGAACCGCTTCTATCTCCTTTTTTCTTTGACCTAGAAGTCCCAGGCTCTGCCTGCCAGGGCTAGAAGTGCAGGCTGCTGTTTCTGCCCCACATTTTTACATGGGAGCTGAGATCTAAACCCCTGAGTCATCTCTCCAGCCCCATCTTGAATTTTTTTATATAATTATTTCAAATTTCAAAAAATATGTTTCGCTTAGTAAATACAATTTGTTCTATTATACGAGTTTCTGTTCATTCTTTCTCATTAATCTTTATGCATGTGTGCTGTGTGTGGCACCTGTGTGTAACACAATGCGAAAGGCTCATGTGTAGAGGTCATGAGACAACCTCAGGTGTCAGACCTTGACTTCTGCTTTGCCTGAGGGAGGGCATCCAGGTTTGCCACTATGTACACCAGGATAGGAGGCCTAGAAGCTTCCACAGATTCTCCTGCCTCCACTTCCCATCTCTCCACAGGAACACTGGAATTACACATATACTGTATCCAGCTTTACGTAGGCCCTGAGGTTTTGAATTCAGATCCTCATACTGCACAGTAAGCACTTTTACACCCTAAGCTATCTTTCTATCTTCCTACAGTACAAGTCTTTACAAGAATCTTAAGTAGTTTCATATCAGATAGTCAATCCTATATGTACTATAAGAAAGTAGATTACAATCGCCAAAATCCTAACAAAATGACTATCATTTCTGGAAATTTCCAAGTGTTAATTTTTCTGAACCAAACTTTTTCCAAAAAGAACTTGCAAATTATGTGAACATTTGTCACCTGATGACTGTGAGCTCACCTCTGGATAATTGCCTGATAAATTCTACGATACATGTAACACTCTACATACAACCACGGTGAGAAGAACCAGCGAGGCTTCCCGTCACTTTCATTTAGGAGACTCTCTTGATATTCTAGGTACCGATTCCATATGTTGGTATCGACCCACTCATCAACCAAGGGAATGATTGGCTTATCTGTTTGGAGTTCATTCCGTAACTTGGAAAGAAGAGAAATTGCTTTCTTTTCAGCTTCTACACCTTCCTGTGAAAATATAAAATGAAAAATAAAAATACTGTGTATATATATTACAGGATTAACATAAAGATGAAGACTAGGCTACATATAGGGGGAAAAAAATCAAGTCCAAACTGAATGCTCTTATAAAAATCATTATTACTATGCCGATGCTAAAGGAATGCTCTACTTCAGACCTCCTACGTTTCAATTGGTAATCAATCAAAATATTCTCTCTTCATGTGTGTGCGTGTGTGTGCTGGGAATTGAACCTAGGGTTGGGTATATTAAGCAAATGCTTAACCAGAGACATCATCAGCCCCTATGCTGACTTGCTTGAGAAGAATTTACCATCTGCAAGTCTTTAACTTCCATTGTTTTTGAAAATAGTATTTGAGTAAGAGAGAAAGAGAGAGAGAGAGAGCACATGTATCTTCATATGCATATGGAGGCCAGAAGGCAACTTTAGAAGTTGGGCTAAGGTATGCTGCAGGTTCAATTACCCGCTGAGCCATCTTGCTGGCCCTTTGATTATTTAAAATGATAAATTCCAACTGAGATTTTTAAAAGGTCACAAGCACCCACAGTGTCTAAGAACTGCTGTTCCCGGCCAGTTTCCAATTTCGTGTCATGCTGGTACAGTTTCTCAGTCCTGAAGATGCTCGGGCCAGAGATACACTCATAAACGCTGGATCCTGTCTCAAGGGGCCCAGCATCCTACTGAACTAACCAAGTGGGCTAAGGGAATCGTTCTTTGACTGCCAAGATGGCAGGCACAATGCTGTGTCCTGTGGCTCCTTTGGGGATAGCAGCGCATGCAGGGAACAGGAGAATGGGCACGCCTATGAGAGGACCCTGAGAAGTATGAGGGCAGACTCCCTGGCACCACCCCCAGCAGAGCCAGCCCAGGCCACAGTGAGCAGGGAGAGCCCCTCGGTCACCTGAGGGCCGTGAGCCCTGGGATCCCGCAGCAGGGGGCTCACACCTGACAGTCGCTGCAGTCAGAAAGCACAAAAACTACAGAAGCCCGGGAGTCGCCTGCGTCCACATGACTCAACAGTGGAGCACAACACCCAAGTGGGCCTCCACTGTACTCAGGCACATCGATCAAAATCACCAAGCTCATGTAAAAACACCGCAAACCTCACCAGCAGGAAAGTCAGTGTCTAAGACAAGCCAAGACGTCAGCGGTGAACAGTGAAGTGCATCCCGGCTCAGGAGCAAGGCAGACCAGGAGTGTGAGGCCAGCTTAGGCTAAAAAGTAAGACCCTGGGGGAGGGGGACAACCCTATACCATAGCAGGATTTATTTAGAAAGAAAAGCACCATTGTGCAGTCTCGCTCCATTTAATTTTGGTCAACAAAAAACCACCGGCCATTGCTGTAAAAATCCAGAGCTGAGGCTGCAGCTCTGCTGGAGAACATTGCCCAGCATGCACAAGGCCATGAGCCAATCCCTGGCATGGAATAAAGGGGTGTGGTGACATATGCCTGTAATCCTAGCACTTGGCATCCTCAGCCTATGTGAGACCTTGTCTCAAAATACAGGAAAGAAATGCGCAAGAGCATGTATTCAATCAGAGCTCACACTGCCCTTCTCTGAAAGCCGGGCAGAGCCGCACCACCTTGCGAGACTCACGATTCCAACTTACAATAAAAACACAGTAATTCAGCTAAGTGTGAAATTCGAAAAGCAAGTCAAGAATAAGATAGGAGGTCTAAACCACTGGCAGACTGAATTGTTACAACACAGTTCTTCCAAACTTCAGATGGGCTGTTCTGACGTTAAAGCCAGAGAAACACGTGTACCATCTACTCACCCTTACAGAGAGCCAAAGCCTTCCCTACAGAATTATTCTACTGGAGAATTAACCAAAAATTAAGGCTAAACCACAATCCTTACCTCTCCGTGCTTTTCAAAAAATTCATTTTTATGTCGGTGCAATGTGTCAATAACCTTAGTTAAGATCTGTGGTGTTCTGTCCTTCATTGTAAGATATGCAAATGATCTAGAACAAGAGAGCCACATATATTATTTAGCAGTTTTAATACTCAGATACATGTCGTATTTTAGTTTGTAGAACATCTCATCTAAATTCAAATTCCTTCCTGGAAACTATTAAAACCCAGTTTTATTGGTTTCGTGACATTAGGGTTGGGGATATAGCTCAGCCTTGGAAGAGTGCTCGTCACCCTGGGCTCCATTCTCGAACCTGTTAATTCCTTCCAAAGCTAAGTTCAAGGCCAGTCTGGGAGACATGACCCACCCCCACCCCCCCACCTCCACCTCCCCCCCATGACAAAAAAAGTTGAGAGAATGTGAAATCTCCAAGGTGAGGCAGCTGACCAGCCTCTGACCTGGCTCTTCCCCTGGAGTCGGCTTCATCATTCTCATCTTCCTGTTCTAAATTCTTTTTCTCTCTCTAAACTGGAAACTATTTCAACAATGTGGTCACCTCAGAAAATAATTTGGGGGAAACCTGCAAGTTGGGTAAACCTGGAGACCTGACCTCCATTCCCAGAAGCCCAGACGATGAAGAGGACAGACCTGTGACGCTTGTGCTCTGACCTCTGTGCCACGCGCTCTAGTCATGCGTGTGCATTCTCTATTTTTAATAAACATTTAAAGGGAAATAAACAATTTTATATATATATATATGTATATATATATATACATTATGTATCAGCCTTGCAGACAGACTTTGGTCCCAAGTCACTATAGACCTGCATCTACCTGGAAAGGTGAATGAGGAAAATGGACACAGAACTGCCCTGCTCACAAGAATGAAAGACGCTAATGCTTCTCCACCATGACTAATCCTTAGAATTGTTCGTTTTTTTACACACCCCCCACCTAAGGTTTTCCTCTACCTTTTCTACCTGCATAGAATGATCACTGACCCTTTACTAATTAAGACACATGACTCTCTTCTGGCTACAGAATTACAGAGTCGAGAAATGTCAACAAATATAGCTAAAGATGGGCCAGAGAGATGGCTCAGGGGCTAAGCCTTTGTCTCTCAAGCAGAAAGATTTGGGTTCAGATACAGGATCCCACAAAAAATTGCCAAGCAGAGCGCTCTGCCTGGGAAACTCCAGAGCAAAATAAATAGGAGGTAGAAATACTGGGTGTTTCCCAAAGTCACTCTTAGGTCTCCACAGGAACACACAGTGCCCTCTGATATATACAGACACACACACACAGAGACACGCAGATACACATGCAAATATAATAAAACAATAAAAAGGGGAAAAAAGCTGAAGATGAGAAAAATTATTCTTGCATTTTAAAAAATTAAAGATATTCTTAACTTAATAGCACTAAGACTTTCTGATCTTTTCATATAGTCTTTTTTTTTCCCTGTAGGGAAGTCACCATTAGAAAAAACAAAACTGAATAAGTGAAATTGTGTGTACTTTTACTAGAAATATTAACTTTTAAAACAAAGTACTGAGCTTATCTGATGAGTGTTTCTCGGCTCAGTTCACCAAAGGCAAAGCAAAATCAAAGAAATTCACCTGACAATTTTGAGAAAAACACCTGTCCAGACAATCTATTTTAATTTTAGTTTGGGATCCTACACTTGTAAAAGCTCAAAGATTTTATTCCAGCTTTTAAATTATTGGGCTGCATTCTTAAGTATTTCTTCGAAAAGATTTCCATGAATGGTAATAATAAAATGTCCGAAATAAAAATTGCAAAAACAGGACTAGAGAGATGGCTCAGGGGTTAAAACTCTGCCTCCCAAGCAGAAGATCCTGAGTTTGGATCCCAGGTCCCACATTAAAAAATGCCAGGCAGCAGCCTGCACTTGCAGTCCTGGTGGGTGGATCCTGGGAAATCCCAGAGCAAAGCAAAAAGAAGGCAGAAGCATCCAGGATGATTCCTGAAGTCACTCTTGGTCCTCCACGGGGACGCACAGTTCCCTTTGATACACATATATACATAGGCACGCAACATAATAAGTAAATTTTAAAAAATTAAAAAAGTGCAAAAACACATATGGGCTCAGTTGCTTTGGCAGTTGATTAAAGCCATTAAGGACCTTGATGGCCCAACATAAGGTGTGAGGAGAACAGACTTGACCAAATTGTCCTCTGACCTCCACCCACATGCTATGGCACCTACTGTACACACACACACACTCACACACACATCTTCATCACAAACACACATCAATAAAAAAAACTTTATTTAACACATTAAAAATGTTGAGGTAGTAACGTGGCTAATAACTATCTCAAGAATTGACTTTTTAAAACATCACCACTAATGCTTTGAACCAGTGGACATGTGAATGTTCTACGGCAGCAGAGAAGCCCCTCTTTGAGCCACTAACTGGAGAGTGTCATTGTTTAGCTAGCGGTGTCCTGGGGTGAGAGCCCTGGTCAGGGCACAGGTGGGGCTGGAGGTGCAACTATATTAGCAGGATTCCTAGGGACAGCGCCAGTTATCTGCAGTCTCGGTCCTGCTCAGGCAAGGTCACTTTCTTCTAAGTGTTTTCTGCAATATTTTGAAAGGTCCACAATCTGTAATCTAATGAAAAGATCTACATTGGGGGTTGGTCTACTAGGGCACTCAGGACCAGCCTGGACTACACAGCCAGACCCTGATTGTTAAAGCAGCAGCAGCAGAGTCTGAGTAAGATGCAGGCACTTGGATCTCAGCGCTACGGCAACAGACTCAGTAGGATCTGAAGTTCAAGGTCATCTGTAGCCACGTGTGAATCCCAGTCCTTGGCTATTCAATTTTACCACAAAGCATTTGTAATACCCCATTACCCACTGGTACTTTTAGCGGGTGCAACCAACCAGTCTGAAAATATCTCAAGTAGAAAAGTCCAGAAACCTGCAACTTTTAAGTTTTAGAGAATTTGTATTATAGGATTTTATAACAATTATTCAATTTGTTATTTTGTTCATCTATTGGAGTGCCTACAAACTTCATCATACCTCTGTACAGGGAGAAAACCTGTTACATAAGATTAGAATTTCAGGCATAACTGTAATGAACAAACTACTTATGAAGGCATTTTTAATTCATGAGTTACTGATAATTTGACTAATACCAGGAATAAACATAGTAGATGAGATTTTTTTTCTATGTACAGTCCCCACAGGCGCTTTTTATCCCTCCCCCCTTTTAGGTCAGGAACGGCTTTCCCTGTGGATCCCGGGCTGGCTTCGAACTCGCAGCCTGGCTCCTGCCTCTGCCTCCCTGTGGATTAATAAATAAAGAATAAATAGGAAGAGCCAGGCGGATGCAGGTCCCGGCGCTTGCCAATGCCTCGGCGAGCAGCCGGCCTCCCTCCCAAGCGAGACCGCGACACCCTCCCCGGAGAAAGCGGTCTTGGGACGGGGGAGGGGGGAGAGAGGGGAGTAGGATTCGAACTGGCAGCCTCGGGTGGCGGCCGGCGCTCGTTACACACACACACACACACACACACACACACACACACTCGTTGTCCGCTACCCCTGACTTTCCGCAAGAGTGGGAGGAAGAGCGAGACGAACCCCACTTCCTGCGCGGAGAGGGACGCCGGGAGCTCGGCCATCGCGCCGGGCGCCGCCGCCACGCTCCGCGTCGCTTGGGTTTTTCGGTTCGCAGTGAGCCGGGGATGTGCCTTTAAAAAAAAAAAAAAAGGCTTTGAATCGCGAAAACTTTATTTGGAGCGCGGACATGCGGCAAACAACGGCTGGCTCGGGACCTTCCGGCGACGAGAGCGCAAGGCGGAAGCGGACAGAAGGCGGAAGTCGGCGGGGACCGGAGGGTCCAGCGCCGGCCGAGCGGAAGAGGCGGTGGCGGCGCGGTCACGTGCTCGAGCGGTCACGTGGCCAGGGCGTCAGGCGCGCCTGCGTAGTGCCGCGCGTGGGCGTAGCGTCCTTCCGGGCCAAGCAGCCTGCGGGCGGGAGGACTGGCACTGCGGGCCTGCGGGCGAGAGGACTGGCACCGCGGCCCGGCGGCGTGTGCATGGGCGCTTCCGTCTTCCTTTCCCGCCCACAGGTTAGTGCGTGGTGGTCCCCTAGCACTCGTGTGGCCGGGCGCAGGGGGTCCCTGGCTGCCCGAACCAGACCTTAGTGACGCCCGGCTGTTCCCTTGGCCGAGCGGCAGCAGCACCTAGACGTCATTCATGGGCCCCTGGGGTTGAGCCTGGCATGGGAGCAGCTGCCCAGAAGAATAAAGTCTCTTTAAGCGGAAGGGCCTGGCAGGTGTGCTCCCCAAGATCAGTGCCATTTGCTCACCGCTGTCACAGAGAGTATTCAGACAGAGTAAAGGCGTGTCCAAGAACTCCGTAGCTGCCCTGTATTTCATTTTTTAAAACTTGAAAATGGCACAGGACGTTGTCTCAGAAGAACCCACACAAGAAGTCTGTTTTCTGGACCTTGCATTGGGAGTGGGAGAGAAGCACAAAATCCTCCTTCTTACTGATTTCATTAGTAACTTACTATTTAATACGTACTTACTTGACTGACGTATCATAGTTAAATGTTTGCTGCCCCCAGTATAGGCTCATAAGGGTTGTTTGTCTAGTTTCAGCTGGACTGGTAACTAGTGTGTTGTCTGGCACATGATATGACTCAGTTCCTATCCGTCATGTGAATCAATAAACTGAAAATTCGGAGTGTGCAGTGAAAAAAATTGAGAAAGAATGGGTGTTGGTTGGGTGTAGTGAATGAGGTAGTTGAGGAAGACTTGTGGAGATGGAACACATTTGTGCATAGATTGGAGGGAGCTTTAGGAGCCTCTGGGAGAAAATATGTGGGGACTGCAGCAGAATAAGGAGAGTGTGGGATTGGGGAACGCTGCCCTGATGCGGAAGGGCTGCCAGTGTACAGCGATGAAGGACGTTTGGCTTTGGCTTTCACTGTATGAAGCCATCATCAAATTTGGAACTGAGAAAAAATTGCTTCTCTTTAAGTTCCCAAAGGATTATGTTGCCCAGTTACATTAAGAAGAATCTGGATGAGCAAGGACAGAAGCAAGACGACTAGTGTGGTAGCTGTTTGTCCTGTTACTGTGCCAACAAGAAGCAGCTTAGGACAGAAAGATTTCTCTTAGTTTGTAACTGGAAGGGGTACAGTCCGCCATGGTGGGGAGGTTAAGATGGCTGGCCGAGGTGCATCCACAGAGAATGAGGAAGCTGGTGCTGGCTACCTTTATGCAGCCTGTGGGATGCTACCACCCACACTTAGGGTGGGGTCTTCTCACCTTAATTAACTTTTTCCACAAAATCCCTCACAGATACTGCATGGGTACATTTCCATGATGATTATAAAATCCACCCAAATTGAAAAAGCTTACCCACCATGACCAATTAAAGGACTATTGCACTGGTGAATGGGAATGGTAGCACCTTAGCCCAGGTGAGTAGCAGTATTGATGAGGACTGAATAAAGACAGTGGCATTTGCTGACAGATGCACTGTGGGGAATGGATTTAAAAAGTAGATTTCCAGACTTTTGTCTTCAGCAGACAGGGTTATAATGGCTGTCAGAATGGGGAAGACTGTGGTAAGAAATAGTTTGGGAATGCAGTTTTGAGTTTCGTACGTTCTTGGTATTAGAGATAAGTATTTCCCCTCATCAATATGTACATGAAACATAAAACCATGTGAGTGGGTGATGCCACCAAGAGCCTGGTGGGAAGAAGGGGCCCAGAGACGGAGACGAATGCGTTCCATTCTTGAATGAATGAGAAACCAGCAGAGGCCGGTGAAGGAGGAGGAAATGACCAGGGTGGCATTCTAGAAGCCAAGTGAAGAAAGCCCTTCAAAGAAGGTGGGGTGATCACAGGTGGCTGGATAGGTCAGGTGGGTTGACTGGGAGACGAGCAAAGACTTGTGTGAAATGGTAGGGTGAACGCCAAGTGCAGCAGGTTGGGGAAGAGGAATTGGAACCGTGAATAAAACTTTCTCTTTGAGGAAGTTATTAGGAACTCCAAAGATGTATTCCATAGAGGGGAAACTGGATGAGGAAGGGTTGTTTTTTTAAGGTGGGGTAAATTACAGCATAAATGTAAGCTAATAGGAATGGCCTCATAAGGGGGCAATAATGACATGGAAGAACCAGAAGAAGGCAGGAAGGAGTGAATGTAAGGTGCCCAAAGAATGACTGCCTGACTGGCCCAGGGTTATGTCTTGTGGATTTCTGATTGTGTTTGTCAGTGAAAGAGCCAAGGTCATTATTGAGAAAGAGAAAGTAGGAGGGAGCTGGCCAGAGGGTGGAGCGAGCCCGGGTGCTTAGCGGGTAAGGTGCTTGCACCAAGCCTGGGGACCGGAGTGCAATCCCCAGGGCAGCTCATATGGTGTAAGGAGAGACCAACTTCACAGGGTTGTCTCTGACTTCTACACATGTACCATGCTGCACGCGTGCCTGTTCTTTCTCACACACAGGATGTTTTGAAAAAGAGAAAGTAGGAGGAGCTTGAAGTTGAAGGACGAGCGTGCGTAGTAGGATACAGCAGGACGAAGCAGGACTGCAGAGCAGCACCGGGCCACCTGAGTGAGTGGCCCTGATTTTTGAATGAGATAGGAAAGCTTGCTTGGTTGGTTGTCTCCAGCCATATGGAGCTGCAAGAGCGCAGGCAGGAGTGAGGTGCATTGTACTTGATCATGGTTGAGTTTAGGGCATGGACGTGGAAGAGGAAGGGGTGCAGGGAGTGGGAGAGAGGTATAATGTAGCTCATGGGGCATGCATAGGTATGGAGACATGAACTTGGGGAGTGAAAGGCTGAGAATTGCAGGTCCTGTTGGGGTGGCAGAATGGTTGGCCAGAAGGAATGAGCTGGAAAGATAGGCAGGATTGGGAAAGTGGCATGTGCGAAACCAGGAAGATGAGTATATCTAGGGTGATACAGAGTCCAGAGAACACAAGTGAGATGCACAACGTTAATCTTCAGCTTTCTGGAACCTCCGTCAATAAACGTAACCCTGAACAGGTAGAACTCACGTCAGTGACACATCTCGACTGGCCCTTTCTTGGGGAGGTTTTGCAGGTGGTGAGTACCACCATTGATGGCGAGAGCTCGGCTTTTCGTAAGGTCTCTGCAGTTTCCAGTTCCTTACCTGGGCAATGCTCACTGGGCAATTGTGAGGTCAGATGCTCACTTAGGAATGTGGAAGGTACTGGAGAGTCAGGTCCTAGCTTCTCAGTCCTTCCCATGCTTGGCAAAGACACGATCTGGATCACCTCTGACCACGTGAGTCTCTTCAAAGCCCTGGTTTCCCTCTCCCTGTAGAAGCTCTTCAGAAGTACGTTTGAGCCTTCAGGGTGTCTTTCATTCTTACCTCCTGCAACTTCTCTTTCCCCTGCAGTTACAGCTGGTTTATCAGATAAACAATTCCATCTACCTGGGTTGTTTAATTTACTGATCCCTCTAGTTCTGATGTCACTTCTGGGAGCATGCCATGCTCCTTGCCACATGCTCCCCTGCAGGACCTCTTATGTCATGTTGCCCCCTGGGTTGGACTGAGTTCCGAGGTCACTGTTTCATGTTTATATTTCTGGCACTTGATTTTTTTTTTTTTTTTTTTTTTTTTAAAGAATTGTTGGGGCTGGAGAGGTGGCTCAGGGGTTAAGCCTCCGCCTTGCAGGTGGAAGGTCCTGAGTTCGGATCCCAGATCCCACGTATAGACGCCAGGCGGAAGCAGGGGCGGCCTGCGTTTCTGGTCCTGGTAGGGCGGAGCCTGTGAATCCCGGGGCAGAGTAAATGAGGAAGTGGAGGCGTCCATGGTGGTTCCCGAATTCGTCCGTGGTTCTACACACACACACATACATACATATACACACATGCACACACGCATACATATACAATTGAATAAATAATAAAAAAAATTAAGAATTGTTACTGACCACTTGGCCTAGCCTTCCTTTTAAAAGAACATGTTATTTCATACTGTAATTGAAGAGGGGGAATCCCATGCACAGCTTATTTCTTTTCAGCTCAGTGTATCTGTGCGCCTGGTGTGCCTGACTCCACTCCTTTGCCCAGCCCCCAGCCTGAAAAGCAGCCCTCCTAGAATCCTTTCCTGGTAGTCCACAGAGAACTGGGTGAGCTTCTTGTATTTGCTCAGCATGCAGTTCTCCAGCCCAGTGGAGGGTCTGTTCCCCGAAATGTGACGATCAGTAGGAAGTGACTGTTGTCTCCAAGACAGCTTGGAGCCACGGTGTCCTTGGAGGCCTCGGCGAGTTACCCATCTCGAGGCAGAGACTGAGTAAATGCTGAACGAAGGAATCGATGAATACAAGTTGGTTTTATGTGCTCAAATACTAGAGTAAATGAAGAGGTTCCATTTTTTTTTTTTTTTCTCTTAAGGTCTTTGTCAAGGCAGTGGATTTATAGATTTATGACCTCCCAGGAAAAAAAATCAAATGGGAAAAAAAGAAGTTTCTGTATGTGCACGCACATATGTGTGCATGCATGTTTTCCTTCTCAGTGCCGAGAGACGCTAAGCTAGGATCTTATGTATGCCCAGGTAAAAGCTCTACACCCTAGCCCTATGTTTGTTTATTAGAATTAGGTTTAAAAGAACTGGATTTAACTCAGTCGTTTCTTCAATGAAGACTTGAGTTAAAATATTTCTGCTTTACAAAACTGTAATAAACTGTTTTCTAAGGAAGCATGTGCATCTTCAGTATTAATTTTGAATCCCTTCTCTTTCAGCTTAGGGTGTGGTGATGCCAGCCAGGCTTCTCAGGGCCCTGGCTGGCTCACACAGCGTACTGTCAAAAGCACACCAGTGCCAAAGACTTGTTCATCTGACGTCAAAACCACTTATGGGATTTGAAAATACAGTATGCCGCGGCACCCTGGGAACACGTCAGACACTAGATTCCTTACTTCCCTGGACAGCCACTGGCGGCTGCAGGAAGCGCAGCCCGGAAGTGAGCTGGATGCTGTCAAGTACAAGCAGATTCTCTGCACTAAATGTTGCACCTTGCCAGGATAACACGGCCATGAAGCTGCTTGGGACTGCCAGGAGATTGGTTCACGCGCCACATCTCTCAGGTGCTAACTGGTTTCTAAAAATAGTGAAGAGACACTCATCTCTATCAACGGAAACAAGCGTTCCAAAACAAGACCTACCGCAGATCAAGAGACCCCTGAAAGCCTCCAGGACCAGGCAGCCGTCCAGGACCAACCTTCCAGATCTGACTGTGAATGAGGTAAACCCCACAGGCCTCGGGGCACTGTGTGTGTGCTGACCGCCCACTCCTACCACCTGGGCCTCCTTGCGGCTCACATAGGAGAGCTGGCAACTGCCTCAGAAGCCTTTTCCTGCTCTTTGAAGCCTGGCATATCCAAAGCAAATCAAAATTTAATTTTTAAGAATTAGCTGCCTTTAGGGCTAGAGAGGTGGCTCAAGGGTTAGGCCTCTGCCTCAAAAGCAGAAGGACCTAAGTTTGTATCCCAAGTCCCACAAACAAATAAATATATGGCAGAAATAACTGGTCTGCACTTCCAGCCCTGGAAAACAGAGCGTGAGAAACCCCAGGGTAAAGCAAAAAGGAGGTAGAACAATCCAAGATGATTCTCAGAGTCACCCTTGGGCCTGCCTCCACAGGCACACAAAATATGCCCTTGGACACACACAGGCACACACAATATGCCCTTGGACACACATACAGGCACACACAATATGCCCTCGGACACACAGGCACACAATGTGCCCTTGGACACACATACAGGCACACACAATATGCCCTTGGACACACATACAGGCACACAAAATATGCCCTTGGACACACACAGGCACACACAATGTGCCCTTGGGCACACATACAGGCACACACAATATGCCCTTGGACACACATACAGGCACACACAATATGCCCTTGGACACACACACAGGCACACACAATATGCCCTTGGACACACAGGCACACAATGTGCCCTTGGATACATATGCACATGCGCGTGCACACACAAAAAAGTTGCACTTAGACAAAAAGTAAGTGATAAAACATAAGAGACAGTTTATGAAATTATTAGTTTTTGACCTAAGAGAATGAGACTATCCCTTCTAGTCTGGAAATGGAACTGTAGAAACCATACCTGGGTGTTTTTTTAAAAGCATCAAACCAGAAATGCTTTTCTAAATGAATGCAAACTAAACAGATGCGGCTGCAGACAGGCACGTGCTCCCTGGCTGTGGTACTTCAAGGGCGGGGGCGGGGGGTGATATTTGGGGTGCTCTAGCACCAGGGTGAGAATCTCTTTTTCTTCCTGTAAAGGGTCAAGGGGTTGTGGGCTCCTCACTGTTTGGCGCTTTCTGGGAACTCTCCAGCTGTGTTTGTACCCTTCTTTCAGCTGTAAACATTTTAGGGTCAAGGTCAAGGCCTTTATTAACCTTTTTACCTTGCATAATATTTGAGCTATGTCTCCTATGTATTAAAATGGAAAGGAGTCAAGATGTGTGTCCCTCATTAATGTCTCTACCTTCAAGTCTGAAAATGAAGAAGGGGGGAGGCAGCAGCGGGAGAGTGGTGGCGACGTACATGCCCCGAGTTGCAGCTATAAGAGGGCTGCAGCCGCTGGATCACTTGAACCCTGAATCACAGGCCAGTCTGCATAGCAGGATCCCCTCCTCATAGAAGCAGCAAAAGAAAGCAAGAAAAAAAGGAATGCGGAATTTAAAACCTGATTAGGCCTCCTGAATCTCCCAGAACAGTTAGACCTTTGTGTGCGAACCCCAGAACAGACAGACACCTCCTCTGAGACGCCCAGAACAGTTAGACCATCTGTGTTTAAACCCTCATACCAACAGGCACCTTGGCACACTTATTTGCTATAGACTGGTTGGATTTGTACTGTGCTGTCAACATCCTTAGAAATGCTATATTTCACCAGTATGCCCAGCATTCAGGAAGCTAAGGCAGGAGGATTGAATTTCAGGAGCAAAACCCTGTCTCAAAAACAAAGTAGTGCCTTTCAAAGGTATGCATGCCTGCCTCAGCCTTAGGTACAAAGTGAGCTTTAGTGAGAGATCTTTATTTCAGATGCTAGCTTGAGTCCATTTCTTGGGTACTTTCTCTGCACCCAGAATGCAGAAGACAAACATCTACAGAAACTGCCTTCTCCCGTGAACCTTGGGATGAGAAATTTATATTCAGCTTCCTAATGTGACACCGTAGGTAAAGTCCTGAATTCGTGGCAGATCGGGAAAGATCGGCTCATTTTTCCTCTTGTTTCACCAAACACCACAGCGCATCAGGTTACCTGTGACGTACCCAGTGTGGTTGGAGATGACCGCCTGAGGCTTTATTTCTTTGGGCTGACCTTAGATTTGGAAGCAGTTTTCCTGAATTTCAGTTTTCTTTCCCTTCTGGGTTTTGTTTTTTTCATTCTTCCAGGAAAGAATTTGAAGTAGATTTTTAAAACAACACAATTTCATGAGAGCATAAGCATCAAATGGGAGACAGGATAAATGATTGGCCAGAGCAGGGAAGTAGTCATCAGGTGGCTGGTGGAACAGTGGAGGTAAATGTTTGTCTCTAAGAGGATCCAGCAGGGTATGGTACATAGGTCTCCAATCCCAGTTCTTGGGAGGTGAAGCAGGAGTATCAGAAGTTCCAGGGCATTCTATGCTACATAATGAGTTAAGTCCAATCTGGGCTCTAGGAGACCCTGTCTCAAACAAAGAAAAGAATTCTGTGCCAGACATTTCATGTCCTTGGATATGGGGTTGGGGTTGGGGGAGCGTATGTGAGTGTCTGAAGAAGGCTGTTGCACTGTGGCTGTAGCTCTCTGGTGCAGTTGCCCGGCATGCACAAAGCCAAGGTTTGATTCCCCAGCTTCACATAAGGCCCGTGTGACGGCCACCTGCTGTTAGCCCACCATTGCTAGCACTGGGGCGGTAGAACCACAGCATTGGAAGTTAGTATCATCCTTGGCTAGATCCAAGTCCAGGGCCAGCGACTCCAGATATAACAGGCAGTGACGACAGCAGGAGGTCCAGAAGACAGCAGCAGTGTGTTGTGAGTGCACAGGAAATGATGGGAAACCTGTGTCCCTAAAGTGATTTGAGGTAATAGACCTGTAGAACATTATTCTCTATTTCTGTTCTGTTTTGTGGAAAAGCAATCGCGTATGACTAACATATTTCTGCAACTGAAGACTGACTTTTCCGCTCCACAGTGAGGTCATTCTATTTTTAAGTGGGTATTGTGGAGCCGGCAACTCCTGTCTGACAGGGAAACCCCTGTGGTAGTTTGTTTCCAAACAGGGTCTCTCTAACTCCCACTGGCTCAGGAACTTACTGTGTAGACCAGGATGGCTTCAAGCTTGCAGCAGTCCTCCTGCTTCTGCCTCTACCTCCCTAGTGCTAGAATTACAATAGTGTACTACCACTCCCAGCGTAGGGTGGCTCTTCTCACTTTTTTTGTGTGTGCATGCATGCGTGCATATGCATGTGCGTGCTCCCACCTGTGCAGTGCATATATGTGCCCATGGAGTCCCAAAGTTGACGGTGTCTTCTGCTATTTACTTTTATAAGGCAGGGTCTCTCAGTTGAACCCAAAGTTACCTGTCAGCTAGGCCAGCCAGCTTGCCATGGGAAAGCTCTCTTGGCTTTGCCTTCTAAGTGCTCTCAGAATTCCCAGGCCCTGCCTTCCAAGGCCAGAGCCCCAGCAGGCTGCAACACTTACCAGCATTTCATGTAGGATCCGGGAATCTGAACTCCAGTTCTTGGTGGTGCTCGGCCAGTGCTTCAGCTGCTGAGCCATCTCCCCAGGCCCATCAGTACTTCTTGAACATATGCTGTTAAGAAGCAGAATGACAGAAAACGAGACCTACTGGGCCCAGGAGCATGGAGACAGTTATAACAGGGAGCAAGACCAAATCCTCAACACACTGTGGCGTACTGTAACACTGCAGGATGCTGTAGCTATTAGCTTATTAAAAGTTTTTTTAAAAAGTGAAATAAAATAGAAAATAGCAGAATGCCTTCCCCCTGATAAACTCTGGTTTTAAAGCCTTGTGGAAGTTACTAGCACCAATTTGTATGTGTGCTTATCATTGTCATTTATCATAGATTGTAGTCAAAAAGGCTTATAAATTAAAGCATCTGATTAGTAAAGTGTATTCACAGTTTCATAACTTTCATTTAATCAGGATCTAGCTAAAGTCACTCTTCCCTTAGTAAGTACAGTTATTTCCACTCAGTAGGTTTTAGGTTTTTGTTCTGACACAGAATCTCCTGTAGCTTAGGATGGTCTCAAACTCCTTGCGTAGCCAAGATTGACCATGAATTCTTGATCCTCCTGCCTCCATCTCCCAATTTCTGGGATTACAGGCTGTGCCACCATGCCCAACTCCACTCACAGTACTTCTGACTCTGAAATGTGGGGTCCTGTGCCCCATCATCCAACACTCCAGCACTGGCAGTGTCTGTCCTACAGTTCTTCTCAGTCTTAACACTAACTTGCCAGGCTATATCCTCCCCCAGGCTAGGCTTGGTGCCATGGGACTACTCACTGTAGAAGCCAGTCTCACGCCTAGAAGATACCGTGCATCTGACCACAAGTGGAAGTGGGGATTCCTGGGATTTGTTAGTTTGCTGAAATGGCTCACAGAACTCAGGCAGTTAAGTTCCCTGGCTTGTTGCAAAGGCAATGACAGCCTAGAAAAGGGAGCACAGGTTCGCTGATTAGCTCCTGTGCTGGGGACCAGGAGCCGCAGCCTTCCTGGCCTGTGGCCGCATGTTCACATCACCAGCTCCTGCTAAGCGTTTCACCCAGGTGTCAGCAAATAGCGTGATCAGCATATAACTTGTCCTGCAGCCCCTCCCGACTACAGAGGCAGGGCTGAAAGCTGTAGCTTCCATCCAAGTTAGTGTTCTGGCAAGCAGTCCCTATCCAGGAGCCATGCCAGGCCCAAAGAGACACTGGTAAAGCAAACAGCGTTCCTACCAGAGAAATCTGTGATTCATTATATAGAAGAAAAGGTGCACCGTCAGCCCATGTCTCTTCCGAAGCTGACAGAGCTGTGCCAGGGAAGATGCCCAAGCCTGTCAGTCAAACACAAGCAGTAACACTGAACAATACACGGCGCCCTAAAAAAGACTCACAGAGAAACTTCTAGCCCCATCTGCTGGACCACGGCTGGTCAGTAGAACAGAACATGAAATATAATGCATTGTTTGCTTGTTTCATTTGCTTTACATTTTAAAACAGAAAGGCCTAAATTTGGGACCTAAATCCAATGAGTGTTTAGGCCAGTTTAACACATGTATTTTAAGAACAAGCCTAAAACCTGAAACATGCTTTACATTTGTAAATATAACTGGTGCCTAAGAAGCAAGGAGTCACCAAAAAGCCCGGAAGACCAGTTTGAGCACGAAAGTTCTCCCACAGCACCTGCACCACTACTGGGAGAACAAAGAAAAAAAAAAAAACAAGACATCAGTGGATCTTCCCCCTTTCCATCTAGATGCAAGGAAAAACCCGAAGTTTAAAATTTAAAAGTTAAAAAAAAAAATTAACAAATATCCCACAACTGGGCTAGGAAATGGCTCAGTGGTTAAAGTCTCTGTCTTTGCAAACAAAAGTTCAGATCCCATGTGAAAACACTGGGCAGAAACGGCAGCAGCCTACAATGCCGGCCCTGGAAGGCAGAGCCTGGGAAACCCAGAGCAAAGCAATAAGGAGGTCGAGCATTCCAAGATGATTCCTGATGTCACCCTTGAGCCTCCACAGGCACACACACTTAAGGTACCCTCTTGTACACATGCCACATACACACATACATACAACCACCCACGTGCAAGGAGTCCCACACACACATGAACTCATACAAAAAAAAAAAAAAATCTAACATCTTTTTTTGGTATATGAAGGATCAGTGCAGGTGGAATTTAGTCTAAAGGCATGTAGCTTGCTTCTGCTCAAGCAAAGAAGAGCCCAAGGCTTTAAACAAGTAGGATGCCAAGCTAGTTACGCATGTGACATTGGAAAGAAGTTTGAGCCAAACCAAATATTCTCAAAAAAGCAAAAGTGACAGTCCTCAGGAACTCTGCATGGTCTCCAGTATGGGGAGAAGGGGGGAGTCCACACCATTGGTTCAGAGTCAGAGTTTGGAATTTATTTTTCTCAAAAAAAATATTTTGGGGGTCCAGAAATGTGCATTTTATCAGAGTGACCAGGCTAGTGACACACATGAGGTGGGGGAGGAAGACATCTCCCCCTCACACCCTATTCTACCTGGGCTGTAATGGCCAGGCCTTCCGCTTGGTCAAGAGAGGTGGTCATCCTGTGACATCCTCAGTGTATGGCAGTTGCCTCACACTTTGGGAATGCTGAACTCTAGTTGGCTTGAGTTAGATGGGTCTCTATGTCAGATGCCGGTTCTAGAGAAACCCACTGCCCGTGCCCGTTCCTTGTGTAATGGTAACAGGACCAGCCTCTTGGGTTTTGACATTTTGATCTCCAGTCTCCTTCCCATGCCTCTGCTCTGCCTGCTCCAGCCCGAACAGGCTGTCAGTCAAAGCAGCCATGAAGTGATTCTGACACCCATCCTAACACCTGATTTTACCTGGCAGCCTCACTGAGAGGGGCCCACGTGCTGTGTCCAGACAAGATTCCTTTCTTCCAGCCAGGTCAATCTGCTCGTCATTGGAACCCGGGCACACATTCCTGATTACTGCAGGCTGCAGACACATGCCTGGCCCTCGCCTGTCCTGACCCACGTACATGTAGGTTCCCATGTATGAGAGCTAACTTACCAGTTACTTGCAAAAGCAGGGGACTGTGCCCACTTAGGCCTACACGCCGCCATTCATTCTGCCTGTCTGACTTAGTGTGGGCGTTGTCCTGGTTTGTGTGGATCCTGACACTCCTGCTTTTCTTTCTCCTGCTTTTTAAGCCTCACAGAACAATGGGCCCAGGAAAAGGCAAGGCAGGTCGGTGGGAAGAAAGGTTCTTAACTGCTCCCCAAGATTTCAGACTGAGAGCACCCCAGTCTGGGGGCAGCTGGGGCAAGAATGGAGCAGTCCTCAGGGTCATTGTTGATTAAGTGGCTTGTAAATTTCTGACCAGCAGTGTCGAATGTCAAGTGATGGTTCTAGAGAAACCCACTGCCCATGCCTCGTTCTTATGTAATGGTAACAGAACCAGCCTGCTGGGTTTTGACATTTTGCTCTCTAATCTCTTTCCTGATCAGTCGTGAGCTGGCTTCACTTCACAATAGCCCGATCAGGAAAGCCTATTATCTGTATTTTAAATGTCCCTAACTTTCAGGTCCAAGATATTCCTGTTTCTGTACAAATCTTCTCCAAGATGATAGCTCTCACACTTTTTTGACTGCACCTCTAGCGAGTACACATATTTTACAGACACAACAGCCCCACATGCGTGTATAACCAGAGCTTGTAGCATAGGCTGTGACTGATGCTCTCCGTTTCCTGGTGGCAGCTTGTTTCTGTTGGGTTTTGCATGCTGGGCATCAAGCCAGGACCTCGTGCATGCAGGGCCATCTCGCTTACTACTGAGCTTCATCCCAGACCAGTGCTCCTTCACATCTCTAAAAAGCTGGTTTGGGTCAACTAAATTGATAGAACTTGCTAATGGATTGCATCTTTCTACTTGGAAGAAGCACTGTAATTGCTTACCGTTCATGTATTTTACAAAGGAATCGCGAGCATTTGCCAATAAACACAAAACCAGCAAGGAACCCACCAGCCAGAGCATAGTCTTGGATTTGCAGACCATTTAGCTTACCATGAATCTCAGAAAAAACACCGAAGTTCTTTTGTAGACTTTAGGGAACCTCTCTGCCTGTCCCAGCTTAACAAAGAACCAATGCCATGAAGGCTCCTGTTGTTAAAAGAGCCACTCTCAGGGTAACCCAGCCATGTCGGCCAGCACAAGCCAGTTCCTCTACTCAGGCTGGCATTTGCCTCTGTGGAGTGACCCAGTGAGATGCTTGAGAACAGAGTCCCGTAGAGAGGACAGGGCAGTGGGAATCCAGCTGCCATCTAGGGGGCGCAGACCCCTTGGAACCCACCTTGTGTTTGTGCTTGAAACAGGACCTGATGCAGTGCACGGCGTTCGCCACGGCCGATGAGTACCAGCTGGGGAGTCTGTCTCAGGAGTTGGCCTCCTATGGATACGTCGAAGTGACAACCTTGCCTAGAGGTACTGCTTTTGAACCTGGGGCAAAGTATGTTCAGATGTGGCAGAGGGCAGAGTGTCCTCTGTGTGCATTTGTTCGCGTTCCATTCTCTGTTGAAAGAATATTGTAACAATGGTGACAAAGGCTTTTATACAGACAACATGAAAAGGCACTACATGCATTTACGGAGAATGTTCAGGTTAAGATCAATGAGTTTTTATTTATTTTTTATTATTCAATGTGTGTGTGTGTGTGTGTGTGTGTGTATGTGTGTATGTGTGTGTGTGTGTAGAACCAAGGGTGAATTCAGGAATCATTGTGGACTGCTTCTACCTCTTTGCTCTGCCCCGGGATTCACAGGTTCCACCCACCAGGACCAGAAGCGCAGGCCGCCCCCACTTCCACCTGGTGTTTGTACATGGGATCTAGGATCCGAACTGAGGACCTTCTGTTTGCAAGGCAGAGAGGCTTAACCCCTGAGCCATCTCTCCAGCCCCCAAATCAATGAGCTTTTAAAATCTTAAATCTGTAGGATTTTATTTAATCTTTCAGATTAATAATCGTGAAGATCAAAGACTTAGATTTCTGATGCTGCAGTAAATTGCTGCAACTTAAAGTCAAGTAAAGAGTTGGCTTATCTATTGGAGGTTTCTACCCATGGTCCCTTACCCATTTTTGGGGGGGTGTTCTTTGGTACAGTAGCTCATCATGGTGGGAGAACATAACAGAGGAAGCTGCTCAGCTCGTGGCAGTGGGATTCCATTAAGGACTTGACCCAGTGACCTACTTCCCTCAGCAGGTCCCACCCCCTAAAAGTTCCATCACTTCTCATAGCGGGGCCCAAGCCTTTGATACATGGGCTATGGGAGGCCTTTAGCCAAACCACAGCTCTTGCAGCTACTTTTCTGTCACATTAGGAAACTCCTCTAATGTTATAGTGCCATGAAACTGACAGAGACTTTAAACAAAAAATTACCAATGCAATACTTTTATTTAACAAAATAAAAAATAAACACAATAGGGCTAGAAAGATGGCTCGGTGGTTAAACCTTTACCATGCAAGCAAAGGAACCTAAATTCTGATGCTAGGTCCCACATTAAAAAATGCCAGGTGGAAATGGCAGTGGCCTGCATTTCTAATCCTGGAACGTGGAACTTGGGGAACTCCAGCGCAAAGCAAAAAGGATGTAGAACAATCCAGGGTGATTCCTGAAATCATCCTTGGGCCTCCACAGGCACACCAGGTACCCTCTTCTACACACCTACATATACCCACACACACGTACACCCATCAAAAATAAACACAGTGAACATAAGAAAGAAAATTCAACTGAAGATATTAGGAAAGCATCAAGAAGGGTTCTTGGGGGGAAAAAACGGGCAGGTCAGGCCAGTGAGATAGCTCAGTGGGTAAGGTGCCTGCTTGCAAACCTGGTAACCTGAGTTCCATTCCTGGAAGCCCATATGGTGCTTGTGTTGCCTCTCTCTCTCTCTCTCTCTCTCTCTCTCTCTCTCTCTCTTTCTCTCTCTCACATACACAATCCCAAATAAATAAATAAAATGTTAAAAAGAAAAGAAAAGAAAGAAAGCAGAAGGTCCTAAGTTCATATCCCAGGTCCCATGTGAAAACCACCAGGCTGAAACAGCAGCCACAGGGGGGAGTGACAAGGATGGGGGAATGCTGAACTTCCAACCCTGGTGGGCGGAACCTGGGAAATATCAGAGTGAAGCAAAAGGAGGTAGAAGCAATCCAGGGTGATTCCTGAAGTCACCCTTGGTCCTCCAGTGACACACGATACCCTCTGACACACCACACACACACACACACACACACACACACACACACACACAATCCAGGGTGACTTCTCTCTCTCTCTCTCTCTCTCTCTCTCTCTCTCTCTCTCTCTCTCTCTCTCTCTCTCTCGTGCACGCACATACATACTCGCACACATATGCATATAAAATAACATCATTTTTAAAAAATTTTAAGCCAGCTCGTTTGACATTAAAATTTAGATTTCTGATAGAAGAAAATTTTACAGTGAACCTTCAAATAGGTGGGTAATTGGAAAACCTACAAATTTGTCTTGGAAAAGCACAAAGAGCAGATTAAAGCCAGGCATGGTGGCCCTCAGTGAAAGATGTTTGAATCTTGAACCATTTGCACCTTAACACTTCATTACTCACCAACTGAACCAGCAGTTATTAAATGAGAACCAGTTGTGAGTGAGCAGCTGTGAATCACATTCTCAATAATAGCACAAGTTGTGGAATGTTTTAGGAAAGTCATTTCTTGGTTTTTCTTCGTCTCCATGTCTTGAAACTCCTCCAAGGACTAATTGTGTTCAAGCAGTTTGAGGTGTATAAAGTGATGACTAAGCGCCTTATTAGCCTTTCACATGAGGTGGTCTTGTGACGTAGCTGGTTGCTATTCCCCAACGCAGATGCAGCGAATATTCTGGTGATGGGAGTGGAAAGTTCTGCAAAAGAAGGTGATCCCGGCATGATGTTCTTCTTCAGGTCAGCGGGAAGGCGGTGTGGGTCAGGGGCATGGGCGCCTCTCATGAGAGGGGTGTGTGTGCTGTGTACACATCATGGGATTTTAGCACCTGATTCCTAGTTCCTGTGGCAGACTCTTATAAAACCAAGAATTTTTAATGCCCATGAATCACACACCAGCCATCCCCCAATCCCAGAGAGCTGAGGCAGAAGGATTGTTTTTGCTCTTGAGTTCCAGGCCAGCTAGAGTCCACAAAAACTGGATGTGGTGGTCCAAGCTACTCCAGAGGCTCCAGCAGTGGAATCACAAGTTTAAGCCCAGCCTGGGCATCTTAGCAAAACCCTACCTCAAAATACATTTTTTTTACGAAGGATTTGGGGTGGTGAACTTCTTGCCTGGCATGCACAGGGTCCTGAGTTCAGTCCCTAATGCTGAAAACAAAGTCCTTTCAATGAAAAGAAATCAGCCTTTGTTAGGTCTCCTTGGCATTGGTCCTTCCAGTGACGTCCTCCCTCTGCTCCTCCCGGCCTCACTTTGACCCTAATGTCAGGGACGCCCAGACCTGGACGTTGGATCAGGTAGAATGCAGCACCTGACCTCAGCCAGTGCCAGCTGTGAGCTGTACACGGCACCGTCCCCTGGGAACATCTGCAGGCTGCTATGCTTGGCTGCACACTTCCGCCTCTGTAGCACTTCATTTATGTATTTTGAAAAAGAGAGAGAGAGAAGGGATGGGGAGAACAGGAACAGAGGCATTTATGACGTGGCACACACGGGGGGTCAGAGGACAGCGTTTTGTTCTCTCCTATCGAACCCAGGTCATCGGGTTTGTGTGCAGGTCCCTGACCCACTGAGCCACCCCTGACCTTCAACTTGCTGATCGTCAGTGAGTCAATGTGAGGGAAATGATGAAGCTCATTTTGGACATCATGAATCATGTGTCCTGAGATAGTTTAGTCTCAAATTTTTTCCTCATTTTGACTTCATGCGTGAAAATGGACCAGAAAGGAGCCTTGGCTATGTGCTGTTACTTGGTGTGACGGTACTAACTGGGTGGTGTGCAGCCACATGAGAATCCTAAGTGTGGGAGAAGTTGGTTTATTAGGAACCAAAGCAGGTCTTTTAGCATGAGCTCTGGTCATCAGCCACCCTTTTCCTTACTTATATCCTGCACATGTTCCGGGTGTGTAAATGTGGTGTATGAGTGGCCCTCATATTGCTGATTCTCTTCTTCTGTCGTATCAGGGAAGGAGCTGCTGTGTTTTGGAATGTAAAAGACAAAACCGTAAGTATAAACAGTGTAGAACTGTAAAAACTTAGTTTCCTAAAATAAACTACCCAGAACTCAATAATCTGAATATGTGGGAGACTAGAAAGATGGCTAGGCAGATGAGGCGCTGGCCCCCATTCCCAGCTACCTAATTTCCATCCCAGGGGAGACACGACTTCCAAAAGTTGTCTTCTGATCCTAGCCGTGCACTATGGTATGCATGTGTGTGCCTCCTCTCTAGCTCGCTCGCTCGCTCACTTACCCACTCTCATTCTTTCTCAAATAGATAACCAAATAATAATCTAACTTCTTTGTCCTATACTTTGTGATATTTATCCATAACTCTCATCTTCCAATATACATTGTATTTTAGGTTAGATTATTTTTAAGTTTTCTATAATATCCTTTCTCTGGGCATACAGTAATTTATCAAGAACTCAAAACATTCCAGCAAGACAATAAGAAAGTCAGATTTGCATGTGATAATGTACAAAATAAATAATGCATGCCCAGTTTATGGGGAGCCAGTTAAATTGAATCCCATAGAATATAAAACTTTCTAGGTCATCTTCATAGCAAATACTTTCTCTGAATTTGCTTTACTTCAACCTTTTGGAAGCAATTTTCATAGTCATGAAAAGACTAGAAATAACCAAAAAAAAATCAAATAGTAGAAAGTTTGATGGGTAAAATTTCATTCTGTGCGTGTGCGTGTGCGTGTGTGTGTGTGCGTGTGCGTGTGTGCGTGTGTGTGTGTGTGTGTGTGTGTGTGAGAGAGAGAGAGAGAGGACACTGTGTGTCCCTGTGAAGGACCAAGGGTGACTTTGGGAATCATCCTGGATTGCTTCTACCTCCTTCTTGCTTCCCTCTGGGATTTCTCAGGCTCCACCCACCAGGGTCAGATATGCAAGCCACCATTTCCTCTTGGCATTTTTACATGGGACCTAGGATCAGAACTCAGGACCTTCTGCTTCTGACCCCTGAGCCATCTCTCCAGCTTTTTTTTTTTTTTTTTTTTTTTCCTAGTGGTAGGTATCACGGGAGCTTCCACCTTGCTAGTCAAGCACTGTACACTGATCTATGCCATAGCACATGTTTTTTTTTTGATTTGGCAGTTCCTCAAGAAATAGTTCCCCTACGCCCCAAAGATATGTGCATAATGATATTCAGATGTTGTGATGGTACAGAGTAGAAATCCCCCAAGGACTGACATTTAGGGTGTTAAATAAATTGTATTTTCTCCATTAAGAAGCATCATGATCGGGTTGGCAAGATGGCTCAGGGGTTAAACCTCTCTGCCTCAAAAGCAGAAGTACAACAGCAGCCTCTACTTCTGCTGGTCCTGTAAGGTGGAGCCTGGGAAGCTCCAGAGCAAGGCAAAGACAAGGTGTCATAGTCCAGGGTGATTCCACAAGTCACCCTTGGGTCTCCACAGGCACACACAGTGCCCTCTGACACACACAGACACACACATAAAATTTTTTAAAGATTGGGGGGGAAAAAAAGATCAGCTTTGGCCATATAGTAGGTTGGAGACCAGCCTGAGCTATATGAGACCCTGTCTCAAAAAAGAGTCACAGTCAAAATACTCATATACATAGCATAGTCTGCTTCATATAAAAAGCACACATAGTTGTAGAAAATGGATGTGTGTAGGATTTGGTCCTTAAATGTACAGGAGAGTTTATTCATGGCTGTCCACCGGACCTAGGGTTTCTTTCTGAACCTTTATGTGGCCGTAATTTTTACTAGTAGTGGTACCTGTGCACAAACCTGGCACGAGTTCAGTCCCCGGAGCCTACATGGTAGAGAGAGCTGACTTCCAGAACTTGTCCTCTGACTCCACTTTCCACCTCTCTCCAGCCTCTATCATGTTTTTTTAATATAATTTTCCAATACATTTTTAGAGAGTTAATAAAAACCATTATGTGAGTAGTGATTTTCTTTGAGTTGTAGGATGTTAATTTTTCTTTTCTTGTTTTTATGCTTATCTGTACTTTGCAAATATCAAAACAAGTAAACCTGACATTCTAACTAAGTTAGGATCACAGCGAGCTTGCCTAAAAACAAAAACGCAAAACACTACCGCAAAGCCATCAGAAGCATCGCAAGCATTAACCCCGCCTTAGACGTTGCAGCTGCTTGTCTGTGGGAGTCCATGTAACTGTCCGTGTCTCTCTCTCCCAGATGAAGCACGTGCTGCAAGTTCTAGAGAAGCATGAGACGCAGCCCTATGAAGTGGCACTGGTGCACTGGGAGAATGAGGAGCTCAACTACACCAAGGCAGAGTGAGCTGCTGTCCTGGGGTTATGAAAAGGGCCCTGGAAGCAGTCACTGCTTGGGACTGTGGAGATGCGGTTTAAGAAAAACGGCCTTGGCACAAAGCCTGAGCCACTGGCCAATGGGGTTATCGTGTACTTTGCATAGGATCTCAGGTTAACACATGCAGAAGTGCTGCTCCATGTGTGATCCATGTTTGTTAATGTGTTGCTCCACGTGCAATCTAGGGTCAGCACATGCAGACCTGCTGCTCCACGTGCGATCTAAGGTCAGCACACGCAGACCTGCTGCTCCACGTGTGATCTAAGGTCAGCACACGCAGACCTGCTGTTCTGGAGGGGAAGTTTCCAGGCCAGCTCCTGTGCAGGCATTGGCACGAATTTGTCACGCTGCCCCAATAAGGTTTTCTCTTCAGTTCCCCCAGGGTTGTTCTCCTTTCCTCCCACAGGGGGCAGTCGAAACTCCACAGAGGAGAAATCAAGTTGAATTCGGAACTGGATGTAGATGACATCATTCTCGAAAAGTTTGCTTTCTCCAATGCCCTTTGCCTTTCAGGTGAGTCTCCTGCTCTAGGTGGATACCCAGCCTCCCTTCACCCCCTGGGACCTGGGCAGCACTTCACAGCAGTCAGCAGGACCTTAGCATTCATTCCTCCAGGCTTTTCTGAATGAAAAAGTGCCAACCGTAGGGTCTGTACTAGTGGCTCGCTGCTCATTTACTGCGTCGGTCAGCAGGCCTTCCCCAGCACCCTTCCCTGATCTCTGATCCAGACAGAGTGGGCCAGGATGTCCTAAAGTCCTGTGCCTTGTGCACAGGAGCCCCAAGTCGGGCTGCCCCATCCTATGGGGGAGTCTCAGGGGTCTCTGCTTTGCTGTGGGTCTGAGAGTGGGAGGGAAGCCAGGGCACCTCACTCCCCACCACAGAGCCAGCCCAGCAGCTGGCGCACCTTGCACCTGTGCCCTGGGCGACCAGGACTTGTCAGCCATATAGGCCGCTGGGCTAGAGCACCCTGCAGCGTCCCTGTTTTTTCTTACTTCGTTGTTCAGCAGTGTAACGATTTTTCTAGCTTCAAAAACACCTTTGCTTTCTTTTTGTTCTGAAATTGCTTTAAATACTGTTGTCACATTGCCTTCTTGTGTTTTGGTATAGCTTGTGAGGCAAAAATGTCCCTCATTCAATCTTTATTTTTTTAATCTGGGGATTTCAAAACAGGGTCTGACTATGTAGCCCAGACTGAACTCAAACTCTGTATCCTGCCCTGACCTCTCAGCCTTGGGGTCAGGGTTACAATGTGTCCTGTCCCCATGCCAGCTGCCCGTGTACTGCTTCAGCTGTTACTGAGAGGCGGCAGAGGACTGTGCACTCACACAGGTTACATAAAAAATGCATCATGATAAAGAGATCTTCTGTGTTCATTTCTTCACAGTGAAACTGGCTATTTGGGAAGCATCACTGGATAAATTCATCGAGTCTATTCAGTCTATTCCAGAGGTAAGTATACCAAGTCAGTACTTGTTCTCAAGAATCAATTTATTTCTCAATGTAACAATATGTACATGAGTGTAATGAAATATTAAGTGCTAGACAATGGTTGACATGTCAGTGTTCCCCCAAAGTCTAGCATGGATCAGAGGGAAGAAGGCTCCAGGCAGTAGGATCCTTAGAGGCAAGGGAGTAGCAGTCATAATAGAGTTCCCATGCTAACAGGGAGCCCAAGAAAGAGCCCTAGGATGGAGGACTCAGAGGGAGGTTTGGCATTCACAAAAAAGGATGTTCCAGGGATGGGAGGGAGGAAGGGGGAGGCACTGAGGGTGAGTGCAAGGGGGGAATGACTGGGGAGGGGAGGAGGGAAGGGGAGGATGGGGGTACCTATTGAGCTCGTATGATTAGGAAAAAAAATAAAATGTGGAAGAAAAAACCATATTAAGTGCTAGAAAAGCTATGTAGAATTTAAGAAAAAGTAGCCTTTTAGTTAACCTATGGTGATAAGAAATTTCATACTGATTTTTGACTTTTGAAAATGTCAAATCACCTTCCTATGATGGGACAGTGTTTTTAATAGAAGGGAAGGGAAGGTGCTGGATGCAGCTTAGGGGGAGGGCACCGCCTGGATGGACAAGACTGGGGCGCCGTGCTGTGCACTGGGAAAACAGTGAGACAAAGGGGGAAAAGTCAAACCTTTTCATCTAAGAAAGGGGACTGTCACTACTTGTTCATGGTGAACTAATTTTGCTAAATCATGAGAAAAGTAGCATGGAAAATACATATATTTAATCACATATACAAATATGCAAATATTTAAAGTTATATTAAAATTCAGAATACACTGAAAGTCAATTTGACTATAAGTAGTTGTCTTTACCTTGACAGAGTTATATAAATTAATTTTTGAGAAAAGAGACCCTGCTTTCCAGATAAGAGATTAAGGATATATCTTGTAGGAAGGCTGAAGAGGAGTGTGTTAGTTTTTCATCACTATAACAAAATACCTGGCATAGTCAACTTACTAGAAGGAAAGGTTTATGTTGACTCATGACTTGGAGGTTTCTGTCCATAGTTGGGCAGACACATTGGTTCAGCCTGAAGTGAGGCAGCATGGTGCAGCTGCTCAAACCACAGCAGCCAGGAAGCAGGGAGGGGGCAGAAGGAACAGGGTCCCCATGCCCCTTCAAAGGTGTGCCCCACTAGGCCCCACCACCAAAAGATTACAGCACTTTCTAGTAATATCACAAGCTAAGGACCAAGTTTGCAACACATGGGCCTCTGGAAGCTTTCAAGATCAACTGCAGTAAAGGGAAATGAAGAAAACTCATTTCTCTTCTTTGAACTTTGGGATCAGTTAAGACATGTATCAGGGTGAAGTCGTAAAAGAGTTATTTATATGAAATTAGCATTCCCCCCTTCAGAATGTGCTAGACTCATGGGGCTGGAGAGATGGCTCAGAGGTTAAGACTTTTCCTCACAAGCAGAAGGACCTGAGTTTGAATCCCACATCCCACATAAAAATGCCAGGTGAAAATGGCAGCAGCCTGCACTTACGGCTGTGGTTGGCAGAGCCTGGGCAGTCATAGAGGGATTCAAGGAAGTAGAAATAATCCCTTGATCCTCTACAGGGACACACAGTCACATATACACAAATAAAAAAACTTTTAAAAGTGCCAGATCCAAAGCCTGTGCCCATCTCTCTGTGGGCTGCACGGTGCTACATGCGCCCCAGGCACATCCTCTGCTGCTTTGTAGTGTTGCCCGTTACAGCGGCAGCCGCTGTAGGGATGGTTGCTAGAAGCAGACTGAAGGAAGGAAAGTATCCTGCCTGTTCTCTTGCGGAGTCACTCTCCCGGGGTCTGTATGTACCCAAGTTCTTGTGTTCAGGAGTCAAAGATTGAAACCAGAACATGCGTAGAAGATTAAAGCAGGTTTATTGGAGGAGAGAAAGAATGGAACTCACAGACTCCAGATGTGGAGTACCATGAGGGGTGAGGGGACCCTGGAGAACTCATGGACTCCAGACCTGGAATGCCATGAGGGGCAGGCACTGAAGATGGATGCCAGGGTCAGGTATATTTATACTGTTAGGCAAGCCTTGGAAAAATGGCTATTCCTCATTGGTTAGCTCCAGTTTCTGTACACCTGATTGGGGTTTTTAGTCTTCTACGTCTACACCTGATGTTTTTTCATGGGACCCAGGATCCAAAAAGTCAGGACTTGCTGCATTTGAGACAGTGTTTTAACCCTGAGCCATCTCTCCAGTCCGGTCTTCTACAGCTCACTGGTCTGTCCATATTGGGCCCAGCTCAGTTGATCTAGTGCCAGAGCTCTGGAAGGGCTTATTTATAAAGGAGAACTGATCTTCTACATCCTTTCAGGAACAGAGGGTTGGGGGAAGTTGGCGAAGGGTGTCTCCTTCAGGGCAATCCCAGCAGTGGGAGATGACCTTCCAAGACCTTCAGATCTTTCCAGTATGGCTGCTCTGAACCTGCCTAAGTTCCATCCAGATGCGATTCTTTAACTTTCTCTGTCTGTGGTGAAGGTGAGTCCACCAGAGGCAGAGCCACAGATGTGGAGCCTGCTGACAGGTGCTTCCCTTCCCAACAGGCTTTGAAGGCTGGAAAGAAAGTGAAGCTGTCTCACGAAGAAGTCATGCAGAAAATGGGGGAACTCTTTGCCCTAAGGTAATTTTTCTCTTGTAAATGAAATATTTTTAACTTTTGTGTGTGTGTGTGTGTGTTTGTGTGTGTATGTGTGTGTGTGTGTGTGTGTGTGAGAAGGTACTGTGTGTCCCTGTAGAAGACCAAGGTTGACTTTGGGAATCATCCTGGATTGCTTCTACCTCCTTTTTGCTTCCCTCTAGGATTTCCCAGGCTTACTCCACCAGGGCCAGAAGAACAGGCTGCCACTGTTTCTATCTGACTTTTTTTTTTTAACCTGGGACCTGGGATCCAATCTCTGGACCTTCTGCTTTCGAGACAGTCTTAATCCCTGAGCCATCTCTCCAGCCCAAATGAAATATTTCTTATATTCTACAATCTACCAGAAATATTTTTTATACTCTACAATCTACAAGAAAACATTCCTAGGCTGGCAAGTTGGCTCAGCGTAGGGCATTTGCTTACAAATCTGGGGACCAGAGTTCCATCCCTGGAAGTGCACACAGTAGGAGAGAACTGACTTCTCAAAATTGTTTTCCGACTTCCACCCCATGCACTGTGGTGTGCATTTTTTCTCTCTTTTTCTCATCCTCTCGAAGATTTTTTAAATTATTTTTCTATTTTACAAGCATATTGAGTACTCATCCCTGCTTCCCTCCATCCTTCCTCTTACCCATTCTCCTCTCTTCCTTTCATCAGTCCTTCCCACCTTCCTGCCTGTCTGTGTGCTTCTATGAACCCCAGGGTTCCCTCTGGCTTGTCTACTCTTGGGATTTAAGCCTTTGTGGCATGCCAAGTTGCCTATCTTTGGGCCACCCCACTGATGGGGGCATTTCCCCTCACTCATCAAAGATTTTTTTTTAATTTCCTGTAATTCTACAGTAAAGAGAACACATTTAACTTTAATGGAAAGTATGCTATACATGCCATTAATTATAAGCAGGAAACCTTTACCCATGAGAAGCAGCTGGCTGGAAATCCAGCATGTGAAAAGAACGAACTAGGCTACATTAGCAGCACCTGAATGTTCCTAGGGAGTAGGAAAGTCCTGGGATGTGGTGCATGTAGGCTCCCAGTGGAAATCCCACAGGGCTAAACAGCCTTTCTTCCACAAGGCTAAACAGTCGAAGGTGTCCTACTGTACCTCCTGGTGCTGAGAAATTCCAGAGCTGCCCAGACATTCCTGTTGTGGAATTTCAGTTAATATACTTGGGAAACAACCCCATATAGTCCTGCTTGGGTAGTCTGTCATATTCTCTACTCAGAAAAGCAAAACGTAAGGCAAAAGTTATAGTAACAGCTGTCAGGAGATTTTTATGATCCACCATTTGCAGATTGCCAAGTGGAAAGAAGAGTGTCCTAAGACAACAAGCACTTGAAATAAAAGCCTGCAAGAGTCTTTGCTTTGCTTTACAGTCCTTGCAGTTTTCTGTCACTGGGCAGGGTCCAGCTTTAGCTTGAGGAGGAATTCAGTGGAGGAATTCACAAATCCTTGCTCTGCGCCGGGGAAGGCTTTGTGCTTCAGCTTCTGACTCTCCCAGCTCAGGGAAGCTGCCTCTCCATCATGAAGAGTCCACAGTGACTCACGGCACACATGTTCTCTGAGAAGTAGGGCAGAGTACTGTCCTGCCCTCTTGCTAACGTACGTGCCTCTGAAAAGCAAATTATGACTCCAGACCTGAAGAATCAGGCTGAGTAGACTCCAACTTGGGAGGAGTTTCTACAGTGCCTGACTTTCCCTGAGTTTTTTTAATCTTTGCAGTGAAACTGCTTATGTATTGTTGCAGTTCACCTGCATGGTTGTTGATAAATGACCATCATATGGCTTAAAACAAGGGGTTTATTTTCTCTTATGATCATTGGTTAGTTCTTAGTCCAGCTTGACAGGAGAGTATGCATCATCAACACCAGGGCCCAGGGACTGGCCATACCATCACCACATAACGGCTGAGAGGGGGACAATCCTTACTTGCCAGACCAGCATGACTGGCCAAGTGTACACAAAGATACCGATTCTCTCAACCAGCTCTTTGAATTTTATTCCAGGGCCTAGTCCCACCCATCACGGACTGGGCCTTCCCCATCAGCTAGACAATCTCCTGCAGGTTTGCTCTGGGCTTAACTCAACAACTAATTCTCTACAAATGTATCCAGAGCCCAAACCCTCATTAGTCAAGTTGACACGTGTGCCTAACTATGACATGTGTTGAAACAAGTGTAGTCAGCCATGAAAAGATACAGGACAGGGCCACCAAGATGGCTCAGTGGGGACAGGTGCTTGCAGCCAAACCCAGGAACCTGAGTTGAATTCCCAGAACCCATATGGAGGAGAGAACCAATTCCAACAAGTTGTGCTGACATTCATATACATGTCATCTCTCTCTCTCTCTTACACACACACAGTGTGTAACAGAGCTGGGTGTACTAGGAGAAAAATGAAGCCACAAGTTACAGAGATGTTCATCTCCATCCTGATATGCACACATGTGCATGTGGGCAATCTTTGATTGGAGAGTTAAGGATCTGTCTTGCCAGGTAGGTCAGGAGGGCTTCCCATTGTGTCCTTTCATTTTTCTCTGAGGGGTTCCCTGTTTTGTTTTTTTTTCACAGTGAACAACCATTTATTCATTAAATATTCTAAAATTTAGATCTCTCATGTAAGAGGGAGACAGGAATTAGAGAAGGACAGGCTGGTAGTCCACACCTATGATCCAGAGGGTTCTTAGGCCAAAGATCTCAAGTGCGAAGCCAGACTGTACAAAGCTATGTCTAAGCTTCCCCCACAGAACAAGAGAGGAAGAATTACGTTTTTTGGTTTTTTTTTTTTTTTCCACTCATAAAAAGTTAAATAGCCCATAGCTCTTCCTCCCTCTTCCCCTCCCTGAACCCCCCCCCCTGTTCCCTCCCTCTTTTTCTCCTTCCTTTCCCCACTCCCTCCCCTTCTCCCAGTGGGGCCCCCCCATTCCTGGAGCATCCTTTAGTGTGTCTGTCAAACTTCCCTCTGGGTCCTCCTCTCTGATGAGGTGTAAGGACCAAGTAGCATTGCCTAGAGCTCCTTTTTGTGTTCCCCTTTAGTATAGGAACACTATTGTGGCTGTTAATCCCTTGCCTCTAAGGATCCAGTGTCTGTGATCCATACTAGACTTTGGGGGTTCAATGATATGTTGGTCATTGCGCAGGTCATACAAAGTCCTATTTTGATTACTTCAGCCCTAACTTGTATGGAGTATCTTGCATATCGTTGCTCCTCCCCATCTTTAGGCTCTTAACATTCTTACCGCCCCCTCTTCCGCAAATTTCCCTGAGCTTTAGGATGGGGAGAGATTAGGTTAGCCTGGTTCCAGGTGGTTGATGGAGAGTTTCTGATTTTCTGAATTATGGTTTGTGGATTTTTTTTCCAGTTTTGCTGCTCCTGCACCACCATTGGCTCCATCCTAATAGGTATTGGATGTCACCTCTTGGGGCGCAGTGTCTCCTCGCTGGAGTGTGCGCGTCCCGGGTGGGCGGGCAGGGAAAGGAGAATTAAGTATTTTTGCCTGTGCAGTGTTTGAATAATGATTGAAAGGAAATAAGAAGAACTTGATGGTTGCTAACCACAGGGCAGGAAAGAAAAAGTCAGAGATAATTCTTAGCTTTTTATCACCTTGATTTTTGAGCTATCTCCAAAAAAAAAATGTTTGGAAATTGTACTTTTTTTGTAATAAAAAAAAAGAAGCTTGGGTTGGAGAGGTGGCTCAGGGGTTAATTAAGCCTCTGCCTTGCAGGCGGAAGGTCCTGAGTTCGGATCCTAGACCCCATGTATAGTCGCCGGGCGGAAGCGGGGACGGCCTGCATTTCTGGCCCTGGTAGAGCGGAGCCTGTGAATCCCGGGCAGAGTAAACAAGGAGGAGGTGGAGGCGGTCCATGATGGTTCCCGAATTCGTCCGTGGTTCTACACACACACACACATGCACAATTGAATAAATAATAATAATAATAAAAATTTTTAAAAAAAGCTTATCAATTGTAATTAAGGGCTACCACGATGGCTGGACAGATAAAGCGCTTGCATACAAGCAAATTTTGCAATCTGACTTCTGTCCCCAGAGCCCACACAGTGGAAAGAGAGAACTGACTTCTGAAAGTTGTCCTCTGACCTCCACCCATGCAACCTGGTACAGACTTGCTTGCTTTCTTCCTCTCAAATATAATACTTAAAAAAAGTTGCAAACAAAATGAGAAGGTTGGGCTGGAGAGGTGGCTCAGGGGTTAAGCCTCCGCCTTGAAGGCGGAAGGTCCTGAGTTCGGATCTCAGATCCCACGTATAGACGCCAGGCAGAAGCGGGGGCGGCCTGCGCTTCTGGTCCTGGTAGGGCGGAGCCTGTGAATCTCGGGGCAGAAGGAGGTGAAGGCGTCCATGGTGGTTCGTCCGTGGTTCTACACATACACACACACACACAGACACACACGCGCACGCACATACACACGCATATGCACACAGTTGAATAAATAATAATAAAAAAAAAAGTTTAAAATGAGAAGGTTTTCTTTAGTTTATACATGGTATTGTTATTTAAGGAGTAAATTTTTAATTCTTTGGTCATTTATGTGTTTCACATATTTTGCAAAGATCAGCACATAAAATGTTTTCATACCAACAGTGCAAATGTGAAATAAAAATGATTTTAATGCATCATAAATAATTTCCTCTTTCTTAAGGCATTGTATAAACTTGAGTTCAGACTTCTTGATCACTCCTGATTTCTATTGGGATCGAGAAAACCTGGAGGAACTTTATGACAAAACCTGTCAGTTTCTTAGTATTACCCGAAGAGTTAAGGTATGTACTTTTCACGTTTGCCTGTGACATGTGGGACTAGTTTACAGTGAAGTATATTCAGCTGCCTTCAGAGGATGCTTGCTTCAGCCCTGTCTCTCCTTTCAACTTTTGGGGTGTCTTGAGGCAGGGTCAAACGCAACAGCCCAGGCTGGCTTGAAACTCACAGCTGTCCTCCTGCCTCAGTCACTGGAGTCCTGGGATTACAGTCACCAGCCACCACATCCAGCTCCACTTTCAGTTTTTCTGGTGTCAAAGGATATTCTGATATTTATTTGAAAGTCAAGTAAGGGCTAAAGAGATGGCTCAGGGGTTAAGACTCTGCTTCTCAAGCAGAAGGTCCTGAGTTCAGAATCCAGTCCCATGTAAAAATGCCAGGTGGAAGTGGTAGTGGCTTGCACTTCCTTCTGGCCCTAGTGAGCAGAGCCTGGGAAATCCCAGAGCAAAGCAAGGAGGTAGAAGCAATCCAGGATGACTCCCGAAGTCACCCTTGGTCCTCCACAGGGACACACAGTGCCCTCTGACACACACACACACACACACACACACACACACACACACACACACAGAAGCAAAAAGAACCCTCTACGTTGACAGTAAAACCATGAAAGTGAACGGCTGCAGGGTCAGATTGTAAGGAGAGACAAGAAGGCAATACAAGGGGTGCATAGGGTAAACATTTATACATGTGTATGAAAATGTCATAAAACCTATTGTTTTTTAAATGTCATGAACTCTAAATTTTTTAAAGGAAATAAAATGCTTCTGAGAAGTTAAAAGAAAATCTAGGCTAGTGTATGTATTGATGACTTGTCTTCCTGTTAAGCCAGTTTTGAAATTTCCTTTTAATGCACTTAGGGGTGCGTTATTTTCCTAGTTTTACAAGCATATCGAGTACTCATCCCTGCTTCCCTCCATCCTCCCTCCCTCTCATCTCTCTCAGTTCCCCTCATAATCCATTCCATATCAGGCTGTTTCTATGGACCCCTGGATTCCATCTGGCTTGTTTACTGTTGTAGGGAGTTAGGCCTTTGTGGCATACCAATTGCCCTTCCTTTGGGCCATCCCACTAATAGGAGCGTTTCCCTTCATTCATCCAACTTTAGTCCCCAAGGTTTCCACTGTATGTTCTTATCTCTCTTGAGTTCCTCCATAGTCTATGGGAGAATGTCATTATGCAGGTCTAGTGGGGCCAAGTCTCACTGCAGTGAGTTCCTAGATGCAGCAGTCCTGCCATGAATGGAGTGTTTATTATTCTACCTGGTCACATGACTTAAGTGGTAGAGAACTTGCCTAAATATGCAGGACCCTGGGTTTGGTCTTAGAGAGAGGAGGTCTTTTCATTTTTAAAAAATATTTGAGAGAAAATGAGAACCCATGCATGCACGGGTAGAAGTCAGAGAACAGCTTTCAGAAGCCAGTCCTCTCTTACCATGTGGGCTTCTGGGATTGAATTCAGGTTAACAGCTGTACAAGCAGGGGCCTTTCCCACTGAGCTGTCTCCGGGCCTGTTTTGAGACGAAGTTCCATTGTTAAACTTTGAAGCACAGGCCATCTTGTGGGGTGACAGGCACAGAGTCGGGAGAGATATTAAGTCTAGTCAAGAACTGAGGGCACCTCCCTGGTCAGATACCTTTATGCCAAACAGCTATTTTATAATGAAGATTAAGTGCAAATGTATGAGCATAAGAGGCACCATGAAGGGTTAGAGCCCCCACGAAAGATGAGTATTTCCACCCTTTCTTCCAGTGTTGTGAGCCCCGAGTTGATCCCTGCTGCCCACACAGCAGGAGAGTCATTCTCTGACCTCCACATGCACCGCCTGTGCACCTGCTCCCTAAAGAAGTTCCAAAATGGTCCATCCAATGAGGCCAGCTTTTACTTTGCTTTGGAGACCAAAACTAAGCGGTCAGAAAAATGAAGGGACAGGGCTGGAGAGGTGGCTCAGGGGTTAAGCCTCCGCCTTGCAGGCGGAAGGTCCTGAGTTCGGTTCCCAGATCCCACGTATAGACGCCAGACGGAAGCGGGGGCGGCCTGCGCTTCTAGTCCTGGTAGGGCGGAGCCTGTGAATCCCGGGGCAGAAGGAGGTGGAGGCGTCCATGGTGGTTCCCGAATTCGTCCGTGGTTCTACACATACACACACACACACACACACACACAGACACACGCGCGCGCACATGCACACAGTTGAATATAATAATAATAATTAAAAAAAAAAAAAAAAAAAAAAAGAAAAATGAAGGGACAAAGGAAGTGGCGTAGACACTTCAATGTGGAGCCTGGGCATTGCCCATGAGGCAATGTTTCCCTCGGCCCGTGAGAGCTTCCACATGCAAACCCAGTGACATTAGTTCCATCCCTGGAAGTCCATATGGTGTATATGTGTGGTCTTCTCTCTGAAAAAAATAAAAAACATAAAAATGTTTCCCAACTTCTAGAGAAACACATAGATCTAAAGTCAGCGTGGAACTACTCAGTACTCAATTCAGGCTCTAAATAGGATCCATCCTGTCTCTGTACCATGTGCTGCCCCACCCCCAACCAGTTTTCGAGGATTTCAAATGCAGGATCTATACTGTTTCAGAAATGCCATCTAGTGGTCAGCTGCAGCAGTGCAAGTGCTACCGTTGGGTTTAGTGGTTTATTGAGAGATGGGCACATGCATGGTTGGCCAGAGAACTTTGGGAAGTCAGGTCTCTTGTGTGGGCTCCCAAGAATAAAACACATCGTCAGGTTTGCAGACAGACCTTAGCACTGCAGCCAATTTGTAAATGAGATGTGAGATGAGGACGTAGGAGTACTCTGTAGCCACTTTGATGTATACTGAGGACTGGGTTCAGGTTGACAGTTTTGCATGGCAAGTGCTTTTACCTGCCCAGCCACCATGCCCACCCAGTGCCTGGCATTTTCTTAACTTCCCCAAGGTATGTGCGGTTAAAGTGTTTCTATAGGAAGATGTCTTTCTGGGAGGTAAGATTGGCCAATCCCAATTTTTTAAAGGTAATTCTATGCCATCTTCATCACGTTTCATTAAAGGCCCAGTGGTTTTAAATGTCTGCACCCAACCCCATCATGCTGGGTTCAAATCCCCAGATCCCACAAGGTAGCAGGAAAGGACCAGCTCTGACATGCGTGGGTTCCTTTCTCCCAGTTTCGACTTTCCCTTTCCTAGCTACTTCAAAGCCCAACAGGGCTGGGTGCAGAACTGTTGGTGGAATACATGCCCTGACCTAGGCTTGATTCCCAGCACCCCAAAACCAGGTGTGGTGGCATACAACTGTAACCTCAGCCCTGGGGAGGTGAAAGCATTTTATCCCAGCTACATCTTCAAGGGTAACCTGAACTACTAAGAAATGCCGTCAGTTTAAAATGAATGAAAAGCTGTAATAGGCCAGCCAGTAGATGGCCAAGTGGGTGGACACCTGCCCCCAAACGACCCATTTGAGCGCAGAGAACACACCTGGTAGAGAAGATTCCTCCCAAGCTCTCCTCTGACACTACATATCCATACCCACTTAGAAGGCAAATATTTAAGAGACAAAAATCTAAAAACAGTGACTGGTTTCTTTAGGGACTGAGGATTATCTTCACTGTAATAACTACAAAATTTTGAATTATGTGACCCCCATTACTTACCCTCTTAAACTGTTCCAGTATTTCAATTTTTCTTGTAGGTCATGAATGAGAAACTTCAGCACTGCATGGAGCTGACAGATCTCATGCGCAACCACCTGACTGAGAAGAGGGCCCTGCGGCTGGAATGGATGATCGTTATCCTTATCACCATAGAGGTGGGCAGCGAGTGCCAGTTCCCCTCCACTCAGATCTGGCAGCAGGAAAGATGAAGTATCTGGCAACTGCATTGTTAACATTTTAAACAGTCCTGTGTTTCACACTTGTTCTGGCCCTCAGTGTAATGTACAGCCCACTTTCAGATCTGCTCCATGCTGCACACCTACAACTACCTGACTGAGTCACTTTTCATTAATCATAATTGGGAAAAATACTGCAGTTTGTACTATTTGGTTGATTGCCTTGAACTTACTAAGTCTCGCTTTTTGCCATCCTAAGGTTATGTTTGAGCTGGGCCGAGTGTTTTTCTGAACCAGTGTCTTCAAGAGATGGTGCCAGTTCTGCAATCAAAAGTCAGTGTTCCCATCTGGGTCATCTAGTAGGTATGATTTTAAATCAAGACTATCAAATGGACATGGTGGTTCAATTGTAATCCCAGCATTTTGGACACTGAGACAGGAGATCATGAATTCGAGGCCACTCTGGGCTACAAAAGTTCCAGAGACAAACAGGCTCCAGTCCGTAGGAAACTTCCTCCCCCCTCCCCCAAAAAAATGCTGGTTGTGATGGCACACACCTGTAATCCCCACATCTGGGAAGCAGAGGCTGTAGATTCCAGGTTGAGGCTAGCCTGGGCTACAAAATTGCAGGCCAGCCACAAACCACATGGTTGAAAAAAAATTCTCAGCTCATAAGTATCGTTGCCTAAATAAAAAAAATCATGAAGAACTTATGTTTGGGTTATTCAAAAACCATTGTATTTCATTAACACATCTAGAAACTTGCAGTACCTCTTAAAGTCAAAATAATTAGATTTTTGTCCCTGAGAATCCCAGTCCTGGAGTGGCTACCTAGCACACAAGAACTCAAGGCTGAAATCAATGCCCAATGCAGGCTTTATGGCAGAAGTAAGTTGTGAACCTATTTTAGTGGCTTAAATTTCAGTGCAACTGTTTACGAACCAGTGTATCTTATTTATCAGTATTTTTGTCCACTCACTATCAAGACGAAATCTTCCTACAGAGACACTTTAATTCTACACTTTGGGAAACTAAGAAAATACCAATGAGCGGGAGAAATGGTTCCAGGGTTAAGCCTCTTCCTCACACACTAAAGAACCAGAGTTCAGATCCCAAATCCCACTTAAAAACAGTGGAAATGGCAGTGGCCTGCAATTGGCCTGGAAGGCAGAGCCTGGGAAACTCCAGAGCAGAGCAAAATAAAGGTAGCAACAGTTACCCATCCTGGGGCTTCCTCGGGCACACACAAGAAAATACCATCTGCTGGGTGGGCATGATGGCTAGGTAGGTTAAGAGCACTTGCCACACAAAGCTGATAGTTTAAGCCAATCCCCAGAGCCCACATGAAGGTGGATGTCATATGGGTGACTAAATCCTGACCTGCCTGTGCACCATGGCTGGCACACACCCGAACTCTCATACCACACAAGTTTGTATCTAATATAAAGAATTTAAACACCTGTTTTTTTAGCAGCTGGTTTTTGAGACAGAGTTTGGCTGTGTAGCCTGTATTACACACACACACAATGTGGGTACTCCATACACATGAATATGAAAGAAAAAATTATCATAAAATCAGGACACCTGTGGCCCATACCCACCATTCAAGTATTATAAAGCCTGCTCCATCTCACCTGGTCATGCTCACAAAACTCAGTATCCATCAGGTACCCTAAATTACCTGGCTGGCTCTATTTTAATAGCCTTTAAACACTTTAAAACCATTGGTCAAAGCCACATGACGGACAATTTGACTGGTCACTGTAGTTTCTTTAAAACAAAGCTATTAAATCCCTTGATCAAAACATGCATTTACAGTAAAAACTGAAACTTCCACTACCGGTGGCTGCCAGATGGCATTACAACTTTTAAATACCCTAGAAAAGACATGAACATTAATGTCTGATGGCCGTAACACATTAAAATATGTTTCAATTCACAAATAGTATTTTACAAAGAATGAAAAGCATAAAAAAGACTCATCAACTTTTTATTAAAAGTTTTCTGGGGGAAATGTAACAAAGTGGAGTGGCAGGATGTAGAATTACAGAGTTCACCATTTAAAGGATCACATTATTTAAAGGTTATTATTCTGCTACATACAACTTTGAAGATGGCAAACAATTGACAAAGATCAAGTATGCATGATACACTGGAAGTTGCTTTTTCGGTTATTTAACTAATTAAATTAACTCAAGTTATAGAACTAAATTTTTAGCTACAACACAAGCAAAAAAATTAGGATCACCACCTCTGAGCCAAAAAATTAAACCAGAATACTGACTACATGGTTTCAACATTGTCCCCTCCAAGTCCCCCAAAGGTAGTATTAAATGTGTTCTACCCACTGAGTTTAGGAAGACCAAAATAGATTGAATTCTTGCTTAACACTAACCTCCCTGGAATGGAGCTCAGTGGTTAAGTATTCTCTAGATTCAATCTCAAACATTTTAAAGTGTACAATTCTGTAACTATAGTCCAACGTTCCACGGGTAAAGGCAGGAGGACCAACTTGGATTTCAAGACTTGTTGAGTTGAAAAAAGCCAAAACCTAATTTTAAAAAATTGCATTTTTTTTAAAGTTTAAGATTTCTAACATTTATTTTGTGAATATGTACACGCATGCACAAACCACTGTATGTGTCGGTCAAAGGGCAACTTGTGGGACTTGGTTCTTTTCTTCCACTGTGTGGACTCCAGGGATAGAACTCAGGTCTCCAGGCTTCGTGGCAAGGGCCTTTACCACTAAGCAAACTGGCTGGCCTCAATAGAGTGGTCTCTTAGTTAATGTCTTACCTGTCACATTATCAATCCATGCGAGTAAAAAAAATACAACTCGGGGGCTAGAGAGGTGGCTCAGGGGTTAAGCCTCTGCCTTGCAGGCAGAAGGTCCTGAGTTCGGATCCTAGATCCCACGTATAGATGCCAGGCGGAAGTGGGGGCAGCCTGCGTTTCTGGTCCTGCTAGGGGGAGCCTGTGAATCCCGGGGCAGAGTAAACAAGGAAGGTGGAGGCGTTCCATGGTGGTTCCCAAATTCGTCCGTGGTTCTACACACACACACACACACACACACACACACACACACACACACACACACACACACACATACATGCACACACGCGCACACCATACATGCATAATTGAATAAATAATAAAAATAAAATAAAAAATAAAATACAACTCAGATTAAATGGAAATCAAGCCAAAATCTTCAGAACCCTTCAGCATCCCTGGCCATAATCAGTGCTGGGGATAAACCCAGATAGGCCCTAACACTCAATAAGCAAAAACAAGGGCTGATGCTGAAAAGATGGTTCACCACAAATCCCACACTAAAATGAATAGGTCTTTACAAATCAGCACAGCCCAGATTTGGGCTTTTCTATGCCGGCTGTAGTCGGTAAAGTTCGGGGGCCCCTCCTGCTGTAGTAAGGACTCTCCCCAATACAACCTCACACCCTCTGAAACGCAAGGTTAACTGGGCAAGTGGAGAGGCAATAATTTTTTTGAGGCTGCCATTTTAAAGGAAGACTGGAGGTCACTATAACCATTACACTTTGAATTAACACTTTGAAAAGCAGCATTCTTATGCAGTTCCCACAACCAAAAGCAAAACACGAATTTAAAAAACAAAATGCTTCAATATCCACTAGACTGTTGAGTAAGCTTTCTCAAGTGTTCATTTTTCATCCAATTCAACAACTATTATATTTGTTGGAAGCTCTGAAGTACTGTCAATTCCAACATATAGTTCCTGCTTTCAAGAGTTTACAGTTGGGGCTGAAGAAATAACTTAGTAGTTAAGATTCTGTCTCACAAACAGAAGGTCCCAAGTTCAGATCCCAGGCCCCATATGAAAAATGTCATGCAGAAATGGCAATGGGCTGCACTTCTGGAAATCCCAGAGCAAAGTAAGGTAGTCTAAGTAATCCAGGATGATTCCTGAAGTCACCATTGGTCCTCCCATAGGGATACAGTGCCCTCTGATATGCACACACACACACATATAAAATATTTTAAATAAAAAAAAGCTTACAGTCTAATGAAGGCAATAGGAAACTTATTTGTAAAACGACATTCAAAACTTCACTGAAGTTTTGTACATGTGTGTATCACAGGCACTGGGTATGCCTGTGGACGCCCAAGGGTGACTTCAGGAATCATCATGGATTTCGCTACTTTGCTATCGAGTTTCGCAGGCTCCTCCTCCCATAGCCAAAAGTACAGACCGCCACTATTCCACCTAGAGATTTTTTGTTTTGTTTTTTGTTGTTTACGTGGGATCCTAGATGATGATTTGGGACCTTCTGCTTTCAAGGCAGAGGCTTAATCCCTGGGCCATCTCACCAGCCCCTCGTGATGTGCGAACTGAAGGCTTTCGGAGGGTACCAAAGTAACAATACTAGTGACTCGTCAAGTCTAAACCACTAGCCATAAGACTTTGAGTTCAAGATTCTGGTCTTATAAAGAAGAGGTTGGGGTTCTGCTACTCGAAATGTAGCTGGATATTTGTCTGATGGCTGACTTGTTGAGTTGGAATCGCTAACTGTCTCCATATCCCATTTCAGACTGTGACTAGCCGTCCAAACAGGAGATTCTGGATCAACCTGGCCCTCTACTTGGATCTGCTCTTCAGACCTTTCCCAACTCAGGACTGTTGCATTGCTACCCACTTTAATATGATCAACTGCTCAAAACAAGAGCTGCTCTACCAATGACCACCTAAATAAAATGCACCGCTGCCAACAATAGTTAACAGTTGTGATGGGGCTGTCCACACCCACAAACTTGTCTGATTCCAAAATGCATGTAACATGCACATGTCGACCACCACTGCTGGAGTCAGAGGCTGTGACCACCTGAAGGTCTACCCTATCCCCTCCCCGGTTTAGGAAAAGATGGGCATTGAGTATTTCCAAAGCATACTGCTTCTTCGCCCCTACAAAAGATAAAAGTCAAAAACATTTAAGTCAAGTATGTGTAGTACTCTTCCCTATAAACTGCATCACTTAAAACTATGTAATTACATATACATAATATGCTGGAAAACTCAAAACTACAGCATAGAGAACAGATGTCAGTTCAGGAGCTAGAGATAGAAGTGCAAATCTTGGAGGACAAAATTGAGGAAGATTTTTGAAGTGATAGATTTACCCTGTAACCTGGCAGTCAATACACAATGTATAATATATATTCAGTATACTGTACTGTACTTAACAGAATTACACATGGAAAAAGTCCAAAAATATATTGATCTCATCATTTATGAACAGAGCGCTAACATTTTATTCACAACTTCATACACCTAACTATATCCCTACTTGAGGTAAATAAGCACCAAGATGAAACATGATTCCAAGCGGATCCCAAACTATTCTGCACCAGCACTCACAGTACTGCTCTACTGTTCCGAGGTTCCAGCCACGGCCTCTTACAATAGTCAAGTTCTCTCATTCTGTTCCTACCTGACACACAGATAACATAAAGACATAACTATGTCTAACTTTCTGCAGCAGTAGAGATGTTCTATGTATCTGCTGTCCTGGCAGCTACTGAGCACATGGAGAGCTGCTGGATCCCACAGATCACACAAATGCAGAGAGAGCCATACACACACCACAGAAACAAGTAACTAACATGGTAACTCAAGGTAAATGTCACCAAACTAACCTTTCAAGACAGATTCCCAGAGCCCTTGGGTGCACGTTTACTCAGATTGCCTTACCCTGGTCTGCTCTGGAGCCCAGGTGCCTGTTCACACACACATCAGACAGGCTTCCTTCAGCTCTGTGAGGAAAACAGTCCTTCGACCACAAACAATTGCACACTACAAGCAGGTAAACCTCAGCAGAACAGTTTACTGTGGCTTAAACGGGGCAAGTGAGGGTACAGGATCAGGTACGGTAAAATGAGAATAATCAGTGCTGAAGGATACTTGCACACAAAGCCCAGGCAAGGCTCCATCTTCAGCAGCATCACACACCAGGTATGAAAGTGTATTTTCAGCTCAAGGTCATCCTTGCCTACATAGGGAGCCTGGTCTGATGTAGCTCCGGCAGACCATCTCAAATATTTATATGATAAACTTGCACAGGACTCCAAGCGGTAGCTGGGCATGCGGCACAAGACTGTAACCCCAGTGCTCCAGAGGCAGATGCAGGAGCAGCACCGAGCTCCAGGCTGGCTTGCGATAGTGATACTGTCTCAGAAAACATTCAGCAGTGAAGGCACCGGCACACAATCCTCAGAGTTCAATTTTCAGACCCCATGTGGTCGAAGAGACCAGCTTCGAACAGTTGTCCTTTACTTGCAAATGCGCACTATGGTACGTTCATGCCTGCTCCATCTTTCCACCCACAGCATTAAGAGAAACAGTAAAGAGCTTAAAGTTCTCATTCACCCACCCGTATTAACGTATTCCATGTATTACCCAGAAAAGCCTAATATATGGGGAGGGGGGAATTCTCCTGGGACTAGATTTTCTAAGTAGCTGTTGTATGTATGCATGCATGTAGCTGTTGGAGTTTCCCCTGCCTACACTGACATTACGGATGGGGTGGTCTCATCCTAGTCCATACACCACTTACCTTTTAACTAGTCTTCCAATAACACCCTTTGGACCCAGAGTTTCCAGGAGAATGTCACAGCACATGACACTGGCTGGCAGCATAGACCTGTAATCTCAGCTACTTGCGATAGGAGGCAGGACTGTTAAGGGAAAACCTGTTTGGGCTACTATTGAGCTTGAGGCCAGCCTGGACCATTTAATAAGCTCTTCTCAGAAGTAAAGAGGGCTTGGGTATGCTGCAGGCAAGAGCACCTAACAAGTATAAGCTCTGGGTTCAAGATCCCCAGTACTGCATAATGTAAATCTCCAGCATAAAGGAGTGATATGCATTTAAATCATCAGCTGTAGCTCCTCTAAAACCCTGCTCACTGGAATTAACTTACAGAGTATAATCTAATGATTGGTGAAGAGAGATCACCTGAATTCTATTCAAAAAGCTTAAATTCATTCATAAAGTACATTGTTTCCTCTGCAAACTCAGTTGGACAGGAGGGGACTAGTGCCCTACAAGGCCGCTGTGGTCATGTGGAGCCTATAAACCCACAATAGGGAACAAGCTCTCTATAATTTCTTAAAGGATTAAAGACAAATTCTTACCAGTCAACCTTGTCATCTTCATCTGAAAACAGATTGTTCACAAAAGTCAAAGATTTTCAGTTCCCTAGACAGTGGCCTTCGGCTGGTGATTACCTAACTTTTCTGGGCACTTCCAGTTGTGTTTGACTCACAACTTTTTTTTCACTTATTTTTTTAATGACTTTTTTATTATATGTATATTAGTGTACAATGTGTGTCCCTCTAAAAACCCAAGAGAGACTTTGGGAATCATCCAATTTTTCTACCTCTTTTTTTCCATTGCTCTGGGATTTCCCAGACTTTGCCTTCCAGAGTTAAAGTGCAGACCTCTGCCATTTCCACCAGGCATTTTTACACGGGATCTGAGATTTGAACTCGGATCCTTCTGCTTGCGAGGCAGAGTCTTAACCTGACTCATCTCCCTGGCCTGTTTTCATTTTTTCATTTTGAGATGGTATCTCACTATGTAAACAGAGGAACTAGATGCCTTTAAAAAATAGTAATAACCTAACTAATTTCTCACAGACTGGTCTCAGCAAGATTTTTTGTTCAATTCTAATTCGCCCAAGAACTGGAAAAATATAGAACTGATCCAGCTATTAAAATATGCCTATAACTTATGATATTCCTTCTCTGACAAGGGGTGTGGCTTGTTTTCTCAGACCTGGAGTGGTGCTTCAGAGGACAATCTACAGGATGCCACCACAGCTTCTGTGCTCTGCAGATTGCCTGCACTGCGGAGGTCAACTACCACCAAGCTGTAGGGAGACACTGAAACCTTCAAAACCTGGGGCCTTGGGCTGGGGAGATGGCTCGGATTAAGCCTCTGCCTCACAAGCAAAAGACCTGAGTTCAGACACCCAAATGCCACCTAATCAGACACCCAAATGCCACCTAAAAATGCCAGGCGGATATCTGCTGTCTGCAATTCCAGCCCTAGAAGGCAGAACCTGGGAAACCCCTGAGCAAAGCAATGAGATAAGAGCAATCCAAGATGCCTCCTGATACCACCCTTTAGGCCTCCACACACATTCAAGTGCCTCTTTAACTGGTGTGTATACACACACACACACTCACCAACCACTAATGACTTCAGAGTGAGCTACCTTGGAGGGAGATTCCAGTGGGTCCCAGTCAATATCTAGACTTAACTCATAAGAAGCTCTGACCTATAGTTAGACCTATAGTTATACTACCCCCAGATTACCACATGACAGAAAAGGACACAACAGTGTTTCTCAGACTGTGGGTCCTAATCTCTGTAGTTGAGGAAATTAAGGCAGCCAATCAACTTCACACGTTCACACTTGTAACCCCAGCACTGGAAGGTGGATATAGGACAATCAATAAGGATGGTCTGGATAACAAGAGCCACTGTCTCGAAATAAGTATAGGAGCCCATTCATTTTAAAAAGTAAACAAGTAAAACTTTAGCAGCGTATTCCTTAGAATTGTAGTTGAAACTGAATACCTAAAAGTCTATACTGCCCTTAAAACAAAAAGTTCCTTCGAGTACAGGGAACCATTGTAGTACTATGAGCTCAGAACAACTATAAAACAAGCCATTTCCAAAACATTCTGTGACTCAGTCATTGAAGACACTGAAAAAATGGTCTGCCTTTTTTTCTGTCTGCTACATGTTCATGGCTGGCATCCTCCATCCTCCACTTGATTAGGTGCAGAGATCACACACCTAACCCAAACACATCTTTTCTCAAGCACACATTAAGCTTGTTCAAAAACAAAGAGCCCTTAGGTGACCCAGACCTGGAAGACCACCTGGAAAGTAGTCACTCTCCTACTTGGGTACTCAACAGGAAGCTTCCCGAGACCAGCGAAGCACTGTGCTGCACTTCTTTTTGGCAGCTCTGGGAATTGAGGACCTCACACATCACTGGCAACAGCCAGTCCTAAGCAGCAAGGAATCTAATCACATCACTTCTGTTACTTTTTTAATAAAGTGTATCAATAAAGTGTAATTCTTAAAGGAAATTCAGTCTTCTACTATAGAGCACACAGCTCACAAAGTTTCATCAAAGTGATGGAAAAAGCCACAATGGAACTACTCTCTTCAAAACACAGATGTGTACTTTCATGGTTGCATCTCCGCAGAGCACAAACCAAATATTTCAGCCGCACAAACCTTTGCAGAATATTTACTTTTTGACAAATCTACTTACTGTACTATTTTCTTTAAAGTAAAATGTATCAGACTATTTGTGAACTCCTAATTTGCTACACTTAATTTTCAAAATATCCAAATCAATCAGTTCCTAAGTGAAAATGACAACTTAAGTACTATTCAATTTAAGCTATCTGTGGCTGGCAGGTGATGCACTAGCCCCTCTGGCAGGGTTGCTGTTTTTTGCACACCTTTGCAGACAGTCTCTCTCCATCTGCTTCTAGTCCACAAGGCGAAAAACAAGAGATAGAGTCCATACAGCTCTCCTTACAGTATTAGCTGATGGTGACTGAAAACCAAAAAAACTATGTATCTGGCGAAGTCAAAGCAGATTCTTTGCCTTAAAAATTGCAGCAAAAGCAACCCGTTCTCCATTTGTCAGCAAGAGGTCTAGAAGTGTCTAGTATGTGCTTCACAGTACAACCTTTTTGAATGATACTTTGAAGGCTTACTCCTGGGTTTATGTCTATAAATCTATAGAGTACTGCGAAAGTACTCATTGATTTTAAAACTCATGGATAGGTCGGTGAGGTGGTGTACCCCAATAATCTAAGCACTGTTGCAAACAGAGGCAGGAGGTTCATCCCAAGGTCGAGGTCAGTCTGGATGATGATATTGTCTTCAAGCCAGCCAGAGCTATATAGTAAGACCCTGTTTCACAAAATAAAACAAAATTTAAAAAGAACAGAAAAACTTAGGTACTCCAGACACAACAGGCAAGCCCAATAGGCTCAATCTAAAACTCCAGTATTTAGGTTTGCTGACTTTTTCTTGAAGACTGTGCACCAGTTTGCCCTCCTGAGAACTCCATGAATACCATTTTAACGTTTCCATCCTCGGGGTATGCCAGTGCCAAGGCCAGCTTTGAGGCTTTGGTGACAGCTAGAGACCACTTACATCAGGATCAGAATCTGCCTGTGAGACATCTACTGTTCCACAACCCTGAGCTGATCTGAAAGGAAATTCAAGGTGGTGTACTCACTTTGGGGTCACTACAGCTACACAGTTGCCCACTTTGTTTTTCCTCCTCCGCAGCAGTGCAGCAATGGGATGGCTAGAATTCAAGACTTGAAGGAGGGACACTACATTAGTCTTCATACAGCAACCTATGCACCAAGCCACATGTATTTGGGCCAGGTTATGAATCAAAACTGACACTCCAACAGGTTGGCATACTTTAAAAACCCAAGTCAGGAACTGCTGCCTTATCCTACTTTCAGTGCTCATCCTTCAACTTGAGTCCTCAAAAGGGGTGAATTGCTTGCAAAGAGACAATTCTAGCAAAATGGCAACAGCAACAAGAAAAGCTTCAAAATGTTAAGAATGACCATAAGGGAATAGAGAACTCTCCCGCCCTGTGGGCCTGTGGCAGGATAGACCTATCAAAGGATTTCCCAGACCTCTACACTGCTAAAGTCTGGCAAGTCTGGGATCCACTCCACCAACCCCTCAAAGACCAAAACGTAACTTGAGTAATGTGTTCGTGGACCACAAGCACCCTCTGCAAACTTCTGGTGTTTCTGGATCAAATCATCGAATATTAAAACTCAAGGAAGCAAACCAACTTTCGAGCCTGGCCAGAGCTCACCTACGTAAAGGAAGCACCACCAACTGCACGCAGCACACACAGCTAGCTCTCTCTCCTTCAGTCCCATTTCCCAGCGACCAGCCCCGGCATCGGGCGGCTCGCAACAGCCCACTCCGCCTCGCGCCTCACGCAGGAAAGCAGCACCGGGAAGCCCCAGGGACAAAGGCGCAGAGGCTCGAGATGTCAGTCAAGCATCTCTGGACCGAGGATGCGAACGGCCCTCCATCGGCATCCGCGGCTCCTCCCGGTACACGCGAGGCCTGTGACTCCAGCCTCCCGGCCCGGCAGGCGGAGAGAAGTTCCTCGCCGCGGCCGCACATGGCCTGCAGAAGTTTGGCTGGAGCAGCGAGCCGCGCCAGGGTGGGAGCGGCAGCGCGGGGCTGCGGGCGGCGGCGGCGGCGGAGCAGCAGGAGGCGGAGGCGGGCGGGGGAGGGGAGCGGCTGGGGGGCGGAGGGGGCTCTTGCCGCCACTGCTCTCACGCCGCCTCTCCCCCCCGGCGGGAGCCGCTCTCAGCCTCTTTGCACTAGTAGCTCCGCTCTCTCGGTCATGTGACCTTAACGTAACCGGACAGGAAAAGCCCCGCCGCCGCCGCCGCCGCCGCGCCGGAGACACCGACCGCGGCGGCAGCAGCAGCAGCAGCAGCAGCGGCGGCGGGAGGTCGGCTCGGCCGAGGCTGCCGCCGCCACACGCCCCGCCGCGGCCGCCCCGGCGACAGGTAAGCGCGCACCGGGCGCCTCCGCCTCCCGGGGCCGGTGCCCACGTGCCGCCCCCGGCCCGGGCTCCGGGAAGGCGGAGGGGAGGGGGCGGGGGCCGCCGGAGCTCGCAAACGGTTCCGGCCGCGGCGGTGGCAACAAAGACGACGGATGACTCCCGAGCCGGGGCTCCGGGTGAAGGCAGGCGGCGGGCCCTTGCCGAGCGCTCGGGAGCCGGCTGTGGGGAGCGAGGGCGCGGGCGGCCCGCGGGGGGCGGGGGCAGCCGCGCCTGGCGCCGGGGCCTCTGGCCGCCTGACAAAACCATCCCCCGGAGCCAGGCGGCGGCGAGTCGGCGGCGGCTCCATCCGGGGCTTTGCGGGAGGGGGAGGGGACGGAAGCCGAGAGGGCGGGCGGCGGAGCGGAGGAGGGAGGGAGGAAGGGGAGGGGGGCGCTTCGCGTTCCGTTCCCCGTCGCCGGTCCCTCCCTGCCCGCCGCCACCGCCAGGCGCGTCCCGAGCGGGCGGCGGCCGGTGAAGCGGTCCCGCGCCGGAGCCCCGCAGAGGCGGACCCGTCAGGTGCGTAATCCTCCCGACGCCGCGCCGCTCGCCGCCTCCTCTGCTGCCGCCGCCGCCGCCGCCGCTGCTGCTGCTTCGGCGGCCAGGCCGCGAGCTGCGGAAGTGGGTGGGGGGGAGGGGAGCGAGCAGGGAGGGGGAGGGGAGGGATCCGGTCGGACCGGAGCAGGCCCGGCCTCTCTGGCGCGTCTCCCAGCTGCAGCGGCTCCTGCAGCTGCTGCCGCTACTGCTGCGGCTCCGCCTCCCCGCTCGCGGGCGGGGGCGCGCACGCGCGCTTCCGGCCTCGGGTCTCGCGCTGTCTGCGGCTCTCGCGCGCGCTCCTCCCCTCCCCCCGCCCTGGCGCCGGGGCTGGGGCGCCGGCCGGGCCGCGTCGCGCTCGGCGTAGGCGGCGGCATTGTGCGGGGCTCCGGGGGCCAGGGCCGGCCGCGCGCGCGCACACGCGGGGCCGCGGAGGTGGGGGGCGCGGCGAGCGTGCGGCGCAGCCTTAGCGCGTCGCTCCTCCCTCACTTCGCCTGGGCGGGAGTGGTTTCTTGCTTGTGGGCGTGGCTGTGGACGCCGGGGGCGGGGTCAAGGGGGCGGGGCCGGCCGTTGCTCGGGCGCTCCCTAGGCGGGGCCGGCGTAACCCGCCGAGGCGGGGCCCCGTGAGCGCCCCGCGGAGCCCGCGGCCTCCGGCTTCCTCCGGCCTGGAGAGCTGCGCCGCGAGGCCCTTCCTGACTCGTTTGTCGGTGGACCGGAGCCCTAGGCCGCTGCGTGTTTAAATACCGGCGGGATCTGTTAAGCCCCAAGCTGCAGAGGAAGCAAGATTTCTGTAGTTTTTAGCTGATCGCGAGATGTAGAAACGAATAAAGAAAAGCCAGGGAAGCCGAGCAGGCAGAGGGAAAGTCTAGTTCCTGCCCGGCGTTCACTGAGGGAATTACAGCTCCTGGAACTCGTAACTGCCTCCGGGAGCGGGCCAGCCCCGCGCTTTCCCCGCCCGCCTGCTCGGGTCATCTGCCCTGTTGTGCAGGGCGCCCCCTTGAGAGAGTTCGGATTCCGTTCATTTCATCGAGTATTGTAGCGAAGTCGAGGCCTAAAGAAGGTGGAGGTCTAGATTTGCCTAAACGTTGTACCTTTTCTAGTTTATACTCCCTGTGCAGGGCCTGGCCACCCACGAGCAAGGTGTACTTATCGCTAATATTTTACTCTGGGAAGCATGAAGTCATATTAAATCAAAAGTAATACATTTTAATCCTCATTTCTCTGTCGCAAATCAAAAAGAACAAGACTTGAGAGGGCATCCGGCAAAGCATCCCTGGTTTATATCCAGGATATATGTTTAAGTTATTACTAATTTTTGAGAATGAAAGTTATTGTTCTTTTAAACCAGACGTTTCCCTTTAGCAAACGTGTAATTTCATATACTTATTTTCTAACCCCCCCAAAAAAATGGTCTGTTGTTGAAAAGCCATAATGTAAAAACAAAAAATGATACGGAGAGTTGCAGCCAAAGACCCACAGTAGATGATGGAAAACTTTGTCCTATGCAAATAGATGGGGACAGACACTTCCCAAATGCCCTGCCGCCGCAGAGCAAACAGCAGGTTTGTTTCTAGTCCCAGAACAAAAGTTGTTGGGGGCCGCCTTTTTTTTTTTTTTTCTTGAAATGCTACTTTTTTATTTACAGTTTTAGAATTTTTTTTTATTTCAGCTCATACAAACTTATTAGGTACACCAGTTCCCTCCCTCCCTCCTCCTCCCCCCGTACTCCCTGCTCCCCCTCCACACCCCTCTCCCTCCCCATCCCCCAGTGCCTCCCACCCCAATTCCCAGAGAGTCCTTTCTTGTGCATGACTGATTTTCCTCTGGGCCCTCCTCTCCGATGACGTACAAGGACCCAGTGGCCTTTGCCGAACCCTTTCCGGTGTTCCCCTTAGGTATAGGAACACTGCTGTGGCTGCCAATCCTTTGCCTTCAAGGATCTTGGTGCCTTTAGCAGATGCTAGACTTTGTGAGGTCAACAGTGTGTTGGACAATGCACAGGGCATGCAAAGTCCAATTATGATTGCTTCAGCCCTAACTAGTATAGAGTATCTTACATATCATTGCTCCGCCCATCCTTTTGCTCTTACACTCTTACCGCCCCCTCTTCCGCAAATTTCCCTGAGCTTTTTTTTCTTTTTGTCTTAGACTGCGGTAAACTGATTTCCAAACAAGAGTTTAGCCCAACAACCCCTCAGGGAATGCTCCTTGTCCCTCAGTGGGGGTGGGGGGCATGCTTTTCTGCTTGAGAACACCTGCACCTAAGGATTAAAGTCAGGGAGATTCCTAAAGTGATGGGGGGGAGGTCTTGGGGGATGAGCTGAGAATCCCCTGCCATCTCATTGCATTCCTGGGAATGCAATTCCTCATTGCATTACAAGGGAAAATTGTAAGATCAGTGATCTCTTGGCGATCACAGCCTTAAGTTCCAAAGGACCTTTATGCCTTTTCTGACTTCCTTATTTGGGGATATCTGAAGGGATACACCATTATAAACTTCCAAAGCATTAAATTGAGGACATTCTCAGCTTACACTTTTAATTAGCACTTATAAACAAATAATTAAAATTTCAATTTGAATTGAAACTAAATAAGGCTTTTTTTTTTTTTTACAGTGCTAAGATAGTTATTAAGGTGTGGGATATGGGATAGTTGTGGGGAACGGTAAAGACCTGGAGCTTGTGAGGTAGAAGGAAGAACTGTCCTGCAGAGGTTGCCTTCTGAACTTCACCGTGCCCTGAGGCACGTTGGTGCCCTGCCTCCTTAAGTAAATGAATAAATAACTTTTTTAAATGTGGTTAATTGAGTCAGGGGCATAGCTCAGAAAGTTGAAGGAGCTTGCCAGGCAAACTAATCTAATGACCTAAGTTCAGTCTCTAGACCCAACCCACATACAAAGTTGTCTTCTGATTTCCACACATGCACGCCCATACATACATATAATACACACATCATGAAATAATAATAAGTAATTTTTATAAAAATGTATAGACCAGGTCAGGCACAGTGACACAAGCCTATAATCCCAGCACTCACAAGGTAGAGGCAGGAGGATCAGCCTCAGCTGCAGAGCATATTCGTGGCCAGCCTGGACTGCATGAGACCCTGCACGGGGAGGTGTCCGTGCATGTATGCCAGAGAACAGCTTGCAGGAACCCACTGTGTGGACTCCAGGGCTTGAACTCAGGTTGTCAGGGCTAAAGATTGGTCCCTTTACCAACTGACCAGCTCACAGGTCATATCTTAACTTTAAAGAACATAAAGGTCCTAACACAAATGTCTGAGGAACTGTGCCCCAAAATATCCAAATGCAGTATACACTGGAGACCAGAGGGTCCGGCCACACCACACTGCCCTGAGCGTGCCCCTTGTCTTCTGCTCTCCTAAGCTAAAGAGTCGGGGGCTTGTTTAGTACTTGAATGGAAGACTGAAAGGCAGGGAAAGGGTCTAAAGGTTGTAAGGGAGAGACCAAGAGGGTCATGGGAGGGGGAGAATGACAGGATGTCAGGTTTTCTTCAGTGTTCAGAATCTAGATTTAAGCACACACACACACACACACACACACACACACACTTGCACTGCCGTTTGAGAAGGACCAACCAGAAGAGTAGTGAGGAGACACATCTGGGCCCAGTCAATGTCGTACATGTGTGAAATTCATCATGAAGCCCATTGCTTCCTATTCTAGCTCAAAATGTAATTTAAAAATAAAAAAGACTTGAGTTAGACATATTTGAAACTCACCCTGAACCAATCCAAAAAATGTCAATGATTACATTTTCTCGGATTAATTTTATAAATTGTCGTATATGGTATGTAGAAGAAAAGCAATCTCTGCTTTGGTTTTAGTTGTACTTTTAATCGCTGCTTTTGGCTTTAAACCTTCATTCAGGTTTAGAAAGATTACCTTTTTTTTTGCCGACATGATCATCTGTAGATTTCCTTAAAGTGATTTTAGAATGTTGCCCCTAGAATTATCACTTTAATGTCAACTCTTTAGCCACAAACCTCTGACTTACTTCTGCTTGACACCCACAATGAATTGCCTCCTGATCCCAACTTACATTTGGAAACTAAACACTCTTAAATGTAAATGTAAACCAAATATAATGTAAAACACAAATCTTTTCACAAATCCAATATGAACGTAAGTGCTATCAATTACTTCATATCTCTCCTTTTTCTAATTACAATTGAAGAGTTAGGTAAAGAAGTGGTTAGAATGGCCACGAGGGTGCTCAGCAGGTAAGGCACTTGCAGCCAAGCCTGGTGACCTGCGTTTGATCCCCACAATCCACATGGTGGAAGAAGAGAACACCTACATAAATAGCTATTAAGAAAGGAAGAAAGGAAGGAAGGCAGGAAGGCTAGATAGGAAGGAAGAAAGGTGAGGGAAAAATATACTTCTCTGTTTTATAGCTATAACTATACATGTAAACTGAAATTTTAGACTAAATTGAAATTCAAATGACCATCTTCATTCATTAGTTCATGGACTCTTGACATTAATTTTTAATACTGCTAATTGAAAAGGCAGTTTTTATCCGAGTAAGTGATCCAACAACCTGACAGACTCCATCTTACTGTGAGGGATGTTCCCTCAGCTACGGATGCACTGTGCGCTCACAGCATCCATTATTCTTCATGTAATACAGCTGGGGACTTCAGAAGACCTTTTAGAGCACTGGAAATGGAAGTGTAAGTAGTGTCTATGCATTCCAGGAGCTATTATCTTTGGAAAGCAAATCATCGATTCTCCCAAAGCTCTGGTGCTCCATTCTTGTCTGAAGTGAGGGAGGTCTTCAATTGTCCTATAGAACACCAGCTGTACCTCCAGAGGGGTACTTGCCCTGCCACCCACCCACATGTGCCACCCCTGGAAGCTGATGGCCAGACCTCCATTGGGGAAGGCTGGCTAAGGCAAAACCAAAGTGTCAGCTATCCTAAATGATGACTGTATTAGGCTTGGGAAAATGGTTTGTTTTATCTTTCTACAGAAACGCACATTGTACACATACCTGGAAGGCATCTGTAAACCCTACAAGGCGTGCCCCCTCCCTTATACAGACAGCATTCCTCCTCCCCTCCACAGCATAACCCCCTCCCCTCCTCAGCGTACTCTCCTCCCCTCCACAACAGAACCCCTTCCCTCCACAGCATATCCCCCTCCCCTCCACAATATACCTCCCTGTCCTTCACTCTTTCCTAGTTAATTAAAGCACTCACTGCTTTAATTTCAGGAAAGAAGTGTGATTTTTCTTATGTAGGTTTGCTTTCTTTTGTTTTGTTTTATTTTCCACTAAGTTTAATTTTACAATGCTGACTGGCTGGGGGTTATTCTGCTTTGTTTTGCTTCTTTGAGCAGTCTCGCTTGTCCAAGCAAACTATCACCTCTGCAGCAGGACGACCTCTCCCTTTTGACTTCCTCAGCCTCCCCATTGTCAGGCTCACAGGTTTGCAGTTCCCGAGAAAGCATCCAGGCTATTGGGTGGTTTTTATACAGGTTTTCAGTGTTATTGCTGCTCTTTGTGACTGGGAGAAACACTTCTAGGAATGTTCTATGGGACCTGTGCAATAGCTCAGGGGTAAGGAAGGCAAACCTGGTGGCCCAAGATCCATCTCCATAAGCTGTCTTCTGACCTTCACATGCGTGCTCTGACGTACATGAGTCTCTCTCTCTCTCTCCCTCTTCCTCTCCTTCTCTCTCTCTCTCTCTCTCTCTCTCTCTCTCTCTCTCTCTCGTTCTAATAAATAAAATACCTTTAAAAGGAAGAAGCAGAACACAAGTCAGACACGCAGAAGAAAAGCTTGGGTCCTGACTTCTTGGGCCATGGGAACCCTCTGACTGCACAGCTCCAGGCCTGTGTCAGCGGAAGTCGTGTATCCTGCATCTCTTCCTGGGAGCCACAGTCGTCTTTCAGATCCAACATGCTCCTCCCCACCAGATCAGGATTCTGTCCTTATCTCCAGAGGGGAGCTATGGGCTTTGTCCAGCTTCAGCCCAGAGGGCTTTGATCTTCCCCCACCCTCTGCTACCAGCCTAAGCTGCTCTGTCTCTCCTGGTCCCCAGCTCCTGTCTGTGTGAACACCTGGGTGTTCAGGTCAAGCCCCCCATTATCTTAAAGGTAAGAGCCTGAGCCCCTTATGGCCTTCAGACTCTGTTTTCTTGTTCATAGTTTTAAAGTGTCATCTAGAACATGGCGTCAGCACAGGGAAGCATCAGGTGACATGAGAAAGTCTTCCGAACTACTGCAAATTCTAAAATGATGAAAAAATGTGAGATCAGTCTGCGATAAGAAAAAAACTGAGCTTTTATCTCAAATCACTGGTCCACTCTGGCCAAACCATGACTAGAACTCAGCATTCTTCTTTCACTAAGCATCTAGTTATTGGTTGACTGGCAAATATTAACCATATGCTAGGCAACCTCACAGGCACGTAGGTAAGATAGCAAATGGCAGACTTAGCGTTTGGTTTAGGAAAGCTGGAGCAGGCTGCAAAGCTGCATGGTGGTGAATGCGCATGTTAATGTCTGGGTGCCATCTCTCTGGCCTGTGTCCTGACCTTCCTGAGACCTGAAGCGAGAGTAAGGCTGGGTGTGCAGGCCCTGCAGCCTGAGGAGCAGGTCCTGATGCTTTATGAGGACCCAGGAAAAGAAGCAGCCAGCCCTCAGTTTAGCCCACCGTCAGTCACAGAGCGAGTGAAATTACCTCATTCCATCTCCTCAGCAAGAGAGTTCAATTAAACCAGGTGTTGTATGTGTTTCAGTGGGTTGGTTTTTGAAACAGGATCTTGCTCTGTAACCCAGGCTGGTCTCCAACACAAAATGCTCCTGCCTCATCCTCCCATGCTGGAATTACTGGGGTGGGAAACAAGGTTTTGGATAATGTTTGGATACTTAATGATCTCTTTGTAAAGATCACCAAATTGATAATCTTGAAACAAGGAAATCATTAAACCAGATATAGGCTGTGCATACACACACACAGACACAGACACACACACACACACACACACAGAGTTGAATAAATAAAAAAAAAAAGGCAAAGACAAGACTATTATCACATGTTCTAGCCCACTTAGGGCTGCATAAAAAAAATTTAAATAAATAAATAAATATGTGGGCTCAGGCAGGATCAAGGGCTGTGAGGGCTACATAAGAACTTGTCTCAAAAATAAAATTTAGGTGGACATTTATGCCATAAAGTGTCGTGTTGTGACTTGTGAGGTTCAACAGCAAGGGATGGATGGAAGCAGCAGGGTCAGCAGTAGAGGTTCTAGAGAGTTCCAAAGCAGCCCAGGCTACATGAGTCCCTGCCTCTAAAAGGAAGAAAAGGAAAGCTGTTTTTCCATATATTAAATATGGAATCCAGGGCTGGAGAGGTGGCTTAGGGGTTAAGTCTCTGCCTTGCAGGCAGAAGGTCCTGAGTTCAGATCCTAGACCCCACGTATAGACGCCAGGCTGAAGCAGGGGCGGCCTGCATTTCTGGTCTTGGTAGGGCGGAGCTTGTGAATCCCAGAGCAGAGTAAACAAGGAGGAGGTGGAGGCATCCATGGTGGTTCTCGAATTCGTCCGTGGTTCTACACACACACACACACATAAACACACACACACACACACACACACACACACACAGACACACGCACGCACAGTTGAATAAATTAAAAAAAGGCAAAGACAAGACTATTATCACGTGTTCTAGCCCACTTAGGGCTGCATTAAAAAAAAAAAAATTTAAATAAATAAATAAATAAGGAATCCATCTAGAGGAAGCGTGGACAACACCACGGAGGATCAGGTGGGCTGATGAATCCCAGGGTTGTTGGGGTGGGGTTGTTATGGGAAAGGCTTTGGGGAGCATGAGGGGAGCAGACAGACAGGTGCTTTTCTGAGGACCCCAGGCGTTGTGGGCCCAGCAGGGAGAGGCTTTAATGTTCTGGTTAAGCCTCCTGGAAACGGCAGGCACCTTTGAGAGGAAGGAGGAATGTGGCAAAGCCTTGTGCAGTCATCCCTGGGCAGGTGGGAAGCTTCTTGGGACCTCCCACCACCTCTTACCCATACTCGCAGGCTCATTCATATATGGAATATTCTAGGTGTTTTGCTTTCTATTTTTTTTTCTCTGAGAAAGATGTTTTTGTCTCTGAAATAAATTTTTAATCGATCCGTCTGCTCTCTCTGGAGTGGATTGTGAACCTGTCTCTCCTCCTCCCTTCTTCTCTCTGTGCTCATCCCTGAGGACGCGTGTGTTCTGCCCTCTGTCAGAAAGCTTTCGCTCACTATGATTCCTGAGCTAAAATCTGCTCCTAAATTGGGATCCCAAAATAACTTGCAGACGCCCCTAAAAAGGAAACGTTCGGCATTTGAACTTCTGTTGGTCTGGCTATGGAAGGAGACTGCGTATCCATTACCGTAACATAGATGGATACATTTCAAGAGAAGAAACGACAGATTTCAAAATCTCGGAGCTGAAGGTGCAGCTCCATGGTGATGCTCTCGCTACTCTTTGTGAGGCTCTTGGGTCTGCAGCTGGCACCAGAGACAAAAGTCCAAGGCTGAGGATGCTCAGTGCAGAGAGCACTTGCTGTGCAAGTGTGCAGACCAGAGTTCAGGCACCGGGTGCCCACATTAAAGCACAGGACACTGACACGGGCGGCCTCCCTGGGCAAGCTGGCTCGATAGACAAAATGCCCAATGCTCACGCTCTGGTTTCCACAAGAGACCCTGCCTTACACTGTGATTCAAAGTTCCTTTCTTTTGTGCAAGGACTTTCCAGATTGGTATAAAAAAGATAAAGGTGGATAAAACTCATGAAGTAATACTAGAACAAACAGAAATGGTCAATAATGTAAAAATCTGCTTCGTATCATAAAATTCATAGAAAGTTAAAACTTGTGACATTAGCAGAGATCCCTGGTTTGAGTCCCAGCACCAAGAAGTGATCATTCCAGCACTGGAGGAGGGGCTCGCTCCCGTCATCCCTGCACTGGAGGAGGGCCTCGCTCCCGGCATCCCTGCACTGGAGGAGGGCTCACTCACATCCCTGCTTCCACAATGGACTCTTTCATCACAAGTGTGTACGCTTAAAAGCAGCAGTTAAAAATATTCCTGATAAATTTGAAACAAACACGAGGCTGGGTGGGAAGGGTGGCTGTCTGGGCCATGCAGAGAGAACCCTCAAGAGAAAAGGCAAAACTAATCAGGTGAGCCTGACTTCGACTCCACTGCTCCAATCTTGAGCAAGCTGCCACCTCTCCTTACTGTAGGTATGCGACTCACATTTGGGAATAGCTAGCACCCTGTGCACACCCTGTAAGCACTTCTCCTCAGCACAACTGGCTCACCATCAGGAAACAAAGATGAGGGTGTGGAACGTGAGTGGCAGGTGAAGTGTGTTACTGGCAGCCACCTAGACAAGTAGGCAAGCCTGAGCGGCTGGCATGCATCACAGTGGGAATCTCAAGATATTATACCTCAGACTGGAGAGATGGCTCAAGGGTTAAAACTCTGTCTCACAAGCAGAAGGCCCTAAGTTCCCGTCCCAGATCCCACGTAAAAACCCCAGGCAGTAGGACAGCCTACCCTTCTGGCCCTCGTGGGCACAGCCTGGAAAATCCCAGAGCGAAGCCAAAAGGAGGTAGAAGCAATCCAGGGTGATTCCTGAAGTCACCCTTGGCCCTCCACAGGGACACAGTGCCCTCTGATACACACACACACACACATAATAAATGAATGAATAAAGTTTTTTTTAAAAGATGTTACGCCTCTGGAGAAGAAGTTAGGCTGATCCAGTGGGAAGAGAAGCTCCTCTTCCTTGTCCTGGGAGAGGCAGGTTCCAGGTGCATCCCTGGAATCCTGGTTGCTCTGAAGGGCATCCCGCTAGCTCTCATCCTGAGTCTGCTTCCTCGTGCCACCTGAAGGATCTCCCCAGTGGAAGCATCTTGTAAAACCATCATGCCATAGAGCACATCCACTTAACCTCTGCCACTCGCAGCCTTCTATGCCTGAGAGATTTTTAAACAGTCCCAGGTATATGTATGAAGTAAGAATTGATTAACAAATCGTTGAGAGCTGGAGATGTGCGTCATTGGCAGAGCACTGCCTAGCCTGTCCAGGCCCAGGAGTTGAGAAAAACAAACAAACAAACAAAAAGTTGTATTTCTTTTACCCCCCCATACTGAGTCTCACTGTAGCCCAGGCTGATCTCAGACTCACTGTGTAGCAAAGGATACATTGAACTTCTGATCCTCCTGTCTCCAATTCCTGAGTACATGCTTTGTTGGTAGTTGCTTGGGCAGCATGCACAGAGGCCTAGGTTAGAAGCCCCAGCATCACACAGAACTGGGCGTGGTGACACACTCACCTGAAACCTGGATGGTCTTGGCTTGAACACACAGTGTGCGCAGCTGCCATTTCCCTAGTTTTCATGACTATTGCATTAAAGGAATCATACAGTATGTGTGCTTTTAGGGATTTGCCTTTCTCACTGAGTGAGAGTCACCCAGACTCTTGTGTCGGTCTCACTGTATACCCCAGGCTGGCTTTCAGTCTCCTGGCACTAAGATTAATACATGTTACATGTGCCACGGACCCAGCCAATAGCAGCTCATTTCTTCATGTAACTGTGTGATTCACTCCACAGTGAAACTGTCTAGCCACTGAGGGACCCCTTGGCTCCTTCTGGTTTTTCGCCATGGGGAATAAAGTCACTACAGACATTAATGAACAGCCTTAAGTGGAGATAAATTCTGCTTTCTGGGTTGTGTGATAGTTGAGTTTTTAGTTTAGTTTTAAGAAACTGCTGTTTTCTAAACCACCCAGACCATTTTCATCCATCAGCAACATCCTTGTGACCAGCTCCATGGAAGCATTGCTGTGACTGTGTCGTTTTGGCTGTCCCCATGGGTGTATGGTGATGGTGTGGTTTTAACTTGTGTTTCCATGGCAGCTGATGACCTTGATCATTTTCACATGTCTGTTTGCCGCACCCAGCAGCCTCCTCTGGTGGAGCATCTCTTTGCATCTATTGCACGCTTCCTTCTAGTGTGCTTGGTTTTCACTGTTTTCAGTCTTGTGTGTTACAGGTGTGACCCCTTTGTTGAATCAGCAGCTGTGGAGGGTTGTGGTTTCTCTTCCCGTCTTTAGCCTGCTTTTTAATCCTCCTTGCAGAGGGTCGGAAGTTCAGAGCTCCACTGCTATTTCTGCCTGGTGGGTTTTTTTCCATGTGGGGCCTGGGACCCGAACTCAGGACCTTCTGCTTGGGAGGCAGAGTCTTAACCCCTGAGCATCTCTCCAACCCCAGATAGACTCAGTGAAGTCCAATTTATCACTTTCTTCTTTCTTGTATGGATTCTACCTTTGCAGGAATTCTTTCCTGAGCTCTAGATCTCCAAGATTTTTCTTCTGCAAGTTTTATAATTCAGTGCTTTACACTGATTATGTATAAAAATTGAGAGTTGGTTAAAGGCATTTTTTTCTTTTTTTCTTTCCTGCCGTGAAAGTCAAGTTGCACTTCCCCCCTCGATTGTCTTTGCCACTTCCAACCATCACACATGTGTCCTGTAGTTCTACTGTTGGCCATCATATGTGTCCTCTGGGTCTACTGTTGACCATCACGTGTGTCCTGTGGGTCTGCTGTTGGCCATCACGTGTGTCCTGTGGGTCTGCTGTTGGCCATCACATGTGTCCTGTGGGTCTGCTGTTGGCTATCATACATGTGTCCTGTGGGTCTGCTGCCTGCCATCACACATGTGTCCTGCGGGTCTACTCTTGGCCATCATGTGTGTCCTCTGGGTCTACTCTTGGCTATCATACGTGTGCCCTCTGGGTCTACTCTTGGCTATCATACATGTGTCCTGTGGGTCTACTCTTGGCTATCATACATGTGTCTTGTGGGTCTGCTGTTGGCCATCACGTGTATCCTGTGGGTCTACTCTTGGCCATCACACGTGTGTCCTGTGGGTCTACTCTTGGCTATCATACATGTATCCTGTGGGTCTACTCTTGGCTATCATACATTCTACTCTTGGCCATCACACGTGTGTCCTGTGGGTCTACTCTTGGCTATCATACATGTATCCTGTGGGTCTACTCTTGGCTATCATACATTCTACTCTTGGCCATCACACGTGTGTCCTGTGGGTCTACTCTTGGCTATCATACATGTATCCTGTGGGTCTACTCTTGGCTATCATACATTCTACTCTTGGCTATCATACGTGTTTCCTGTGGGTCTACTCTTGGCTATCATACGTGTGTCCTGTGGGTCTATTCTTGGCTATCAAACGTGTGTCCTGTGGGTCTACTCTTGGCTATCATAATGTATCCTCTGGATCTACTCTTGGCTATCATACGTGTGTCCTGTGGGTCTGCTCTTGGGTATCACGCGTGTGTCCTCTGGGTCTGCTGTTGGTCATCATACTTGTGTCCTCTGGATCTACTCTTGGCTATCATATGTGTGTCCTGTGGCTCTGCTGTTGGCCATCATGTGTGTCCTGTGGCTCTGCTGTTGGCCATCACACATGTGTTCTGCGGGTCTGTCTCTGTTGCATTACTGTACTATCTGTCCATCTATGCCAAAGTTAGACTTCTGGACTCGGCAGATACACTGCATCTTGGGATTTTTCTCCACCTTTTTTTTTGGCCCTTTTCTAAAAATTGGTTTAGCGTTCTGCTTCCTTTGCCCTTACACATCTCAGAAATGGGAAAAAGAAATCCTGTTGATCTGGGATTTAGCAATTCCTATACATTTTTTGTTAGACTTACACCTATTCCCTTTTTAAACAACTGTAAATGATACTGTATTTTTAATTTTATTGTTAGTATATAGAATGAAAGTTGTCTTTTTGTGTTTTGGTAAGTTATCTTGTGGGCTTGCCAAATTCATTAATTTATAGAAGTTTTCCTACAGACTCCTTGAGATTCTGCACATTACAACATGTCCTTTGCATACACGGCTGGATTTCTTTCCTCCTTTTCTATGTGCACATGTTAATTTCTGTCTTGCTCTACTGTACTGAATACTTTCAGTGCTGTGCTAAAGAGAAAGCAACTTCATTGCCCTGACCCCAGTCATAGTGAGAAGAGCTTGCTCTTTCTCGCCATGAGGCATCGTGTCCATCTCTACAGCAGGTTAGAGTGGCTGGTGGAGAAGGAGCAGCCTAGCAAGGGATAAACCCAGCGAACTGATTCAGCTGCTGCAGTGTGTTAGGGTGATTGGTTAATAATGGCAAACACAGAATTTGAAATAGGTACATTCAGATTTAAATTTTGACTCCTGGATGGAGTGCCTGGGGGAGGCTCCTTACAGTCTCGAAACCCATTTCCTCCTCCACAAAAGAGGCTGCCTTCTTTCCCAATGGATATGCAAGCCATTGGGCCCCTGGCTCTTGGGCGGAGGTGGGGCTGGAAAGCTGCACCTGGGTTAGTGAGATTTGCCTTGCTTTGCTGTGACTCCACCCAGCGCTTCAGTTGCTGTCTCCCAGGAAGGAAGGCCGATAGAGGCCAGAGTTTGCATTTGGGATCTTTAAAGCCCTAGCCAGTCCAGGAACATCTGCAGTGTGGAGGGCTGATGCCTTGAAGGTAGACCACTTGGGTTCCTTTCTTACCATCTTTGTGAGCTTGGGCAAATCATAAACCTCATGAGCTACCTCAGGTGACATCACTCGAAAGCGGGGAGTGATGGCAGACCCTGTTCCAAAGACTGGCAGAGACCAGATGAGTTCAAGTACATACCATGCACAGCAGAACGCTGTACAGCAGAACCTCACCAGTCGGCCATAACATGCTAGCTGTGGTCATTACTGTAAAGCACACATTCTTATTTGTGGTCATTACTATAAAGCACACATTCTTATTTGTGGATCACCTTTCTTAAAAATAAAATTGTTTACTTTGCAGATTTTTAAAAAAATGGATTTGACCAACCATGGACTTATTCTACTGCAGCAGCTAAACGCTCAGCGCGAGTTTGGTTTCCTGTGTGACTGCACGGTTGCCATCGGCGATGTGTACTTCAAGGCACACAGATCAGTTCTTGCTTCATTCTCCAATTACTTTAAGATGTTGTTTGTCCATCAGACCAGGTAACTAAAGCGGTTGATATACTATAATGGCTGTTGAGCCGAATCTCGGGTCCCTCTTCCCCCTGAACACAATCTTTGCCTTCATTCAGGCCGAGGGTCTCTGCCTCTCCGTAGGGTCCAAGTGCCTAGATCCTGATTTAGCACAGCTGCGCCCCTGGGTTCCTGGTGCTTTGGGCCTGCTGGCTCTGAGCAGCCACCTCCTCCCTGGCTGGGTGTCACCTGCAGTGCCAGTGCGGGGGGGGGGGGTCTGTGGCCCCTCTGCATAAGCCCTCCTGCTTCTCGGCCCAGTGCCCTGACTTCAATTCTTAAGGCTCCGTTACCGTGAGGTGCTGGAGGGGCTGTGTCCCCGCCTCCCTCTTTTCCAGCCTCAGACTGACCTTGCGCTGCTGTTCTCTCCCTTTTCCACTGTCTAAGAAGTAGGCGACTGAGAAAGATGATCTTCTTTCCTTCGCCACATCTCCCAGGGTTTAAGTCTTTATTATACTTCCCATCCCCCTTCCCACTCTCCCTGCCCAGTGGGGGCTGCGGGTAGGAGGCTTCCTCTACCTGACTAGCTTCTGAATTTCAACCCTCCTTCTCTGTCCTCCTCCTAAAAGGACCACCCCAGTCCTCGCCTGCCTCTCCAGCCCCACATCTTCCTGTGCATTTGCACTGTGGTTTCCTGCCCATCTCTCTACCCCAGTCACCACTCAAAGGTCACCCCTTCACCAGAACCACTGCCCCGCCCCCGGCTCCGCCCTGTGGATCCCTCCACACTGTGATGTCCCTATCTGCCCTGCCTGCCGAGCCTCTCTGTGGCAGGCCCCTTCTCTTTCTCGGCCTGTGCTTGCACTGTCCTGTGGGTGGCCTTGCCTTCGCTGCTAGAAACATGCAGGCTGTGGCTTCTATCTTCTGTCTTGAGAAACCACTTCCCAAGGGCCGACCTGCCACCGACTGCCTGCTGGCCGCACAGCCTGCTCCCTGTTTTTCTTGTCAGGCATGCATAAAACTGACCTAAGTCCTTCTAGCCTTGAGTCTTCTCTGCAGGTACCTCCCCAAATCTCTAGCCATTTTCTCAGGGCCCCCCCTTCACTGCCCCTTGCATGCATTCTCCAGCTCCCTCCCATTCTGCCACCATTTGCTCGCCACCTCTATGTGAGGCTGCTGTTGCTACCTACCACTGCTCACATTTGAGCAGAAGTTTCCTTGGATCAGAAACCTCAAGGGCGCTGCTGCATGTAAGATGGTGTTCACCCAGCCTCCTTCCCCTGTCACTCGGGGACCCCTTGGTCACCCCTCGGGCTTGAAGCCTGACCCTTTGGCCTCATCACCTGGCCCTTAGCACATCCCGTTTTCTTGATCTGTCCTGTTTGGGGGCTCACTTGCCTGGACTAAGACTTCTTGGCATTCTGCTGGTTCCCTGACCTCCACCTCACACCCCTCCTCCCCCCATTCAGGCAACCTGTCTGCTCCTTCCTTGTTGCTATCTCATTTGTAAGTTTCCTAAGGGCAAGTGTGAAACTCACAGACGGCACATGGGAGATATGAGGACCAAATTGCCACCTCCAATCCTAGGTGACTGGCAAGACCTTGCCTCAGAGCAACCCTAAAAGATGCATCCATGGGCTGGAGAGATGGTTCAGGGGTCAAGACTGCTTCACAAGCAGAACTTGAGTTCAGATCCTGGATCCCATGTGGCAGAAACAGTGACGGCCTGCACTTCCAGCTATGGAAAGGTGGAGCCTGGGAAATCCCAGAGTAAAGCCAAAAAGAGGTAGAAGTAACCAAGGATGATTCTCGAAGTTACCCTTGGGTAACATACAGTGCCCTCTGATGCACACATATGCACAGGGGCACACACAGACAAAAAAAATGTATCCACTTCATTTTGTTAGAGACTTAATGGCTAATGAGTCCTTTGTAGTTACTTTATATTTGTTATAATTTGTTATTAATCCCAACATAGTGACTTAAGTGACACTGAAAAGTTTTCAATTTTGAAGAGTAAGAGACAATATAATGAGTTTTAATTAGATGTAAGAAACTCCTCTTACCCATAAGGCAGTGAGAATATCTTTCTAAGAAGAGAACAGTGGGTGTTTCATTGCACCTGAGGTAAATGTGCCCTTTGTGCCCTTTGGTGAGCAGCTGGTGGCCAGCCTTGCCCACTTCCATGTGCAGAATTCAGTTCACTGAGGCAGACACAGAGAGGGGCACCTGGGCTTTCCCCCAAGGCCTCCTTCTTCAGGGTTCGTGACCCTTGCTCCCAGCCTTGCCCAGGCACTGGGAATGTGATGACTGCTCCGGATCCTATAGCATTTCCTGTCTTGTGGTCACCAGTTGATGTCTCTGTCCTTTGTAGGCTGAGAGCGCTTAGAGTAAAACTACTGAAGAAGAGGCCTGCTAAGAATAGCCTTCTGAGGATATTTAGCATTGTATAAACATCTTAATTCTAGCGAGGGACATGTTGAAGGTGGAGATCACTGTGGAAGTCTGTATTGATGGGCCGGTAGCTGAACTCAAAATTTTTCTTCTCCATAAAAGTCAAGCAGATGTGCGAAGTAACCTTGCTATAGAAAGCAGGAAAGTGACAGTCTGGCTCATAGCGAGTTCAGTGATTGAAAGAAAATGATCAGGCTGCCCAAGAGCAAAAGATGGTAGTAACTCGAAGGTGACATAAGGAACTTTGAAAAACTCTGTTTCTCGTGTGTGTGTGTGTGTGTGTGTGTGTGTGTGTGTGTGTGTGCATGCGCATGTGTGCACATGTGCTTCTGTTTAAAAAAAAAAACAAATTTTTAAAATAAACAAAGCCTTGCAAATTGGTGTCTGGAGACCTCCTGGGCCCTGGAGTGACCCCAGGGGCCTTCCTCCCCTTGCTGCCAGCGAACACCATCAGGCTCAGGAGTGCTTCTCCCTCCAGTCCTGGCTGAAGTGTGGCCTCCCCGGTTCCTTCCTATCCTTGCCTCAGGGACTCCACATACTCACTCGTTGGACATGGGCTAGGCTCACTCTCAGGACAGCTGCGACCACAGTGAGACTGGAACTTCCCAGAGCTCAGAGGAAGGCTCCTGACCTTCACCCTTCTTTCAGGATGAGGAGGCCATCGTTTCCTTCCCTCACACCTCCTTCTTCAGGTCCATCCTGGGTAATCCACACCTTGTCTCTGGAGGCATCAGATTTCCCTGTTCCCCAGGCCTCTGATCTCCAATGGCCCCTAAGTCCCTTCTTCCCTTGGGAATTGACTGTTTACTGCAGACGTCTTCACACACAAGCCCCAACTGATTAGTGAATGTCTCAAGCACCTAAATATACTGTACTTGACACATAATGCTGTAGGAACTCATCTAAGGGAAACCACCTGTTTTGTATTCCTAGTTCAAAAAGCTTTGTATTTGTTTTGTTTTGTTTCAAACATTTTTTTAAATTTATTTCTTTTGCATGTGTGTGTGTATCAAAGGGCACTGTGTGTTCCTGTGGAGGACCAAGGGTGACTTCAGAAATTATTCTGGATTGCTTTTATCTCCTTTTTGCTTTGCTGTGGGATTTCCCAGGCTCTGCCCACCAGGGTCAGAAGTGCAGGGTGTGTTTCCATCTGGCGTTTTTACGTGGGACCTGGAATCCAAATTCAGGACTTTCTGTTGTTAGGCAGAGTCTTAATCCCAGAGCCATCTCTCCAGCCCCTGCATTTGTTTTTTAAAAGAAAACATATTACAAGCACAGTCACCACGCCCTCTCTACTGTCAAGGGATGCTGGGGTTTCTGCCTAATGTTTAACTCTAGCTTCAGTACTTTGTAGTCAAACATGATTATTGGTTGCAGTATTTTTGAAATATACACGAGCTGTGTAGTGAAAATAGCATCTCACTCTAGAGCTTTGAACTCAGAACAGTCTGCCTCAACCTCCTGAGCACTAGGATTACAGGCAGGAGCCATCAGGTATTGTTTGTCTCCCCTTTTTTTTTGTCCCCCTTTTTAAAAAAATAAAATAAAATAGAATGTTAAATGTCAAAAAACATGCTGTTATTACTTTAGTATGACAAAAAATATTTGAACATGATTGCTTAACCAGCCAAAAGAAGGACAATGAAAATGATAAATTCTAAAGACATTCAGGGAAACTGTCTCAGGAAACACACCCCAGCTAGGACGCATTCACTCTGTGGATAATGCCCTACGGTGTACAGAGCTGGGCATCCCACTGGGCCCCTCCTTTTGTTAGTGACAATTTCAGAGTCCCCACCCCTTTGCTATTACTGTTTTGCTAGGTGGCTAAAGCAATGGTCTACAAGCTATAAAACCAGCTGTGCCAGCAGCTTACAGTCAGCTGTGCCAGTGGCTAACCGCCTGCTGTGCCGCAGGCCGCAGGTGCCTCACAGGGATCCTGTAGCCTGTTCCTGCTAACTGTCCAATAGGGTTGTTTTATTGCTCTGAAGCTTCTCTTGTGGCTTTGGAATTGGGCAAACCCAGGTTCCCAGCCCCAGTCCCAGGGCTCAGCCACTGGTGGCACTGAGCAGTGAGTTACCCTGAGCATCGCTGCCTGTAGAGGCCAGGAATGTTGACAGGTAGGGCCCAGGGCCCCACAGCAAGGTTGCTGCTGATGCTGGTGATTCGTGGAGGAATGTGTTGCTACAAATGGTTTTTAATGCGACTGACCTTGTTGAATCCGTTGCCACGTGTCAGTCCTGGGGCTACAGGCCATTATCTTGTCAATATCCCCTGAATGAAAGTAAATGTACTGGGCACTGTTTTGGGTGTGCTTCTAGGCACTGCTCAACGCCCATGTCTTCTTGCAGCTGGAGACACAGACAGGTTTGTTTGACTTCCTTTAGAAGGTCTTCTGCTGGGCTCTGGGTGGGATCCGTTGGGGATTCTTTCACTGCAGGACTCAATGTGACCAGAGCCCCCCATAGTCAGAAGTGGGAATAATGTGCTCTTGTTGGCTTGTTGCCAAGCGGCTTTATATTTCGTTTGAGTCAAGTCATTTCTACTTTTCTTTCAGCGAGTGTGTCCGTCTGAAGCCCACCGACATCCAGCCTGACATTTTCAGCTATCTCCTCCACCTCATGTACACTGGGAAGATGGCGCCCCAGCTGATCGACCCCGTGCGTCTGGAGCAGGGAATCAAGTTCCTGCACGCCTACCCGCTCATCCAGGAAGCCAGCCTCGCCAGCCAGGGCACCTTTTCCCACCCTGACCAAGTCTTCCCGCTGGCCTCCTCCCTCTACGGCATTCAGATCGCAGACCACCAGCTGAGGCAGGCCAGCAAGATGGCTCCGGCACCCGAGAAACTGGCGCGGGAGCCCCGGCCCCAGGCCCCCCGCATGAGCCAGGAGCCTGCGCCTGACACCTCGCAGCTGACGCAGCTGCCCGCCGGCCTGACCCAGGCCAATCGGACCAACATGGCCCCCGCCGACGCGCTGCACGCCTCGCTGTCTCCCGAGCTGGTCTCCACCCCCGTTCCCGCCCCGCCGTCGGCCGAGGACGCCGCCCTGGAGGCCTCCTCCTCGGACGAGCAGCCGGCGGCCGCGCTCACCATCGCGCACGTGAAGCCCAGCATCATGAAGCGCAACGGCAGCTTCCCCAAGTACTACGCCTGCCACCTGTGCGGCCGGCGCTTCACGCTGCGCGGCAGCCTGCGCGAGCACCTGCAGATCCACACCGGGGTGCCCTTCCCCGCCGGCCAGCCGGGGGACAGCCGCGGGCCGCTGTCGCTGTGCGGCGCGGCGGCCGAGCTGGGCAAGGACGGCCTGGAGGTGCCCGAGGCCGGCATGATCAGCGACAGCGAGCTGCAGCACATCTCCGACTCGCCCATCATCGACGGGCAGCAGCAGTCGGAGACGCCGCCGCCCTCGGACATTGCGGACATTGACAACCTGGAGCAGGCGGACCAGGAGAGGGAGGTGAAGAGGCGGAAGTACGAGTGCACCATCTGCGGGCGCAAGTTCATCCAGAAGAGCCACTGGCGGGAGCACATGTACATCCACACGGGCAAGCCCTTCAAGTGCAGCACGTGCGACAAGAGCTTCTGCCGCGCCAACCAGGCGGCGCGCCACGTGTGCCTCAACCAGAGCATCGACACGTACACCATGGTGGACAAGCAGACGCTGGAGCTCTGCACGTTCGAGGAAGGCAGCCAGCTGGACAACATGCTGGTACAGACCAACAAGCCCTACAAGTGCAACCTGTGTGACAAAACCTTCTCCACCCCCAACGAGGTGGTCAAACACTCCTGCCAGAACCAGACCTCGGACGTGTTTGCCCTGGATGAGGGCCGGTCCATTCTCCTGGGCAGTGGGGACTCGGAAGTGACGGAACCAGACCACCCAGTGTTAACGTCCATCAAAAAGGAACAGGAAACGGTGTTGTTAGACTGAATGTTACTTGTCCTTTTAAAAACTGTCATTTTTACAAAGTACCTCCCCTCTTCCCAAAGCAGAACAGTTCTCCCCGGCATGATACAAACGGGCCTGTTCCTTTCTCACCCTCCTTGGTCGCCTCACCCCTGTAAGGCTTTGTGCATTATAAACCTGGAGTACATTTACTTTCATTCAGGGGATATTGACAAGATAATGGTCAGTAGTACTTATAAACAAGTAGGTTTTGAGAGGTTTTAGGTTGTTTTAAATACATTCTCAGAACTAATTAAGAGTATCTAAGAAAACAAGTAGGATATAATTTGGTAAGCTGAAATTATGACTTTCCCTGGGTAATAAGTCTTCCTTCTCAGAAAAACGGTGTCAGAAAAATACAGCATGCTTCTTAGAAATAAAGCTGGGCCTCTGTACTATGCAGAATCTAAAGGGCGTGGGGAAACTTGGAACCCAAGAAAATGTTTTTAATATTTATCCTCAAGGTGTCTTATTTCAGAATGTATCCTTTGAGATTATGTCCAGTTCAGAGAAATCACTAGTTAAGAAATCCACTTTAACAAGATGCAAAAGAGAAAAGTAATAATGTGATGGCAATCTTAATTTTTGGAGAAAACCCTTCGAGCTGCGAGCGCAAGTGTGTAAAGGTAGCCGGCCGCCTTGCTGCAGGCAGGTGAATTAGTGCGCATGCCTCATCCCGTTGCTGGCTGCTTTCCCAGGTGAGCAGGAAGATGCTGTATTTTAGCTTCTGACAAACTTCGTGGTGGTTGTTTTAAAATCAGATTTGAAAAATGCTCTTCTGTCCAAGGTCATTGCTGTTTCCTGGCAGTTGCCATTTTGTTTCGAAGCAAATTTATTTCAGAACCAGCTACTTTTATACCAGTATGTATACAGCAGGGGAAAGACCAGAGGAAGATGCATCTTACAGGGGAAGTTGTGAGCAGAAGATGGAACTTTGACAACTTAAAATCCGTGCTGCTGGGCTGTGGAGACAGGCCGGGAGGATTGTGAGGTCAAGACCAGCCTAGGCTACACAGAGAGACCCTATCGCAAAACAGTTAATTCCTTTAGTTCACTAGCAACAGTCATTGAAGCATCAAAAATGACAGAAATCAGGACAAAAAAATCTTAATTGCTTTTTTTGGGTGGGGGGGACTTTTGATTTTGATGTATATTCTCCATTTTTTTTTAACACCTTCAGTTTTCTCCAGTGGCCTAAAAGCATTAAAGTTGTCCGTTAAACTTCCCTTGGGCCAATAAGAGAATGAATGCTCCCCCAGGACAAAATAGGAGCCAGACATGAGGACTGAGGGACAAGGGGAGAGGTATATAGTTCATAGCTAGACTGGATGTGTATGTTAGAAACCGAATATCCCGTCAGCCTCTTATATGTATAGTTGAGTTCTCAGATTTGTAAGTTTTTATACATCCTTTCATTGAATAAACATTTAAACGGGCATGTGATTTCTTTCCTGTGTATTTGTCTAGCAGAGAGATGCAGGAGGCACCTGAGGTCGTGATCCATGCTGTAAGTGGAGAGTCCATGCTTGCATTGGGTCATGAAAGTGTGAAGCTCAATGCACCAACTCTGGAAGATGCTAGAACAGGCAGAGGGTGCCCAGGAGCACATGGCATCGAGGGAAGGAGAGCAGAGGTACCTGTCTCCAGACAACACAAAGTTTACTAGTTTCCACCCATCCCATCTTTTTACTTTTAAGGACATCCACATCTTCCAACTTCAATAAAATAGTCTTGGGACATGTTAACTTCACAAGTATCTGTGAATGGGTTATTCAGAGTGACCCATAGCCCCCCTCAGCGCCTCCATGAGGCCTGAAAGGGACACAGCCAAAAGGCAGAATCTTACACACCAGAAAGTCGGGGATCACAAAGATGCACAGGACAGGTTCAGTGTGGGAACATGTCAATTGACAATTGATTAACCTAAGGGGGTTTATAGCATCAACTAGCAGCCACCTGGGACCGTACAAAGCACACCTGCAAACCTCATGTCTCTCTGCTACTGAGAAGCCCACCTACCCCGCCCGGAAACCTCCGTACATGCCCCAACGCTAGAGGTTGTAAGTTTTGCCATTTATTCTCCGCTTCCATGAAGCGGAGCCTTCCGTGAGGGTCCTGGGGAAACGCAAGCTTCCACCTTAACTTGAGCCGCGCTTCGAGTGCTTCCTGGGACTGACCCACTGACACTTCTCTTTTCACAGAAACAACCAAAAGATTCATTTGTTCCATACATGCGGCTAAAGATTAGAGATTTTTTTTTAAATATGTTAGAATTTGCCAAGGGAAATAAACTTCAGTGAACAGAAAAAAAAAAAAAAAAAAGTAGCCACAAATAATCAGAGAGCAGAGCCCAACCTTCTTGCTTCTTCTTGCTTTTGAAACCAGCTTGCAAGAAAATAGCAGAGACAACCAAAACAAAAGCCAGGGGCAGTGCCCACCATGCCAACATTTTGGGGGCTGAAGCGGAGGAATGTATGTTCAAGGCCAGCCTGGGTGATAGGATGAGAGCTTATCTGGAAAATGTGGAAAACAGGGGCTGTCGATGTGACTTGATTCCTCGAGTGCTTGCCTAGCATGCTCAAAGTCCTAGCTAGATTCAATCTCCAATACTGAATCAACCCAGGAGGGCAACCTGTGCTTGTAAATCCTGGAGTTCAAGGTCATTCTTGGATTCACAGTTCAAGACGAGCCTGGGCTCCCATGAAATCCTGCTTCAAAAAAAAAAGAAAGGAAAGGGCTGGAGAGAGAGCTCAAGGGTGAAGACTGTCTCACAAGCAGAAGGTCCTGAACTTGAATCCCAAGTCCCATAGGAAAAAAGCCAGGCGGAAAAGACATCAACCTGTACTTCCAGCCCTGGTGGGTGGAGCCTGGGAAATCCCGGAGAGAAGCAAGGAGGAGGGAGAAGCAATCCAGGATGATTCCCAAAGTCACCCTTGCACCTCCATACAATGCTCTCTGGCATACACACAAATTAAATAAAGTTTAAAAAGGAAGTCCTAATCATGATTATTACTATAAAAATCTCATTATTATTAATAAGTTGTTAAATTTGTGAATCACTCCTGCCCAATTGTAAAATTCCCACCTTGCAGGAATTCCCAGTGGTGAAGGACCATTGGGAAGTGAATGATGGCGAGAATTACCATCCCAGGCAGGTTATCCGAGTGCTACAAGAGTTCATTCACCCCTCACATCAGTCCTGTTGGATATGGCTCCTTTGTTTCTGTTTTTAAGATGGGAGAACAGTAGCCCAGAGAGGTCAAGTAACTTCTGTGAATCTACTCACTGAAATGCCGGGCTCAGCCCACCTTCCCCCGTCTTCCTACTTCACGCCCATCATGCAAATCTGATCAGCTCTTCCAATCAGCAGATCTCTGGGTGGACCTCCAAGGAAAGCAAAGGACCCGGTAGACATGGTTCTGGCCTGGTTTCTGTGGGGGTGGGGCGTTTGTTCTAGGTTTTTCCCCGTGTACCTTCGGCTGCAGCTCCAGATTTTTCCCCATCATGAAGCCAGGAGGCAGCTGCAGATGCTCATGGCTGACCTGCCTGCTCTTCTAATCCAGAGAGTGCAACATCTTTTCCATCTCCTGCTTTCGTTTGCCAGCACCAGCCCAAATCCTGAGCCCCCAGGTCCCAGGTGGCTATGCGCAGCCTCTGGGACTAAACAGGCCGGCTTTCTTTCTTTCTTTCTTTCTTTCTTTCTTTCTTTCTTTCTTTCTTTCTTTCTTTCTTTCTTTCTTTCTTTCTTTCTTTCTTTCTTTCTTTCTTCCTTTCTTCTGTCCTTTCTTTCTTTCTCTTTCTCTCTTTCTCTCTTTCCTTTCTCTTTCTCTCTTTCTCTTTTCTTTCTGTCTTTCCTTCTTTCTATCTTTCTTCTTTCGTTGTGTGTGTGTGTGTGTGTGTGTGTGTGTGTGTGTGTGTGTCTGAGTGCATTGTGTGTCTCTGTGGAGGACCAAGGGTGACTTCAAGAATCATCCTGGATTGTTTCTACCTCCTTTTGGCTTCCCTCTGGGATTTCCTAGGCTCTACTTTCCAGAGCCAGAAGTGTAGGCAGTCACCTTTTCCACCCGACATTTTTAAGTGGGATCTAGAATCTCATTCAGGTTCTTCTGCTTTCAAAGCAGAGGCTTATTCCCTGAGCCATCTTTCCACCGCTCCCTCCCCCCTTCGGTTTTCTTTCAGGCAGGACTTTCTCTCTTCTCCTCCTCCCAGCAGCGGTTCACAACTTGCTGCACTGTTGCTCGGCTCGAACTCAAGTGAAATGGTCCCCACAGCTTTAAAAAAATAAACATCAAGAAAGAGAGAAAGAGGGCTGGAGAGATGGCTCAGAGGTTAAGACTTGCCTCACAAGCACAAAGTCCTGAGTTCGGATCCCACGTCCCGAGTGAAAATGCCAGCCGGAAATGGTGGCGCCTGCACTTCCAGCCCTGGTGGGCGGAGCCTGGGAAATCCCAGAGCGAAGCAAGAGAAGAGGGAGAAGCAATCCCCGATGATTCCTGAATGTGCCCTTTGATACACACAATGTAAATAAACTATTAAAAAAGAAAGAAAGAAAGAGAGAGAGAGAAAGAAAGAGAAAGAAAAAAAGCAAGAAAGCAAAAATGGAGGAAGGGGGCGAGAGAGGAAGGAAAGAAGGAAGGAGGGAGGAAGGAAAGGAGGAAGGGAGGAAGAAAAGAAGGGAGGAAGGAAGGGAGAAAGAAAGGAAGAAAAGAAGGGAGGGAGGAAGGGAGGGAGAGAGGAAGGGAGGGAGGAAGGAAGGAAGGAAGGAAGGAAGGAAGGAAGGAAGGAAGGAAGGAAGGAAGGAAGGAAGGAAGGAAGGTTGGTTCTCATAATAGCAAGCATTTCTCTGAGCTGGACCTAACTAGGGGAAAGGGAAAGAAAGATAAACCTTTTTCTTGTTGATCTTACACTGCAGTGAGGCAACGTCCTTAAAGAGATTTTTAGAGCCTTAACCACAGTGGTCGCAGCTTCCTGTGCCACCATCCTGCAGGACTTGAGCAGACAGACCCCCAGCCTGCTCCTGAGGAAGGGTCTGGCTTGATCCCTGTCTGGTAGAGCTGGAGAATCTTCGTTTCGTAGTTGAGGAGGACCCTGACCTTCTGAGCCCTGGGGTTTTAGGCAAGCGTCACCACACCTGGTTTCTGTGTTGCTGAGGCAGTTGAACCTGGGAACCTGCTTATTAGGCAGTCTCTCTACCAATGGAGCTATATCTCCACCTGGAGCCCATGAATTCCTGACTAGTCCCCATGTGGTGCTGATGTTGGAAACCTCGCTCTGGAAGCCACGGATCTGGGTGTCAATTCTGCTGAAGAATCACTGAGCCTTTCTGGTTTTATTTGCTTGTCAGCATTATGACAACTAGGAGCTAATGAATGGGTAGAAGAGATTCATGCTGTTTTTCCAATGTTTCTTGTGATAAGGTGTGTGTGTGTGCATGCCAGTGTGTGTGTGTGCGCGCACGTGTGTGTGTGTGTGTGTGTGTGTGTGTGTGTGTGTAGTATATGAGAGTACATGCATGCAGGGCACATGCATATGTGCACCCTCTCAAATGCTCTGCCACTTTCCATTTTGTCTGAGACAGGATCTCCCTGAATCTGGAGTGAGGTTAGCAGTGTCCTATCTCCTCCTTCACTGTGCTAGGGATATTGACACATTATATTACATTACATTAGCTACAGTCACTTTAGCTTTTTGGGTGGGCTCCGGGATCTGAACTCAGGTCCTTATGTTTGCACAACACTCTCAGCCAGCGAGCCATCTCTTCAGCCCTCAAAAGCTTCCTTCTCAGCGATGGTGTGCCTGGTACATGCTGCATGTCTGAAAGGCTGTGGATTTGTTCTAAACTTCCTGTCTTCGTTTTAAATGTGCTTCAAATCTGTGAGCACCAAAGATTAGCCAAAGAGGCAGACCCAGGAGCGAAGGCCTGTCATCTCCGTGCCTGGAAGTCAGAGCAGAGGAATCACAAGTTTGAAGTCAGTCTGAGTTCCAGGCCAGCGAGGGCTGCATCGTGAAACCGTCTCAAAGAACAAGGTCTCTGTATCCTTTGTTTTCAGATTCTCTTCTGTTTAGGATCAATTCAAGGTCAGTCTGGGCTACAAGGTAAGTTCTAGGTCCCAATTAGGCTAAATCAATAATAATGATAATAATAATAATAAAGGGTATATGGAGGAGGTGGAGCTAGAAGCAGATACACTAATCCGTTTCCAAGGGCTCACGAGTCCCGTCCTCCACAAGGGTTCAGTGAGCAGACAACAAGGATTCAGACATTTGCCCAGGGCAAATCATTGCACTGTCACTGCACGGAAAGCTTCTTATAAATATTCTATAAGCACTTTAATGGAAAAAAAACCAAAAGATTCTTTTTCTCCTTTCCAGTTAGAGATGCCCACAAACAGATGGAGGTCAGAAGACAGCCTGAAGCTGAGAGGAAACCAAGAGTTAGAAAGATAGTAGGGGAGATGCTCTAACTAAACAAAAACATTAGGGAAAAGGCAGATGGCACTGACTGGCTCTGGCCTCCTGCAGGAGCATGTCTAAAGTGGCATGCAAGTCCCTTGCAAGGAAGGTCAGTGCCACTGATCAGAATCTTCCAGAATGCTTGGGGAGGTAACATTAGCTCTTCTGCCTTCACCCAGTAGGTCGGGCAGACAACTAAACTGTCTCTTACTCCTTGCAGTTACGCACACATGTGTGGTGTGCTTTGCTTTGCATGTGTCAATGCACGTTTGTAAGCAGAAAATAGCGCAGTGCATGTGGGTTTCCCAGATTTACCCACAGACATTTCGATACCTTCTTGCAAAACCTGATGACCTGAGTGGGATTCCCAGAAGCCCACGTGGCTGAGAGAACTGACTGCTGAAAGTTGCCCTCTGACTCTACCTGTGGGCCATGGCATGTATGTGCACACCTCCCCTCTCTCGATAAAAATCAATCAATTGATGCTCATGAGCACAGCCAGCATGTCGAGGCCCTGAAAGCGGGAGAGCACTGGGAGTCAGCGGCCACCTGCACAACGTGACTAGGTCCTGAAGGACGTCAGCCATCAATTCTCTCCAGTTTGTACAATATTAGCAGAGTTAAAGCATCATAGTATAGGCAGCATGATGGGGTTGTAGAGAAGGAAGGGGGGAGAGCTAGGGAGAGAAAGAGAGAAGGGGAGAGAGAGAGAGGGAAAAAGAGGGAAAGAAAGAAAGGAGAGGAAGCAAGAGAAGGAGAGGAAAGGAGGGAGGGGGAGAGAGAGAGAAATTTCAATTCCAAAGAACTAAGGAACTTTTTTGTTTCTTTGTGTGTGGAGGGTTGACACATCTGGTATTCACTAAGAGCGGCTGAGACCACACCTGGTAAGATCAGCTGAGGCCACCTGAAGAGATTATCTGGATAATACAAGACCAGCCCTAGATCCCATCGGAACCTCCATAGATCTCATAGGACCCTCCCAGTAATGGACCATATAAAAGGGATCACCAGGAAGAAGAGATGGTTTTGTAGCTGTTAGGAATCGCTCTTCTTTCCTGCCTCCCAGTTTCTTCACTTCTTCGACCCTCTAGTCCTCCAACCCACCAAGTCTTCAACTAGACTAAGGACTCTAGGAATCCTCCAGCCTTCAGCCATCACCCACTGGATTACTGGACTGAGCAGCAACTCTCTACAGCTGGCCTGGGGAAAACTCCAGGAGGGCGTGGGCTGATTTGGGGGAGAAAGAACAGAGAGAGAGGATAAGTGGTCTAACAGTCGCTGCCGAACTACTGTTTACAGGTTAAATCCCACTCCTTGAGTTGGCGCTGGTCATCTTTGAAGTACTTTCAGTCTCTTTTTGAATTTTAAAAATTTATGTGGTGTTGTGTGTGTGTGCACGCGCTTGCATGTACATGTTGGGAGTTGTTTCTCTCCTTCCACTCCATTGAGGCGGCATTTCTTGTTTCCCACTAGCAGCATGCTCTAGCCTAACTGCCCTGCCCCTAGCTTCCAGCCACGCCTCCCATCTTGCCATCGGATGGTGCGATTACAGATAGGCACCACAGCATCTGTTTTTTTTATGGGGTCCCAGGGACTGAACTCGGGTCTAGGGCTTGTGAGCAAAGATTTTCACCCACTCAGTCATCTCCTCAGCCCCGGAGCCTTTTTTTTTTTTTTCTTAAAAAAAAAAGTCATTTTATGTGAGTGTATGCGATGGTGCATATGTGGGGGTTCAGAGGATAATTTTTCAGAGGCCTATTCTCCCCGTGTGTGTGTGTGTGTGGTGTGTGTGTGTGTGTATGTGTGTGTGTGTGTATCAGAGGGCACTGTGTGTGCCTATGGAGGCCCTAGGGTGACATCAGGAATCACTCTGGATAGCTTCTACCTCCTCTTTGCTTTGCTCTGGAGTCTCCCAGGCTCCGCCTTCCAGGACAGGAAGTACAGGTCCCTCCCAACCATTTCCACTCGGCGCTTCTATGTGGGATCTGGGGATCTGAACTCAGGACCTTCTGCTTGCAAAGCAAAGGCTTTAGCCCCAGAGTAGCCCCTGAGTCCTCATTTCAACCCACTCATCCCCACCCCCTTCTCACATATATATGTCTGTATCAGAGGGAACTGTGTGTGCCTTTTTGCTTCATTCTGGTTTCCCAGGCTCTGCCTACCAGGGCTAGAAGTTCAGGCCACCACTATTTCCACCCAACATTTTTACCTGAACTCAGGTCCTTCTGCTTTCAAAGCAGTGATTTAACTCCTGAGCCATCTCTCCAGCCCCTTCTTTGTTTTGGAGGCAGGTTGTTTATTCTGCCACCTTGTGGTGTACGTAAACTTCTGGTGAGACTCTGACTCCACCTCTCATCTTGCTGTAGCAGTGCTGGGGCCACCGTATCCAGGGGGACCACGGTATCCAGCGTGTCTGCATCCAACTTCTAAAACTATTTTATTTATGTATAAGAAAGGTTGGGGGACACACATGCACTGTGTGGGTTTCTGGGGATCAAACTCATGTTGCCAAGTTTTTGAGACACTTTACCTGCTGAGCTGAGTCACAGCCATTCAGAGAGAGAGAGAGAGAGAGAGAGAGAGAGAGAGAACATGAGCATGTCACAGTACACAGGTAGAAGTCAGAGGACAACTATCCTTCCACTATATAGTATCATGCCTCAACTTTCTCAAAGATAAAGGTCCAGATAATAGGTATTTCAATAATGTAAACTTGAAGTGCTCAGCATTTGCATGAGATGCTGTCAACTTACCAGTTGAGGGTTTGAGCTCTAGGCACATTTGTAGAGAATTAATGGTTGAGTTAAGCCCAGAGCAAACCTGTAGGAGAATGTCTAGCTGATGGGGAAGGCCCAGCCCATGGTGGGTAGGACTAGGCCCTGGAATAAAATACAGAGAGCTGGTTGAGAAAGTTGGTATCCTTGTGTACACTTGGCCACACGTGCTGGTCAGGCAAGTAAGGATCGTCCTCTCTCAGACGTTATGTAGAGATGGTGTGGCCATTTCCTTCAGCCCTGGAGTTAGTGTGAGCTCTCCTGTCAAGCTGGACTGAGAACTGTAAATGGACAATTGTAAGAGAAAATAAATTCCTTGTTTCTTTCAGCTGTTTGATGGTGATTTATCAGCAACCATGCAAGCTGACTGTCCCAGAGGAGGTGAGTCCTGTGGCTCTGGATCTGTGAGACACTGGGTTTTGATGGTTCTAATTGCTCTCTCTGTTCAGCCATTTCATTTCCATTTCCTCCCTCCCTCCTCCCCACTTCTTTTTCTGTCTCACAGAGCTGGGCTAGAACTCCTGAAACTAAGAATTCTCTTGCCTCCCACATGCTGGGGCACAGACATGACCCCTTCTCACCAATGGCTCTGTGTCCTTTCTGGGAGAGTTGGACACTGAAGTTCTAACTCTGCCTACTTATTGGTTGGTATTTCACTGACAGACTTGTGTATTCACCCACACTCCATGCTTGTGTGACACTTTGTGGACAACTTGTTGGAAAGGAAGACAAAGCAATGTGGTGACTCTCCCAGTCAGAGGAGCAACACAAAACTGAAAGAAAACCCACAGCACTTAGAGTGCAATTTATTTCATGAAAATTGGCCCCAAAACCAAACTAGGAATTAAATATTGCCTTAGGGCAGGTATCTGAGCTTGATGGCTAAAATTTCCAGCCCTTGACTATCTGCAGTTCCAGACATTAAGGGAAAATAATGGAACGAAATGTTTGCATACAGACAGATTACTCACAGGTGCCATCAAGCAAAACAGTCTGGAAGAGAACATTTATATTCCTTATGCACAAGGAGCTGGTAAGTCCTGCAACATTGCCTTCTATGGCACACGTCCTCACGAGAATACCAAAGTAGCCAAATGTAGGCACTTGCTCAGACTTCTGCAGTTTCACACAATCATGGTCACAACAATAAAGGGCGGCTTTGGGATTTTAAAGCAGAATCTGTTTTTCAGGCTACTGTGGGCATTCCTCTTGCTAATAGAAAATGTGACTAAACCGACCTGAACATAGCATTATAACGGAAGTGATCCAGAACACATCAGATACAAATGATCAGTCTTGTTGACCCCAATGGCCCATACCTGAAATTCTGACTACTTGAGAGACCAGGGGTAATTTGAGAATCTTAAAAGTCTAGGAGAAAATAAAAATGGAAATAAGACAGAGGCAGAGGATCTCAACACCCTGACAGGATGCAGCCTAGGGCGGTAGAAGAGCAGTGAAGTGGACAGCAATGGCCACCATAATGCAGAGTACCAGAGACTCAGCAAGGCTCACCCAGAATCAGGCCAACCTACTCTCTCCCCATCTTAGGCTTTGGAACCTTGCAGAAGACAGGGTGGTCAGATTGTAAGAATCTAAAGATGGGGAGGTTCACCGCTGGGCAAGACATTCCATTCAAGGCAGACTGCTGCACCCAGCAACTTACTGCAGTGAGACTTGTCCCTACCAGACCTGCATAATGGCTAAAATACCAACATGTCCCCTTAGACTATAGAGGAGCTCGAGAGAGATAAGAACATACAGTGGAAACCTTGGACACTAAAGCTGGATGAGTGAAGGGAAATGCCCTTATCAGTGGGGTGGCCTGAAGAGAGGCAACTTGGTATACTACAGAGGCCTGAACCCCCCCAAAAGTAGACAAGCCAGAGGGAACCCTTGGGATCCATAGAAGCAGACAGGCAAAAGCAGGAGACATTGAGGAAGGGAAGGAAAGAGATGAGAGGGAGGGAGAGATGATGGAGGGAAACAGGGAAGAGTAATATGCTTGTACAGAGGGAGAGGAAGGAAAGGGGAGAGGGAGGGATGACAGAGTGGGATGAGGGGACAGCAGGATGGAAAGGAGGGGGAAGGAAGGGGGTAAGGATACCTACCCATTGAGCTTATATAATTAGGTAATAAAGGAAAAAAAATAAAATAAGGCTGGGTTCACTATCCAGCATACAAGAGCCCCTTTTCAATACTGCTAAAACTAAACAGTCACGAATCAGCTGCCACTGGAAAGTGATAGCCAGGCAGTCACATGACCCCAGGGTGACGAAGGGCCAGCTGCAAGGTTTGAGCCCTTCCTGCCTCAGCAAGGCTGACAACTGGAGTTTACTTCCCGGAGTCCTCCAGGACCTAACTCCTGGCCGCCACACGCAGGGACCACAACACTGGACACGCCTGCTCTGTCATGTTACATACAGGATCATGTCTTATGCAAGGCATTTCTTTTCGCTGCAAAGTTTTCTTCTAGAGACATTTGTCATCGCTCGAGACCAAACACATGCAGATCTGCAGCAAAATCTGAAAAGCGTTGCTACGCTTGTTGGCTCAAGGCAAAGTCTCACTGTGGAGCCTTAGGGTGGCCTAGAACGCACTACAGAGCCCTGGCTGGTCCTGAACTTGCAGCAATAGTCTCTGCCTTCCAGAAAGCCCAGATAGTGGATGTGGCCGCCACATTTACCCTTGGCCAAACGCATCTCACACACGTCAAACCAGGAGCAAGGATAGTTGCTTCGCATGGTGAGCATGTAGGGAAGTTCCAGTTTCTCTACATTTCTTTTCCAATGTAAATATGGGCCCCAGGCCTCCTGATGCCTAATAAAAAAGCCAGCCAATCAAAGTGAAGCAAATATTTTATTTAAATCAGTTGTCAAATCACAGTTTCTCCAAATGAACATAATTATAAGAAGGGGCACAGATATACCACAGACGCTACCCAGTATCTATCAAAATACCATCTGTAAAGAATGGAGCTCGTTTCGCTCTGTGTATGAATTCGGTCCAGCATATAAGAGTAGACTCCAAAAAAAAAAAAAAAAAAAAAAAAGACAACAGGTCCCTTGGACAGACATGAAAACACGTGGCTGCCCGGGGCACATACGTGTCCACACCACCACACTAGTAAGAAGGACCATCTGCTGCTCAAAGTTTTCTTTCCAACCTCGACTGATCAGAAAGAGAAACTTTCACAGTCACAGTGGAATATTCTGGATGTTTTATTTTGAGTTTGCTGTGCACAGGAAAGTGACCAATTTCAGGGGACTGCTAAGCAGGGGTTTAAGCGCTGGGGAACCTTACAGAACTGTACCTTGTTGGGACGGGATGTCTTGGAAGCTCTGTTTTCCACAGGTTAGAAAGGAGGCCTGGAAGCTTCCCGAGGCTTCACCACAGGCGGTCATATATTGTGTGATACAAAAGGCAGGTGCTTAAACGTCAGGGAAAAAAATATACAATAAGTCAGAAGGTGGACTACGTAAAACATACATATAAATACATAAAGAACGATTCTCCAGTTTGAGAAGTGGAACTAGTATTGTTGATGTTCCAAAGTTAAGCATAGAGAATCAGAAACAAGGGATGAAGGTGTCCGGGGAAAGCAGAAAGTGGTCTTGGTAAGGAGGCATTTAGCTGGCTCTAGCTCCCGATGAACCCTCAGGATTGTCAGGCACTGCGCAGGAAGATCTGTGGAAGGCCTTGTTCTCCAGCGCCTCAAGTTCTGAAATATTGGTCTCATGTCCCATCAGCAGCATCTTGTTCTGTGACTTGTTTTCACATTCTGGTCTTGCAAATATACAATGAGTAACTGCAGAAAGAAGCAAGAAACATGGTAAGTTAAGTCTTTTTTTTCCCCCCTCATTTATTGACAACAGCAGAGTTGTGCAAGTGAGCCGCTGGGGATAAGGAGGTTCACGCAATACCATAATTAACTACATGAAAAGGAGAGGAGAAAGAGCTGGGGAAATGGCTCAGTGGTAGAATGCCTGTTTAGCACGCACAGAGTCCCTGAGTTCAATCCCCACACTAGGGACAAAGAGATAAAGAAAAAGGAAAGAAGGGAAGGAAGGAAGAAAAAAGAAAGGCTGCAGCTCAGTGGTAGTCTATCTAGCCTAGCACGTGCTAGATCCTGGGTTCAACAGAGCCGCAGCTCCCCAGCCCCAGGGAGGCTGAGGCAAGAGGACTGATTATCTGGAATATGAGACCAGCTTGGACTAGAGTCAGGCCCAGCCTCTCAACATCAAAAAGGACAAGCCCTATTGTGCAGTGCTGCTGTAAGACAAACCCTACTGTGTGGTGCAAACCCTACTGTGTAGTGCTGCTGCAAGACAAGTCTACTATGTGGTGAGGTTATAAGACAAGTTCTACAGTGCAGCAACTTGTGCCAGGCAGCACGTCCATTTTTCCTTTTCCTGAAGTCTCATATATAAACTCACTTTTGGAGTACTTGGGATTGGTGCTGAATACAATGTATTTTCGGGCTTGAGAGAGTTTCTCTCACACACACCATTGTTGTTTTCCTAGAAGAGTCACACAAAGAGTACAATAAAGATGTTACACTCAGGACAGCAAAGACTGAGGGGAATTTTGCAAAAGAGAAAAGGAAGTGATCCAGCCCCAGGGCAGGGGGCGGTCATTTCAGGCTGACGAGTGCGTGGGAAACCATGAGCTGGTGACTCCTTTGCAATCGCATCTGCCATGTACCAGTATAGAATGAAAACTACAAAGCATGCAGTGACTTACCTAGCCAAGGTCTTAGGAGTCTGCAGGCTCAGACTTGGCGGCCTTTCCCTCTGGCTCTGGGGGGCCCTCTTCTGTCTGGGGCTTCACCTCATTGTCTGACTCGCTGTGCACTTTTCCTTCCTGAACGACTTCCTGGGCATCTCCTTCCTCAGTGAGCTTGGGTCCATTGGCATCCAGGCACTCTTTGGTGAGGCCTCCCGGGGCATCGGTGTGTGCCAGGGCCAGGCTGTGATGCTCGGTGACGGCGGGCGAATCGCCCTTCTCCTCCTCTTTGGATTCAAATGGTTTCTCGACCTTTTCTCTTGACTTGGCCCGGCTATCACCTGGCATGGGCTTCGCTATATTTCCATCTCCTTCGGCCTTCGGTGGGACCATCACTTCTTCCAACTGCTGGTCACTGGCACTGGCACTTTTGGCCTCGACCTTCGAGACCTTTCCAGAAGCTTTGGTTACATCTGTGGAGATACTGGAAAGCGTGGCTCTCACCGAGGCTAGCTCGGATGCCTCTTGGGCTGCAGCGGCTGGTTCCCCACCTTGCGTGGAGCCTTCACATCGCCTTTCTTCTTTGCCTAGTGTCTCTTGGGCTCCTAGCTGGTCCGCTTGTATCTGCACATCGGATGCACACACTTTGGGAGCTGCTTCTTCTGCATGTACAAATTGGTCCACAGCTGTCTGAATTATGTTTTGGACAAGCTTAGTGCTCTCAGTCTCATATTCCAAAGTCTCCGTTTCAGTATTGAGCTCTCCTTCTTTTGCTCTGCTAACTTCGCCGGCAGCACGCCCTACCTGCTCATCAGAGTCACCTGATCTCTGTTTCTGGGACCCACTTTCATCTTCTTTCAGCTCAGAATGTAGCATACTTTCAAGAGAGGAAGATGCTATTACTGGGACCAATTCTGCCTGCAACTCAGGAACCAAGGGCGCTGTGTCGACTCGGGGCTGAGGAGTCTCGGAGGGCTGCTCTGCTGGTGTTATGTGCGCACCCCCAGACTCCAGACTCTTGCCAGTTTCGGAAACCTGGGCGGTAACTGCAACCTTCTCCATGACTGCAGCTGTGCTGACGACCGATGGTTCAGAGCTTTGAGCTTGAACTTCTAGGCATCCAGCTTCCTGGAGAGAAGAACTTCCTTCGAGACTGCTCGCTTCCTCTGCCTTGTCCAATCCGGGCATGTCGACTGGCTGGGCCAGCTGTTGGGCTGGCACGGGAACAGCTTCCTGGGCTGGCTCTTCACTCTCTGGTCCTGGTTTTGTTTCGGACTGTTCCCAGTCGACCTTCATCCCTGCCTCTCCCTCTTGCAGGCTTGGATTCTCAAGCTCCACACTGTCACTTTTCTGACATTCCGCCCCTTCGGTCACTTCACTGATCTGTTCAAGACAGTCAGGTCCCTGGTTGGTTCCCTGTGCATGTGCAGACGCCTCAAGTCCTTCGACACACAGCACGCCTCTGACGTCTTGATTGGCAAACTGGCCAGTCTCTGTAACACCTTCCATCTCAGACACAACAGCAGGTGCGGCTTCTGGGGAAAGCACTTGCTCTGGAGGTTCTAGGACATCTTCCATTCTTGGCGCTTCTTTTTCTTCCTGGGATAGAACACTAGGTGCTGGCAGGGTCTTCTCCCTGGGCAGGGGCCGGCTCCAGCTCTGTGGCCTGTGACAGCTGGCCTGTGACCAGAGTGCTGTCTTCACCACTCTGGAGGGTTGCATCAAGGACTTCCAAATCTGCAATGGGGGTGCTCCCATTGGTCTCGCTGTCTGTCAAGGTCTCTGAGTCGGGGGGCCCTCCCTGTTCCAACAGCTCCTGGGGCTTTCCATCGGGGCATGTGGCAATAAGCCCCTTGGGCTGTGTATCTGCGGTGACTCCAGGAACTTCTTCGAAGCTCTCTGGGGTGGTCTGTGCAATTGTGTCCCCCTGTGTAAAACTGTCAGCGTCCATTCCCTGTGTGGGGTCTTTCGATACTACATCTTTCTTGTTCTCCAAGTCTAGCACAGTAGGATCCTCTTTTATTTCCACCACCTTCTCCAGAGCGTTTGGTCCTGTTTTTGGCGCAGTCTGAATTGCATCTTCCGGCCCCCGGGCACTGGGCAGCTTGGACTCCTCTTTCACTTTTTCTGCAACAGCTTGCAAGATGGCTTGCGTGAGATGTGCCTGCTCCTCTGTGCCTGGCATACCTCCATCCACCTCCTGAACCGGGGTAGCTTCCTCTGTGGTGTCTGGGGAGTCGCTTAGCTGGGAAACAGCTGACACCATGTCTGTGGTGGTCTCTTCGGCAGCGGACGCTTCCGTGGCTTCTTCAACACCGACAGTCTCAGTGGGTTCCGCAGCTGTCACGCCTTCTGATGTTAATTCCACCTCACTGGTGACTGTGTCGTCTCCCGCATCCCTACTCTCCGAGGGAGCTGCTTCTGCAGTGATCTCTCTTCCAATGACCTTCTCTGGTGGATGTTGTGGCTGTTTCTTGGGCTTGTTCAAGGGGTTCTGTCACAGAAGCAGATATCCAAGAAGGCGACCGCTCCTCTACACTGCTGACGGCCCTGGTCCCATCGATGACGGTCACACACACCGTGTGGACGAGCGTCTTGCTCACCTCCTCCGACACGTACACCGCCCCCTCCAGCTGCGGCATCTCCGCACTCTGAGCTTGCAGCGCCTCCATTTTCTCCCGCTCTACCGCGTCATACTCTGACAGAGGTACAACGGCGGGGACATCGGAATCGTCTTCGTTGATGTCCGTCGGCCCTGCCTCATCCACAGCCGCCTGCTCTTGTTTCCCATCGGCCCTTTTCTTCCGCCGTCCGGGAATAAATTTCTTAATGGAAACCCAAGACTCTTCCTTCCCGGGTTCCCCATCGGAAGCCACATGTTCGGTGCCGGAGTCTTCCGCTTTCTCTTCCAGCTTTGACTTGGATTTCTTTCTTGGAGTGACTAATCTTTTAAATGATTCCCAGGTGGAAACACCTTCCCCTTCGGTTGGGCTTCCAGCTGGCTCGGGGGAGGAGTTTCCCTGCTCTTGCCCCTGCTCCTGGGAGGAGCCAGCCGGGCCGGCATCAGCTCCTGCTTCCTTTTCCTTGACGGCCTCCTCCGCTCTGTCTCCTTCATCATCCGAAGAGGACGCTTTCCTCGCTCTCTTCTTAGATGATCCCACGCAGATCAGCGCCTCCCAAGACACCGAAGTGTCCACCTTGCGCTTGGGTTCTTCGGGCTTCTGCTCCTCTGAGACCCCTTTGCCCTCCTCCTGCATGTCTGAGGTCGCGCTCTCGGTGGAAGACAAGGTCGCGCTCTTGATCTTGTCCAGTTCTTCTTCCTTATCGCTTTCCGAAGGCCTTCGGACGCGTTTCTTGGGTGTCACCATCTTTTTGAAAGACGCCCACGGAGTGATGCCCTCTCTTTTCTTCTCTCCGTCGGAAGTAGCTCCTTCCTCGACTTCTCTCCCTTCCTGGGGCCCTTCCGCCAGCCCTTTCTCCAGACACGTGATCTCCTCGGGCTCTTCGGGGGAGGAAGCAGAGCTATCACCCTTCTGCTCGTCGGCACTCTCGGGGGACTCTGTGGGGACCTGCTGGTGCTCCCCTGGCTCTTCATCCCCTCCTCCACGTTTCCCCTTCTGCTTCTTTCCAGACAGCTTCTTCAGGCCCGTGCTACTGAAGAGTTTCTTCAGGGGGCTCCCCTGGACCTTGACTCTCTCTTGCGACGACAGCAGGTCTGCCTCGCTGGGGATGCTCTCGGGGCGCTTGGGCGGCACCTTCCCTTCCGTGCTGAGATCCTCCGTAGGCTGCGTATGTTCTTCTGCGGATGCACACACTTCCTTGGCCCCATCTTTCTCCACAGGCTCAGCTTCCGCAGGGGTCTTGTCAGGTTTCTGTCAGTTTCTCGGGAGGTGAGGATTCTCCAGGCTCCTCCACGGCTGCCTCTGGTTCCTGTGGCTTCTCCTCCTCCTTCTCCTCCTTCTTCTCCTTCTCTTCCTCCTTCTCCTCCTCCTCTTCCTCCTTCTTCTCCTCCTCCCTCTCGGCAATCACATGGACATCTGCAAGGACTTCTTGGGGGCCTTCTGCCTTTTCGTCAAACACTTCTGTGGCCAACGGGGCGCACTTGTCCTCAGATCCCTGCCAGCCAGGGCCTTGTTCTTCCAGGGGCAGCTCCACTTTCTCATAGTCGGCGGACAGCCGGGCCTGCTCTGCGTCGGGCTGCTGCTGCTCTGGCTCTGCTGCTCTCTCGGGGGTGCCCTGTATCTTCTCATTTTCCTCTGTTTCTGCCTTCTCCACCTCTTGCTGCTCCTTGTTCTTCTCGGAAGCTTCCAGCTCATCCTCCTTCGGCTTCCTGAAACTGGTCTTTTTGCGCCAGCCAGCCCACCCGTGCGTGAAGAATTTCTTGAAGGATGATGTCGTCTCGCCTGTGACCGGGCTGGTGGGAGATTCTGGAGACTTGGCCGATTCCTTCTCTGGTTTTTCTCCTTCATCTTTGCCTTCTTCCTCAGCCACCCGACTGGATTCAGCTTGGGGAGACGCTTCCGTGCTGCCTTGCTCTGGCTTGGGGGTGTCTTCTGGCTGCTCTGTGAATTGCTTTAGCTCGCTTTCCTTTGGCTCTTCTGTGTCCGTGCTGGGCCCTGGGTGGTCACCGGCTCCAACGGACCCTTCTGCTCCCTCGCCTCCATCCTTTTTGACAGTGAGTAGCTGGACCGTGTCAGATTTCTCATTCTTATCCTTTTTCACAGTGAATTTAAAGCCGACAAACTTAAACACCTTCTTAAATCCAACGTCGTTACTCTGGGCTTCGGCAGGCTGGGCTATCTCCTCTAAATTGCTTTCTGAAGTAGGCATCTGTTGGATTGTGGCAGGTGGCTCCTCCTGCCGGTCGCTGGGGATGTCTTCAGCTGTAGAGCTGGCAGCCATTTCTCTACCTGGGTCTTTCTCTCTCACATCCTCCGACTCTCTCTGTCCAACTAACAAAGGAGGAGAAAAGGGGAAAATTACTTGGTCAAAGAAAATTAAATTTTATTTATTTCTGTGTGGTGATGGGGTGGGGGGTGTCAGATGCCCAAATGCCATACGGCATGGAGATCAGAGAAAAGACTACTTTCAAAAAGTCAGTTCTCTCCTTCCGCCACAAGTGGGGTCCAGAGATTGAACTCAGCCCATCAGGGACATATGACAAGCACCTTTTCCCATTGAGCCATCTCCATGGCTCAAATTAAGTATTTTTAAAACAGGATCAATTAACACTCATTAGCATCACAGGGGAGAAGAGTCACATGAGTGCTTATGAATATCAAATAGATCAGGACAGGTCTACTACTCTCAAATGACCTTCAAAAATTCAAGTTCAAAGGTACTTTACTCCTTCTGGTCCCTCGCCTATCAAGCTTAAGACTCCCAATGCCTGCAAGCCCAGCTCCAGAAGCTCCCTTCTGTTCTCTGCTCTCTGCCTATGTGCATACACGTGTTCGTGCACACACGTACAGAAATACAATGTCTTATTTTTTTATTTATTCAATTGTGTGTGTGTGTGTAGAACCACAGGCGAATTCGGGAACCATCATGGCCCGCCTCTACCTCCTACTTATTTACTCTCCCCTGGGATTCACAGGGTCTGCTCCACCAGGACCATAAACAAAGGACATCCCTGCTTTCACCCAGCGTCTATACGTGGGGTCTAGGATCTGAACTCAGGACTTTCCGCCTGCAAGACAGAGGCTTAACCCCTGAGCCACCTCTCCAGCCCCCAATGTCTTATTTTTTTAACTATCACTACCTATGTGTTTGTGGGAGGCTAGAGGAGGTTTGTGCAATGTTACTAACATGAGGAACCAGTAGGTACATCCATTGTGAAAACAGCTAATCCAGCTTGCTTTGCAGATGGCATAAGCAGGTCAGGATCTTAGGATTGCCACGTACCAACACCACCCATCTGCTAGAGGAGAGGAGGGAGGGCGTGGTACGCTCTCTCAACTGACTGGTTAAGTAGGCTGTTTTTCTACATTTTCAAAATTAAAAAAAAAATCACCGGGTGAACAGAGCAAGACAGTGACTCAATGGACCGGTTGTTGGAAGTTAGGGAGCATGGTGTCTGCTGCAGTGATGAGCAGATATTCCTTAGGGTGCTTTGGGAATCTGAAAATGGTCAAGGAGAAAGTGAGATGAAATTTTTGCCTTCAATAAAGGAGCACAGATTTTTATCGCCAAAAGACTGACTTTGGACTCAAACTCCTACCTCTCACATATTGTCATGAGGAAGGAATAGGAAATTAATATTTAGCTTTACTACTATGAATTTTCTAATGTTCTACATATGATTTGTATTACCTTTCTGTAATAAGCAAAAAGGTCAACTAAAACTGACACAAAGCCCAGCTACTTGGAAAGCCAGGTGCTAACCTGGAGCAGGAAGACCCGGTGATCTCAAAATGAAGTAAGGATCAGGGTGGAGCCTAACACACAGGGATTCTAACCCCATCAGAAAGAAAAAAAAAAGAGGCTGTGTAGAGGATTAAAGTTTCCGCTACTAGAATAAGCAGCTCAAGTAGTCCACTGCACAGCATAGATAGTGACCAAGTAATGATTGTATATTTCAGAGACTGTTAGACAATAAAAAACACAGGAATTATAGCGATGATGACTAGCTTTGGTGATACACAAGGAACCATGATGTTGGATTTTGTAGTCTCCAAGAACAATAGGCAAGTAAGTTTCTGTTCATTATTTTAAAAAAGGAAAAAGGGAGGCAAAGAGAGCTTGGTGGGTAAGATGCCTGCTTGAAGACCTGGTGACCCGAATTCCATCCCTGGAAGCCCACATGGTGGAAGGAAAGAACTGATTTCTGAAAACTGTTCTCTGGCCTCCACCCAGGCACCATGGTACACATGTGTGTTTCTGTGTTTCTTTCTCTCTCAAATAAAATAAGTAAGTACTTAAAAATGAGTGAATGCCAACTTGGTGGATTATTAAGAAAAATAAATAAATAAAAGGGGGAGGAGAGCTGGGGAAGCCCTGTGACACAGGCCTGGTGACAGAGTTTGGCTCTCGACATGAACTTTGGACACAAGCATCTTCAATCCCAGCAGGACTACAGGAAATGAGAGGCAAAACCCCAAGAATCTCCAGAAACTTACAGTCAGCGTGGCTTAAACAGTAAGTGAAGAGACCATCTCAGATAAGGAAGAAATCAAAGAAGGAACAACCAAAGATCCTCTCACCTCCACATGTACATGCTGATACACAAGCACATGTACACATATACCTGCACACAGACAAGACACATACACATGCATCTAAGCATACTCGCTCATGCACACCCATACACAAACACACTAGCACACAGACAACAGACACAAATACACAGAAACAGACACACATACACCGGCAAAGACAAGAGATACACACACAAGCGCACGCATGCACGTACGCACGTACGCACTTGAACACAGGAGGAGCTGGCAAGATGACCCAGCAGATAAAGGTGCTTGGTATGTAACCCTGACGACCCACCCGAAGGTGGAAGGAGAGAACCAATTCTACAAATTTGCCCTCTGACCTCTGACACCTGCTTCTGCATGCACTCCCCACACTCACACATCATATAGACACAGAAACACTAAATAATAAAAAGGGAAAGAAATGAAAGCTACAGATGCAAACATCACAGCATTCCAGAGAATCACAATCATGATTTCAATTGAAAAATTTAAAACTAGCAAGAAATAAGAATAAAACATGTTTCACATGAGAATTTAAAAATTAAAAAAAATCATTTTTCGACCCCAAATACATTTCCTAAAGGACTTCCCTTTTCTCTTCTTTTCTTTTCCTTTCTTTTCACTATGAAATATACATTTCGACCAGATGTAGTGGCACACACCTATATCCCAGCCCTTGGGAGGCCGAGGCAGGAGAACTGTATGTTTGGAGCCAGCCTAGGCTACATAGTGAGACACTATCTTGAAGAAGAGATAACTAAATAACTAAATTTAAACATTGTATGAAGAAAAATGACCATTCACATTACATACTGAAGCATATCATATATTCACTGATAGAAAATTGGAGACATTAGATTGCCAAGAATATCCCCCCTTTTTTACAGGTTAGATGAACCCCTATTTAGCTGCTGGTAGGAGTGTGCATTTGTGTAGCCACAGTACGAAAGTATGATGCAGCTACACCCCTCCTGGGTCAACACCCGGAAGACTGCAAGTCAGCACACCACGTTAGCACAACAGCAAAGAAATGGACTGGGGTATCTATTGAAGGGTCAAACACCACCACTGGCTGGGGTGCCCAGGCTTCCAGAACCTACTGGCTGAGCTGCATCCCCACCCCACGTTCTGCAAACACTCTCATGCAGCACAAGAGATGTGACCTCCTTCCACGAAAAAAGCAAAAGGGGATGGTGGTGCATGTTCTTATAGAACATACAGCAGGGAAAGGATAACGCAGGAACAGTAATAACCAGTGAACATAGAAATTAACCATCCCACCATTAGCCTAAGGCTAGAAACACTTTAGGTGAGGAATTCTGGGATTTTGCAAACATGGGGAACGGCAAGAGAAAGCAGGTGTTATATATGACATTCTTCTGTATGAATCCTTTTTTCTTTGTGTGTGTGTGTGTGTTGTGAGTCTCTGTCTTTATCCGACCCAAGGTGGCATCGGGAATCATCCTGAATTATTCTACTTCCTTTATGTTTGGTTCAAGGGTTCTCCTCCAGAGCCAGAGGTGCAGATCACAGCCATTTCCACCTGGCACCCAGGATACGAATCCATATCCTTCTGCTTGTGAGGAAGAGTCGTAACCCTTGAGCCATCTCTCCAGCTCTCAAAATCTTTTTCCTTAATTCTGGAAAGTTGAAATGCTTGAGTCAAACTGAGACAAAGCTCTCAGTTGTCCACTAGGCTCCCTGACAATAAGGTGTTGTTTAGCAATATTCAGACAACTGCTTTATAGATTTTAAGTGTCTAGGAAATTCTTAAGTCATAATTGTCCAACTACTCTACAGTCTCCTTGTAGCAAAAAACTCAAGACAGATTATTTCTACTGCCAAGACCCTCTTCTAGATGCACCCAGATCTTTGCCCAGATGCTTACATGTCGGACCATCTGCAGCCGGGATGGCTCTCACCCTCCTCGGACCTTTCTGCACTGGGCTCAATCTGCACAGAACTTACAAAGAGATTCTGTTTCCAAACAATTCGGCCTTGACTGCAGAATCAAACACCTCATGGACCAACGCCTTGAGGACAGTGTTGTCAACTACCAGGCCTGGTGGCCAAGGCCGTTTAATTCAGTTTCCAACAGGACAGAGAAAGACCCTCGTGCCATGCCCATGCAGGGGTCTGCACCCGCGCCGGCAGCAAGCACCATCGTGCGGCTGCCCTCGGAGCTGCAGCCCAGGTAACACAGCTGAGCTACACGCTGCGATCTGCCGCCCACCCGTGCGGAGATCCTTGTCTCCAGCTAGCCGTGTCTGGGCTTTCCTGGGGATTGTTTTAAAGGCTTCCATCTTTTCTTCCTTTTTCCCCTGCTTCATTCCTTTTAAAATTTATTTTCATTTATTTACTCTGTGTGTGTGTGTGAGAGAGAGAGAGAGAGAAAGAGAGAGGGGAGAGAGAGAGAGAGAGAGAGAGAGAGAGAGGGTACTATGTGTCCCTGTGCAGGACCAAGGGTGACTTGGGGAATTATCTTGCTTCTACCTCCTTTTGGTGTCACTCCAGGATTTCCCAGACAGCACCCACCTGGGTTGGAAGTGCAGGCCGCTGTTTCTGCCTGGCATTTTTATGTGGGAACTGGGATCCGAACTCAAGACCTTCTGTTTGTGAAGCAAAGGCTTAAGCCCTGAGCCATCTCTCCAACCCACCCCCATTCCTTTGAACGGCAGCCGCCGCGTCCTCTGTCCTGTCTAGCATTGTGACGTCCGCTATTGGGGAATCCTTTTGTGCTGTCCCTGTTCCTGGCTCATCTCCTGGTTGAGCACCTTGTGCACCGGGTGGACTTGGAACGTGTGGCACGTGACCAGGAAGGAGCCCCCACCCTCCCAAAGGCAGGGAGCTTAGGATTTGAATGCATCGAGCGCTGCCGGTGCTGTCCTCATCCCGTCCACTCCTGCTCTCCCTGCGTGCTGCCATCAAGCAGACCCTCGCAGAGGAAGGCGCCGGGTCTCCAGTGGTCGCCCCAGGAGCAGGCGGCACCACCGTAGTACCGCGAACGACCGCCAGGGCGCGCGCTACTCACGGCAGAGGTTACGCCACCAGGGCATGGTGTCGGCCGGCTGCAGGGGCCCGCGAGGCCCGGCCAGCCCCTCCCGGCTGCCCCATCGCGGGACACCAACTGGCCGCGGGGCGGCCGCGGGCCACACGCTTGAGCAGGGGGCCGCTGCGCACGTCACAAAGGCGGGCGGGAGGCTCAGGGACGGTGCGTCGAGGCCACTCCGAGCTTAGGCTGGCTCGGTGAAAAGCAGCCCAAAAGGAAGACGCAATCCTTGATTTGGGGATACCCCCACCTAAGCTTAAGCCTACAGCTATCTGGGCGCAGTAAGGGCTGCAGGCGTGGCAGGAACCTGTGAGTAGGTTCGGCTTGGTGGTCAGCTTTCAGTTCTTAAAGTACAAGACCCGCAGCATGGGAAGAAGTGATTCCCTGCTACACGGGAGACAGTTTAACATGTTCCTAACATGAGAACAAAATTTTAATCTTAGATGGGCAGAAAAATTGAGAGAAAGAGAAACACACATATTTATGTCAGTTTTATTGCCACAAAATCTAGAAGTAACCGGCACGTCTTCCATAGGTCAGTGGATAAACTGGCACATGCCACAATATAACCAACTCAATAGGCACTAAAAAGAACCAAGCGAGCCATGAAAAGACTCACAGGTACTTTAGGTCAGAGGTACCCATCTGAAAGGGCTACATACTACTCGGTTCCAGCCCCAACCTTCTAGAAAGTGCAGAGCTAACAGCTGCCAGGAATTGGGGGCAGGGAAGTGAATGGGTGGCGCACAGGGGACTTTTTAGGCTGGGACGCCATGCGTTCTGACACCCACGTGTCAAAAAAAATTCCAAGTGCTCTATGGGCTCTGAGAGCTGGGGTACCAGTAGTTTCACTGCATGAAGTGAAGGGATTATTCAGAGGATAGATAGTGAAGACCGCCAGTGGAGGTGAGGAGGAGCAAGGGATCCAGAAATTCTGTATTCTAACTTTTAAGTTGTCTTCTGACCTCCATTGTGACGTGGCATGAATGTGTGTTGCTCTCCTCCTCACCAAAACTAAGTTACAAACCATTTTGTTGTATGTAGATAGTCAAATGACTTGCCTGTATGGTCCAGTAGGTGTACGGCGCTTCGGAGTGGCTGAAGGCTGTCTTGGGCAAGCCTCCAGTCAACCATGCAAAGACACAAAGTTTGCCTTTTTGAAGACGTTCAAAACATAAACATCCTTATTTTCCTTAACTCTCTGCAACTTTTCTAAGAACATAAATTTTGACGTGTCAGCTCTTACATTTGAGCTGTGTCTAAAGCAGGCAACAAATGGGATTGTTTCAGGGTCAAAAGCTGAGTGTATCCAGGCTTACATTACAGCCTTGTTTTTCTAAAAAAAAAAATGTAAACAATCTCACGGGGCCAGCCGTGTAGCTTAGTGAGAAACGTCCCTGGCAACCTGAATTTGAGCCCTGGAGGCCCACAGCACATGGCGGAAGGAGAACTGACTTTTTGGGGGGGGGGGTGGAACACATGTGTGTGTGTGTGTGTGTGTGTGTGTGTGTGTGTGTGTGTGTTATATGTGTGTGCCTGTGGAGGCCCAAGGGTGACTTCAGGGATCATCTTGGATTGCTCTACCTCCACACTACTTTGTTTTGGGGTTTCCCAGGCTCTTCCTTCCAGAACTGGAAGGGCAGGCCACTGCCATGTCTACCTTGGGCTTTTATGTGGGAGGTCCTTTTGCTGGAAAAGAAAGGTTTTCACTCACTAAGCCGTCTCTCCCGCCCAGAACTGACTTTTGAAACTTTCTTCTGACCTCCACCCATGTGCTATGACATACATGTACATGTTATTCCCTTCCTCTTTGACACAGTTAAAAACAGACTCCTTCACCAGCATGAAGTCATCCCCTGGCGGACCTCTGATCAGAAGGGGGCAGTGTTGCCCACCCTTCTGCCGCTGGGCCAGACCTTCAGGGCCAGAAGCTTCCAAATTCCGTGGCAGCGAAGGCTTGTTTCCCCACTTCCACCATGAGCCTTCCCAGGGAGGAAGAGGAGGCCTGCCTCTCCAGCTGCCTCTCCTATCCTTCGATCTCTGTATCATGTAATTAAGACTCGGGTCCTGCCCCGGCCCTGAAGGGGCCCCCTCCATTCTTCTGTGGTGACGCCTTGTGCTCACCTCCCTTTCCTCTGCTCTCTCTAGCCCAGTTTTACACAGTACACCCAAGTCACTCACACTTCCGAGGCTCGGGCTACAAGAGGTGATCCCAGGCCGGTTTCCACCCATCCATGGTTCTGACCCCGCCCTCAGCCTGTTGGAAGATGATGGGATGTAGGATACTTGCGTCAGTGAAAGACACCTCACACTCGCTGTACCTCCGAACAGTCCCACACAGGCCAAATGAGACCAGCTTCCTGTATCCATGGAGTCTGCACCCACCGATTCAACCTGCCTTGGATTGAAAATATTTGGGGGAGAAAAATTGCATCTGAACTGAACCTGTACAAGATCTCTTTCCTCTGTTCTTGGTTTCCTCCTGATACCAGATAACTTTTTACTTAGTTATTTTTAGAGAGAGAGAAAGGGAGAGAGAGAATATGCATGCCATGGCACGCAGGCGAAGGTCAGAGGACAACTTTCTAAAGTCACTTCTCTCCTTGTACCATATATGGGCTTCTGGGAATTGAACTAGGTGGTGAGGCTTGGAGCAGACGCCTTACCCACTGAGCTACCTACTGGCCTGATAACAAACAGGTGTTCTGAATAATCCAGAGATGCTATAAAGTGTCATGGAGGTTGCAGGTGTCACCTGTGACAAGATGACATTTCTTTCAAGGTCGGGAACACCCACAGGACGTGCAACCCCAGGGGATGCTGAAGGACCACTATGCTTGGAGAGTAGGGTTAAAAAAAAGTTTCTATTGTAGTTTATAAAACATTCAAGCTTTTAGTTCTAAACTTAGTTATTGGGTTTTTTAAAGTGGGGGAAAAAAAACAAACATGCAGCACAGCAAAAACAGTGTCCTTTTTGGTTGTTACTGTTAGGGGTGCAATAACCTGTCTGCTCTGTCCCCAGGCCCGCAAGACGGCAGGCACACTGTGACATGTGGAACTAGTTAACTTTCCCCCTCCGTATGGAGTATGGCCCTGGAATTTATCCAGGAATTCTCTGCATTCTGAATCCACCCCTTCTGTCCTCACACACCCAGCTCTGCTTGTTTCCAAAGCGTTATCAGAGACAAAACTTCCCAGCAGAAATGGCTGAACTGGGATTCCAACTCAAATAAACACCCCTCCTACCTTTGCAAGGGAGGTGGGGGGGGGGTGGGGCCTCTGGCCGCCATTGAGGACCATCCAAGTGATGTGGTCATTGTCCCTTCCAGGTCCCTGACAGTCTGGCACCCCCCACCTGTAAGACATCTGTCTGGGAGACACAATTTCTGCGAGGTACTTCTCTACAGTGATGCTTCTGGCTCGCAAGGGGACCCTGGGTATAACTGGCACAACTCAAGAAACTTCCCTTGGTAAGAGAAAGCAGGTTAAGAGTCAAGGCTTGTGGTGATGACTGGGAGAAAGACGTGAGGGCTGGTGCCCGGGCGACTCTCGGCGAGTGGCAGCTGTTCACCTGGCAGGGAGGGGACAGCTTGTCAGGCGGACACTGTCCTGATTCCATCTGGAACCAGAGCCAAGTGCTTACACGCGGTACACTTTTGGCTTTCTCTTGTAAAACGACTTGTTCTGAAAGTGTGTTATAAAAACTGCCTGGTGCTCGCTGCGGCAGCACATATTCTAAGACTGGAATGAAACAGGAGATTAGCACGGCCTCTGCGCAAGGATGACACGCAAATTCATAAAATGATCCATATTTAAAAACAAAACAAAACTATTTGCACCATGCACTGATGTTGGAGGATTCTTTCTTTCCTTGGCTGTGATTCTACTTTTTCTTTTTTTAAAAATCAGTTTTATAGCCAGTTTTAAAAACTTTTTTTATTTTTATTATGTCAGTTTTAATATTTTTTATTATTTAGTATTTATTCACTTGTGCGTGTGTGCGCGTGCCCATGCGTGTGTATGTATGTATGTGTGTGTGTAGAACCACAGGCGAATTCGGGAACCACCATGGACCGCCTCTACCTCCTCCTTGTTTACTCTGTCCCAGGATTCACAGGCTCTGCCCTACCAGGACCAGAAAGGCAGGCCACCCCCCACTTCCACCTGGCGTCTATACGTGGGGTCTAGAATCTGAACTCAGGACCTTCGGCCTGCAAGGAAGAGGCTTAATCTCTGAGCCACCTCTCCAGCCCCTATTATGTCAGTTTTAAAAACTTTATTTATTTATGTTATTTATTGACTTGCTTGCTAGATTTATTTATTTATTTATTTATTTATTTATTTATTTATTTATTTATTTATTTATTTATTTATTTATTTATTTTCAGAGGTACAGTATGTCCCTGTGCAGGCCACCACCATTTCTACCTGGCATTTTTATGAGGGACCTGGGATCTGAACTCTGGACCTTCTGCTTGAACCATCATCTCTCCAGCCCCTTTTCCTTATTTTTTACTTTTATCTCTTGTTTTATTTTGAGACTGAGTCTCATGCTATAGCAAGGCTACCCTAGACCTCGATACATAGCCAAGGCAGGCCTTGCTGTGTACAGGATGGGGCCGTCCTGTCTGGTGTTTCCAGTTTGGCGTAGAGATCAGGAGTCCGGTGGCCCTACCCTCTCAGAATACTTCTGCTCACTTTGCCAAGTAGTGATGTAATGAGTGAATCTCAGAACTATGGGAGAGTTTAGGAAAATAGGACAGATACTTTCCTACTTGAAAAAGTCCTTCTGGGCTGGGGAACAGGCCCACTTGGTAGAGTGCTTTGCCTAGCATGCAGGTAAGCCAGCCCTGGATTCGAGACTCTGCAACATGCGCACAAAGTGTGGGTGGCTGTAAGCCCAACACTGGGGAGGTGAGGCAGACAGCCAGAAGTGCCAGGTTGCCCCAGATTACATATTAAGTTGGAGGCTCACCCCTGCTTCATGCAAAAATGGGGGAACCCCTCTTGCAGCAGTGTAACGATCACTTCTAGTTTCCAGGCCTGATTCATGCTAATGAGACACAGGAAGTAGCCTCCAGATGTAAAAGGCCATTGGATGAGGATCCATCAGATCTGGGTGACAGTGTCCAGGTGAACTGGGCGGGGAGAAGAAGTAACGGCTCTGTGTCACCAAGTCTCCTGTGCGGTTCCTGCTAATGGGTTCTGAAACTTAAGCTCTGTCTAAGTCAGGTGGGAACCACAGTCTCTTCATCTTCAATTAGACAATTCCAACTACACAAGACAACCGATAAGTCTTAATATCGCTGTTCGAAGCCTTCCTTGCTTTTCAAGCGCCTCACCAACAACTTAAGGACTCCTGAGCACAAACTTATCAGTTATGTACCAAGGGAAAAACCAGCAGTGGCAACTAAAAAGTGGGCTGGTGAGATAGACCAAGAGGGCAAAGGTACTGGCCCCCACGCCCCAGGGCCTGAGTGCGAATTTCGGAACCCACACAGGTAGACAAGAGAACCAACTCCCAAAAGCTGACCTCTGACCTCCTCACAATTAAAGACAGACATTGTAATTCCCTTCAAATTTTTTTTATTTCCTCTGCCATGAAATGTCTGTTTATCATTACATGTTTTTGTCTCCCTCTTATTTTGAGACAGGGTCTCATGTGACCTAGGACAGCCTGGAAGTCCTCCCTAGGGGTGCTAGATTTGTGCTAGGCAAGTACTCTACCCACTGGGCTTCATTTCCAGCCCCGGCCAGTGAGTCTGTGCAATTTCTTGTTACCAAGGAGCGCAAAACTAGGTTCTGTAGCCAACATGCACTTCGATAAAAGTTTCATCCAAAGCTCCAGTAACTAGAAATCGCCTTAAAAATTGGCAGTCCTTCTTGTCTGCCACTCCATTGCGCTTCTCTGAACTGCCCTTAAAAGTACCCCCTTCCCCTTCCCTTTCCCCAATTAATCCTTAATCTGTGTTTAAAAGGATTAATTCTCTTGTCATACAAACTTGGCATTTCACAAAATAGTGACTGTAGTAAATACCACAGAGCCTGGAGAAAGCCCCACCCTCGGCTATGCCTTTGGGCAGCTTTCAAATACTTCATTCATGTAAAAACTAAGGACCCAGAAAAATGGAAAATTTTGTTTTTCATTTTGTTTATCTAACAATAATTTCTAGGTATACCAAATCTTCATGCTGGTTGAGTGGTACAAAGGCTGGTTGGTTAACTTAGAAAAGGATCTGGAGAAATGTGTTTGTTCACAAGCTAATCTATAGGAAGTCAGAGATATTTTTACTCTGGCTACACTTTCCCATTCATTTTAAATTCCACAGGAGAGCAAGGCTTTGGTACAAGGGTCACACCGAGGAAATCTATGCCGTACCTTTCAGAAAGCACTGGTCTCCAATATTTAAATTAGAGCTGTTCTTATAGAAATAAATTAGCAAGAGGAATTGTTTTCTTGAACCTGTATGTGGGAAGACATAACATACAAGCTTGTAAGGGGGAGGGGGGGCTGCAATACAACTGCCCACCACTATCAAATACTGAGTTATTCGGTTTCTAAGATCATGCTAAAAAAAAAGTTTGGTAGCTAACAGTTCTAGAAATAGATATGAAATACTACAACTCATGCAATCAGATTTCTAGAAAGCAAGCTTAAGAAAAAAGTTTTCTGTTATTTTTGTTAGTCTAAAATGTCATTCAATATTAATGGTTAAATAAAGTATTTCACAGTAACGCTTTAATAACACCAACCCCATACACCAGAGCTGAAACTGAGTGTACTTCACTCAAAGTCCCTTCACTCAAAGTACACGTCCAGTGCCAAGCACTTGCAAATATCTCAGACATAGGAACATTTCAGATTATGACCACACAGCAAATCTGACACTCTGCTTGGCTGGGCGCTGGGGGCTATTCAACAGTCTCCTCTCCTAGGGGCCAGCCGTAAGCCCCCTAACAAACCGCACCCACTGGTGCTATCAAGATTTTTACCTAGGCAAAAACAAAACGGTGGGGCTTATAGTTTTTGGGTTTTAGTTTTTGCTAGATTAGGGAATGGTTAGTGCAGGGAGAGAAACTGAACTCCAATTCCGTACAGCTACTGAATTGCCTCAAGTCTTCCCGCCTTAAGCACAAGGGAGGGGGAAAAACCCGATTGTGCCCCCAGGCCCAGGCCTGTCACGGCAGAACAAAGGGGGTCTGGCGGGTGACTTACCTGTGATGGTAATGATTCCTAGCATGGTTCAAATGCCCAGCTGTAGAGGGGTCAGCTCGCCCACGGCAGCAGGCAGGAGCCTCAGTCTCTTTCCCGCAAAGCCGGTGAGTTCTTGGTGTTGTCAGCAAGAAGCCAGTGCCAGCCTCCCACAAAGCATCGGAGACCCGCACGCGCCCCCACAAGTGCAGCGAAGAGCTCGGTGCAAGCCCGAGCCCGGCTAATTATAGGAGGGTCCTGCCCACGCCCGGGCTGGCTGCGGCCCCGCCCCCATCCCGCGGAAGCCACGCCCCCACCGCCTCTGCTCAAGCTTGGCTCCAGCAACCAGCAGTCACGTGCCCATCTTAGAGCAGAGAGCCCTCGGGGACTGGTCTCTCCGCCAGTGGTCAGCAGGCTCCGCAGAGACCGGGAATATCAGCCTCTGAGCTGAAGGGTGACCTCATCGCCCGCCCTGATTTACTTCTGCAATCTCGACTTTTACAGTTATGCAGATAACAGCACGGGTAGGGGTGGTTCTGCATCCTGTACTGACCCAAGACAAGAACAGCGCTCCATTTTAACGCCTGGGGCATTTTATAGTTCACCATCTGTCCCTACATACACATGCTGCACCCACACATGGAGGATTGGCAACTACTCTCCTAGTCCCGTTTCCCAGTTTTTAAAACTGTTACAAAGTGAACTGTCCTCATCCTTTAATCAAGGTGACTCTTTCAAAAGCGGAAATATTGGGGCATTAAGTCTGTGTGTGTGTGTCTGTGTGTGTGTCTGTGTGTGTGTGTGTTTAAATAGATGCAGTTAGTTAATTTGGTAGACCGAACTACATCGTGGTCCAACATATAGACATTATTTAATGCACAAACCTACAGCAAGGAAACCGATCAGAAACCGCGTCTGAAATTTACCAATACAGGCAGCCTTGTATTCTTTTTATATTGTTCCTGGGATTGGTTCCTTATGAAGACACAAATGATTAATGAGCTAGGTTCTCTCACGGCTTCGCATGCGGTCGTGTGCTCGGGTAGGTCAATTAGGTCCCTGCGTGTCTTCCCTCCTTTTCATCCTTCTCCTCTTTATCACGGCATGCCTTGCCTGTCTGGCCCCGTTAGTCCTGGCTCGTCCCCAAAGCAAACAGATTTTAAAAGGTTTCGTATTGCCCTTCTCTTCAGACCCGAAGATGACGCTCATTACTGTTTGGAAGGTGGGAAGGGGTCACTCCATATGGAAGAGGGTGGACACTGCGAGGGAAGAGCGGGGTGCAAACAGAAAAACAGAAAGAAACCCCGCAGCCGGGTGGAGCCGCGGGGCACAGCGCGTGTTTGCGCCGTGTGCCGCCAGGGGGCGCGAGGCGCCCCGTCCAGGCTGGTCCCGGCCAAAGCCTCCCAGGCAGCCAAGCATTGTTACACGAATGGGTTGCAGTGTAGCCAAAGCCCGGGCCAGACTGGTACAGAGCAAACACACCTGTCTACGCGGGTAAGAGGAGCAATGGGCCGGATCCTGATTCAGTTAAAATGCTGTCGGGGAGCTGACTCTTAGGCAGAAGCACTTAGCAGCTTCCTAATCTTGCATCTTTAGAGGAATGCTTTACTTGAGAGAAAGACAGAGAGACTCTCCAAGACAGAGAACATATAATGTTGCTAGATTACACCCATCGCTGAGTAGATCAAGGGTCGAGAAGCCCCCAGAGGTTGAGTCAGGGGTCCTCATTCAGGGAGCCACTTCCCCACAGTTGTCCTAGGGCCTCTGAAGTCGCAGGGACCTGAGCGCAGCGGCCGTGGACAGCTATGGCTGACGTCACGCCCTGAGCATATGGCTCTCAGGACACGGCCACTCCTCAGTGAACTCTGACCTCGTCCAAACGCATCACTAGCACCATGTCTGAGTACAAACTCTAACAGGAAGATTCCAGACCCCTTTGCCACTGACTAGGTAAAACTTCACTAATTACAAATTTCAGATCCAAAACCCTATAAAAAGGCAAAGGCACTGGGTTCCCTTCTTAAAGGCGCTGTTAGCAAAAGCCAGGAGGCTGAGCAATAGATCACGTGCAAGTCCGTGACTCTTTAGGCTGACAGATCTCTATGATCTTTACCTCCACTAGAAATGAAGGCCAGGGTGCATGGAGGGGCTGCCCAGCAAGTTCCTCTGGATCATTAATCAGGAGAAACCCGGAAGGAAGGGTCAGCGAGAAGGGCGGTAGCTTCTCTTTGTTAGCACTTCCAGAAACAGATATCACTACTCAAAGGGGGAAAAAACAAGATAAGGGAATACATATTTATCAATGAGTGAATATCAGGGGGGGAAAAAGCTTCCTCGAATTCATAAGATTCACTCAACAGGTGTTTGGACTTGGGCAAACTTTGCCCAAGTCCTAGACCTATTTTAGTATGCAAAACACACTAGGGGCTAGGCGAATGCTGTCGGTCTCTGGCCTCAGGAGGGTGGACATGTTGCGTTCACCTAGGAGGTAGCATTATTGGAGCTCACCTGGGATAGGACCAGGATATCCCAACCCTGCTGCTCTGGGAGGCAAGGTACAGGCCAGCTGTGAGGAGCCTGACTCTTGGGGGACTCATGTGTGTGGTCCACATCTGAGGTCAGGAAGGGGACGAGGGCTAGAGGCATAACCCATGGGCAGACACACAAGGAAGGATTCTGAACATTGAGATAACCAACTTTAAAAAGAAGGGGTTGGCCTGGGATATCAGGGTGCACATCATCCCAGCACTCTGGTTAGAAGCAGCAAGGGGCAGAGTTCAAGGCCAGCCTCAGCTACATAGTCATTGAGGTCAACTTAGGCTACTCACTTAAAAAAAAAAAAAAAAAAAAAAAAGAGGGAACGGCATCCATATTTATCTTAAAGACTTACAGAGCCAAGCAAGTCAGAAAGATCCAAATTCGGATAACTCTGGTTGCATCAAGACTTTGAGGCCAGCTTGGGCTATAAGACATCTTTTTTCAAGTATGTGTGTGTGTATGTTCTGCATATGGGTGTGTGTGTGTGTGTGTGTGTGTGTGTATGAGTGTATTTAGGTCTGTGTACTTATGGAGGTCCAACAGTGAGGTCAGGAATTATCCTGGACTGCTCTACCTCCTTATTTTTTTGCTCAGGGGTTTCCCAGGCTCCACCTTCTAATTCCAGAATTACAAGCCACCACCATATCCTCCTGGAATTTTTATGTGGAATCTGGAGGTCTGAACTCAGGTCTTTTTGCTGGGGAGGCTAAAGCTCAGAGGCATCTCCCCAATCTGAGACCATGTGTTAAGATGTACTACAAATTCTGATGAACTCATGCAAAGACGTTGGACATCGTTCCTCATTAAGAAAATGCAAATGAAAACCAATACATATCCACTAGGATGTCAAGAGCCGCAGTGAAGCAATCACACAGGACCAAACGGCACAGCTCACACGTGGCTAGTAGTGAACTAGCACAGCTGCTTTGGGAAACAGTCTGAGTTCCTCCAAATGTTCCACACAGAGGTGTTTGCCTGACCCAGCAAGAGAAATGAAATACTGGACTAGACTGTTCATAGTGCACAGTAGGGGCTGGAGAGATGGCTCAGGGGTTAAGACTCTGCCTTACAACCAGAAGGTCCTGAGTTTGGATCCCAGGTACCACAGAGAAAACAAAAACAAAAACCCACCACCAGGGGAAACAGCTTCTTGAACTTCTGCCCTGGTGGCTGGAGCCTGGGAAATCCCAGAACAAAGCAAAAAGAAGGTGGAAGCAATCCAGAGTGATTCCCGAAGTCACCCTGTGGGTGTCCTCCACAGGGACACACAGCGTTTTGATACACACACACACATACACACACACACACACACACACACGCAAATAAACGTAGTGGACAGTAGGCACAGTAATAAGAAGTGGCAATAACCCAGAGCCCATCGAATGACATGACATTCAGTGTATCTACACAATGGATTAGTTGCCATTAAAATGAACAAAGCACTGATTTTGATGACATCAATGAACACTGAAATTTTTTTATAATTTTTTTAATATAAATTTTTTTTTATTTATTCAATTGTGCGTGTATGCATATGTATGTGTGCGCGCGCGTCTGTGTGTGTAGAACCACGGACGAATTCGCGAACCACCATGGACGCCTCCACTTCCTCCGCCCCAGGATTCACAGGCTCCGCCCTACCAGGACTAGAAACGCAGGCCGCCCCTGCTTCCGCCCGGCGTCTATTCGTGGGATCTGGGATCCGAACTCAGGACCTTCTGCCTGCAAGGCAGAGGCTTAACCTCTGAGCCACCTCTCCAGCCCCAACACTGAAATTTTTTAAATGGAGGATGGCTTACTGGTTAATTTCAGTTATATACGAGATGCCCAGGAAAAGCAGAACTATGAGGAAAGGAGATTAGTGGTTGCCTAGGATAAGGGTATTGAGATGGGACTGTCAGCTGACAGACACAGGTTCCTTCTTGAAGTGAGGAAAATATTCCAAAACTGATCGGGTGATGCGGTACACTCTGAATATATTGAAAACCACTGAGCTCTGTTATATATAGTTGTCCCAGTGGACGCAAAGGTTCGGCACCTACGCCGTCAGCTGACATTGTCCAAAAAAAAGTTGTAGCATGAGTTCACCTTAAAGTCGCTTTGAGCTGAAGATGATCAGGAACTTCCAATCTGCCTCCACTTCCTTCAGTCATGTGCCACGGTGCCTGGCATAGGTGTTGCTAGGAATGGAGCCCAGGGTTTCATGCATGCCGGGCAAGGACTCTACAGGGCACACTTAACTCACCCTGGCCCCATGTCCGGTAGCCACATGAGAACAGGACAGTGTTTACCCTTTGTGGGCTGACACTTTGTGGACTTTTCCTGGACAGGTGAATAAGATGATGGAGGGATATGGTAAAGGAAGTCGGCATTCTTCAGTACACATGACAGGCTGCTGTCTGGCAAGTGAGCTTACCCCTCTCAGCAACCTATAGATAGGGTGTGGCCAGTTCCCTCGGCCTCTAGCATCGGTCGGTATGAGCTCTTCTGCCAAGCTAGATGAGGAACCGTAACCACAGATCATACATAAGAGTAAAACTCCTTGTTTCCTGAAACAGTTCAGTGGTTCAGGCAAAATGCTATGAAATCTCACAGTAAAGACTAACCAGAGGGTGAGGAAGGAGGTGTAGCTAGGTGATATAGTACTAACTAGTATGTGCCAGTTTCTGGGTTTGATCCGTAGTAACACACACACACACACACACACCAGTGTGCTCACTTTGGCAGTATATATATCAACACTGGCACCATATTGAGCATGGTTCTCATGCAAGGATAACACAGAAACTCCTAAAGCATTCCATATTCAATAAGAAAAACCCCCAGAGACATCAAAAATAAGACAGCCAAGAAAAACCAGGCTACTTTCAAAAATACATACTGAGATTCAAAAAAAAAATCAGTATTTAGAAAATAAAAATACAGTTACCAAAAATTGAAAGAGTATTCTTTATGCCCAGAAAATAGAACCACATACAGTTAGCTAGAAAAAATGAAAGGAAAAATGGAGCCTGGTGGCTTCTATCTATAATCCCCCAAGTCAGCAGGCTGAGGCAGGAAGTCAGAAAAAGAAAAAGAAAGAGTGGGAGGGATGGGAATATGGCTGCTTGTTTGATCCTCTGTGAAAAGATCAGTGCGGTGGTCCAGCCCAAGCATACAATCCCCATGTTGTGGAGACAGGGAGATTCCTTCATTCGATGGCCAACCAGCTGAGCCTACTTGGTCAGTCCCAGGCCAGTGTCTCAAAAACTGAATGGGATAACATCCAGCGTTGTCCTGTGACCTCCACATGCGTATGCACACATGTGCACCTGCTCACACAGGAACATGTATACATACATGCATATCAAATGAAAAAGGGAGACATTAATAAGGATTGTTCTAGAACAGTCTAATGTGAACTGTAATCCTGGAAGAGGAACAAAGAAAAAGTGAGAAATGTTAAATGCCTAGAAGCCGAGGTGCCTGGGTTGACATTGCAATCACCCAGAAATGTCTGCAGAGCACTGGGGAGGGGGGCACAAAAGGAGTTAAGCGCAGATGGGGGCAATGGACAGCAGCACATCCATCAAGAAGACCCTGAGAGACTCCAAGGCATCTGGATGTAAATTACCTCAGGTCCTTCTGCTTGCAAGTCCCTGAGCCATACCCTCTCTGTCCTTTCTTCTACCATCGTTTGTCCGCCTTAGGGAAGCAGGCTCTCTCAATCAAACCAGAGCTCAGCGATATGGCTGGTCTTACTTGTGGCTGTGCCCTGTCTCTGCCTTCTGAGGACAGAATTATAGTGGGAGGCCACGCCGACCGGTGAGCTTTGGGATATGAACTCCCATCCTCTTGCTTAAACATCATGTACTCAAACTGCTAAGCCATCTCTCTGCTTCTTGTTTTGGTGTTTATCACATTTTGTGTGTGTGTGTGTATGTGTGCGTATGCATGTGCCATGGAGCTATGGGAGTCTGTTCTCTCCTTTTAACACATGGGTTTCCAGGATCAAACTCAGGTTATTAGGTGAGCTGCAAGCTCCTTTACCTGAGCCACCCTGCCTGCTTGCTTTTTTTTTTTTTTTTTTTTTTTTTTTTAATAATAGAGTGTCATGCATCCCAAGCTAGTCTCGAACTTGCTATACAGCCCAAGTGATTTTGAACTCTGGATTCTCCTCCTGCTCCCCACCACTCTTGATTCCATTTTCATGCTTTAAAGAGATTTAGAAACAAAACCTTGAAGGTTGGGGACAATGAACGTGGAATCTAGTCAGGCTTGGCAAGCTTCCACGCAGCACATTCCCACTGGACGTACACATGAGTCCTGGCATTTTTCTTTAATGCAAGGCAGCCCTCTCTTATGCTCTGGAAAGGTTTTGGCCTGGAGAGAAGAGAGATGAAAGAAGAGACATGATTGATGTTTGCAAATACTTAGAGAGCTGCTGTGTGGAAAAAGGAGGTGAGTTTTTTTTTTTTTTTTTTTTTTCTGTGCCGCTCCCCAAGGCAGCCTGGAACAGAGGGGAGCAGGCGGAGGGGCAGTTTTCACTCTGGTGGACACACAGCCTCCTTTTATGGAGAAAACTCCCAGATTGTTAGGTTTATCAGCAGAAGGCTACAAGGGCAGGCGTCTGCCTTAGATCCCTCCAACCAAGGCTGCTAGGTCCCATTCTGACTGTCCAGGCTAATGATCATGGGATACAAGCTCAAATGAACCCCCCGCCCATCCACCTGATGTCTCAGACGGGGACAGCATTTGGACAGAGGACTTTTTGCTTTTTCTTTCTCATGATAGGGTCTCATGTAGCCCAGGCTGGTCTCAAGCTCACTTTGTCTAGCTGAGGCTGGCCTTGAACTTCTGACCACAGGCATGTGCCACCAGTTCATGCAGCGCAGGGGGTGAAGCCAGAGCTTCATCATGCTAGGCAAGCCTCTGCCAGCTGAGCCACACTCCCAGCCGCTACAGAGAGTACCTGGAAAGAGGCAATCAAGCCAGGGTTCCGCCCCCCCCCAAAGTTCGAGACTGGTTTGGGCTAGAGAACAAGCTATACACCAGCCTGGGATAGAGAACAAGTTAAAGTTAGTTTGGGCAACTTACGAGACTCTGTCTTAAAAAAAAAAAAAATTGCTATGACTGTAGCTCAATAGTTAACATGCTAACTCTATATCCCTGTGGTCACGGGTGACTCTGTCTGGAAACCTGACCACAAAAATCACACACACGCACAGGCACACACGCACAGGCACACACGCACAAAGACAAAAATGTTTAACCAAGTACAATGGGGTGTAACTCAACCTGCCTGATGCCCTCATGAAGAAATTTGGGCAAAGGTCCCCAGGAAGGACCATGTGTTACAGTTTGTTTACATGGTTGCTGATAAATGACCATCAGATGCTTAAGGGAACAAGGGGTTTATTTTCTCTTGTGATTACTGGTTACAGTTCTTAGTCCAGCTTGATAGGAGACCATGCACCAACACCAGGCTACACGATTGCTACGTATTGGCTGAGAGAGGGACGATTCTTACTTGCCAGACCAGCATGTCTGGCCAAGTGTACACAAGGATTTCTCAATCAGCTCTCAGTGTTTTATTCCAGGGTCACCATAGGCTGGACTTTCCCCATTAATCTCTTGCAGGTTTGCTCTCTACAAATGTGGCCAGAGCTCAAACCTTCAACTGTTGAGTGGACACCTGTGCCTAACTATGATACCATGTAAGAGCAGCAAGAAGTTATCTGCAAAAGAGGTTCAGAAGACCCCCAAATCACCCATGAGACCAAGAAGATGAGCGTCTGCTGCTCTCAGCTGCCACAGAGGATGGCAGTGGCTGATGCATGGTACTTTTTGTGAACCACAACAAGTCTATGTGAAGATTCACTAAAGCCGGGAGTTCATTCAACTCATTAAATCTGGCGCGTGTCAACTTCTGACCCGCTTAACTAAGGCATGCAGGGTAAACGCTGGAGTCACGGAGGGCTGGTCAATATCACTCTGCACTAACTTAACCACAAAATCGACTTGAAAAGATTCAAAGCATGAGACCCAGGAACAAACTGTAACTGGCTTGCTAAGGGCTGCACTTTGGGATGCTGAAAGTTAATTACTCGAAGGTCCAGGGTTAAAGACTTTCTCCCTCCCTTTATTGCCCCCCACTGCTGATCTTTTGGGGTATGTAAGGTCCTATGAGGGGACCTCAGAACCCCAGCTCCATTCTACCACCCTCTATGCCCCCTGCTCCTTTTGCTTCTGGACACAAGACTCACATTTCACTCTGGCATTTGCTTCACATATCTTCTAGACCCCCAAAGTAATGGGTGGCCCCCCCACCCCAATCTCAGACTGAATCATTTAAAAGCAAGCACTGAGCACTTTTTTCTTAGTCAGTGAACTTCCTCAGGTATTTCATTACAGTGGCAGAAAGCTACCATACTCACCTATGCTTTCCCCCACCCCCCCTACACATGCATACACGCCAAGCATTGACCATGCCCCAGGGTGGACTGGACTGTACAAACTCCGGTGATCTATAGGAGATACCTCTGTAATCAACAGATGGCACAGCCAGTAGGGAGTTTATCAGTTCTCATCAGTCCCTCTTCTACCTGACCTCTGGTAACTCAGAACTAACACACCTTTGGCAGGTCATACAGTTTGTGACCCTGGTCATCTGTAGAGCTAGCCCACTGATTCCTTCATACCGATGTGACTGTGGATCAACATATTCCTGCATCAAATCCCCCCTCCCTAAAAAGTGTATCTTTTCCACAACCCTACTCCATTTTTTAACTTAGAAGGAAAACTTGTGCCCCACTGTCAGACTTGAACACAGTTCCAAGAGCAGCAGTCTGTTGTCTCTGTACATCTTGGTTGCTGACTTAAAATAAATAGATAACACGAATCTGTGCTTCGATAAGGAGGAGCGTAGTGGGCGCTCTGTATCAGACATGAACAACTTCGTTGTATCCCCCACTAGAAATACTGCCGTGGAGCTGGGGAATGACTCAAACCCAGCTCCTAGAAACGGTGCACTGCAGCGCCTTTGCCTGAGCCCAAGGGCCAGTCCCTGTGCTTTCTCTCTGGCTTTCAAAACATTAACCGAACATGATGCAGCTGCAGAAAACAGCCCAATAATATCCTATCCAAAATGCCAGAGTGTGTACTGCAGAGGTGGGAGAGGGTACAGCAGACTCTGACTCTCTCTTTCTCTCTCTCCTCCCTCCCTCTCTCTTTCTCCAGAGCACTTTGCATTGATGACTCACTACACCCTCATTGAACCACAGGCAGGTCGGGATGGGACCCCATGTTTTCAGGCGATACCTGGATGCTCTCAGTGGGCACTGGGAGCCCCCAGGTGGGTGCCTGTACAGAATCTTCCTTTGTCACTGCCCATGAAACAAAAGCCGTGGGCTGGCAGAGATCCACGAGGCTGCAGTCATGCCCAGGTCTGTCATACCTGGGCTGCAGAGGACGAGGCCAGGGGACTGCTGTGAGATCTGTCCAGGCTGCACAGAGTTCTAGGTCAGTCTGAGCAACATACAGAGACAGGGGTTAAGAAACAAAGCAAGCAAACAAAAAGAGTTTTAGGGTGTACACAGGAGAAGTGCCGACCTAAGTTAAGAAAGACGAGTTCTCCTTATCCATGTGTTAGTTTCATTACACGCTGCTGCTCCAAAATGCCTGAAGCAAGGGTTTCGTTCCAGCTGTAAATTCCATCATAGCAGGGAAGTCATAGCACAGCCCCCTTGAGAGCACAGGGCTGTGGACCCACGCATGCATGCTGGCTGCTAGCTGGACGGTAAGTGCTTACTCTACCCAGCCCTCCACATCTCCCTGGGCCTGGTCCCTCCTGCAATGGGCTGAGTCTTTCTACATTGACTATGCAGTCAAGACAATCCCTTTCAGGCGTGGTCAGAGTCACATCTTAATCTAGAAATTATCTCTCAGATGGGCTTGAAGGCCTGGCATCTAATGTACCATCAATCAAACAACAAGGGTAAAAATATGATGGAGGGGGAGGCAGCTGGACAGATGGCTCAGTGGATAAAGTGACTGCTGTATAAGCATGAGGATCTGAGTTCAGATCCTTAGCACCCATGTAAAAGCCAAGGGCAGTGGCAGTGTTTATAGTCTTACTATGGGAGGTGGGTAGAAGCAGTAAGGTCCCTGGGGTTCACTGGCCACCCCTTCTAGCTCATCAGGAGTTCCAAGTTTAGTGAGAGACCACCCCCCTATCTCAGAAAATAGAGTGGAGAGTGGTAGAAAAAGGCAACCAATGTCAACTTCTAGTTTTCACACATGCATGTGAGCACACTGTGTGCATATGTACGAACACATGGACAGACAGACAGACACACACGCACCACACATGCGCACACACACATATGCACATGGAGAAACAACAAAACAAAAATGTGAACTCTAACTTAAAATGTTTTTCATTTATCGGGCTGGTGAAATGGCTCAGGGGTTAAGCCTCTGCCTCGCAAGCAGAAGGTCCTGAGTTGGAATCCCGCGTCCCAAGTAAAAACACCAGGCAGAAATGGCAGTGCCTGTTCTTCAGGTTTTGCAAGGTGGAGCCTGGGCAAAGCAAAGAGAGACAGAACCAATCCAGAGTGATTCCTGAAGTCACCCTTGGACCTGACTGGCACACAGAGGGCCCTCTAGTACACACAGACACATACACAGAGACACAGGCAAAAGAAAAAGAAAAAAAATTTTTTAAAATGTTTTTCATTTATCCAAATATTTCAACACATACTAAATTCTGGATACTGTTCTTAGACCAAAGGATTAGACAACAGAATATAACCAGAGAACCCCTTCACTCCTCCTCGCCACCTTCTGATGAGTGCTCCCTCACCCCCTCCTAGAGTGCCCCACTTCAGGAAAGCCCGCCATCGTATTTGAGGAGGCAGAAGGGAGGCAGATATCAAATGCCAGGTGTCAACCCCTGGCATGGAGGACAACAGAGGCTAAACAGAGAGAATGACAGATTCCATAAGGCAAAAGCAGTAACCACGTGAGCCATTAGAAGAAAGAGAGGCTTGGGTTGGAGCGATGTCTGTAGGTGTGGGACAGACACTGCAAGCTAAAACATCTGCTGTGATTATTTTCCGTTGTGAACCAAGGGTTGTTCATGCCTGACATGACAGAGTCAGGCCCTTCCCCATGCCCCCACCTACACATCTGACCCCCCTGTTCCATTCGGGATCTATTCAGTAAACAGTCCTATCATTTGAAGAAGTGTTAGGGTCAAAGGGGAAAGGAAAAGGAAGTGTCTCTGACAATGTGTAAGGCCGCGTGGGGGTCCAGGACAGAGAAACTAACACAAGGGAGAGGCTTGAAAAATACAAGTTAATGAGGGCTGAGAGCCTGGTAGTCAAGGGAGCCACAGTTTGGCTTGCAGGTGCAGCAGCTTTGGAACAGGAGAGAGAGCTTGAGGTCAGCATGGAGGGAGGAAGTCCAGGAGGAGGAGGAACTTCTGGGCTCCGCCATTTTCTGGGGAAGTAGGGCAGGGATGGGACTGAACAAGGTCAGGGATGTAGGGGGTGTGGTCTGTTTCCACATTTCAATAGAAAGTCTAGAAGAGGGAAGGGAGAGAGCACATACACACTAAATAAATACATTTCTTAAATTTAAAAAAAAAGGAAGAGAGGCAGGGACTAAAGAAAGAAGGAGGGAGGAAGGGAAGAGAGAACAGAAGGAAAGAGGGAAAGAAAGAAAGAGGGAGAGGGCGAGAAGAAGGAGACAGGGAGGGAGGGAGGAAGACAGAAAGGTGCAAGGTAAAAAGATCATTCTATTTTTTTATCCTACCAAACTCAGGTGGCAGGTTTATGCGCGGGCACCTTACCCATCCAGCTACCTCACCAGTCCCATCATTGACCAGCATCGCTGACCAAATAGTGATGCCAGGGCTGGTTGGTGGTCAGCGCTTCCCAGTGGAAACCAAGCCCCCCAACCCCACAATAAGGTGTCTCACATAGCTTACTAACATGACAATAATCTTCCAGGTGGGGTGATTTCCAGAAATAACCATGAAACCTAACCACAGACTCAACACTGACGTCTTGAGAGGCAAGGGAAATGACTGCTTAATAAATAACTCGACGTGAGGATGCTGTGTTTACCCTGCCAGACTGTCAATTATTGTGTCCAGGCGACCAGGTAGAGAGGGACAAAGCGAGTGGACCAAAACGCAAGGAAGCAGAGGCAGCTGTGCCTGCAGTACTGGGGAGGTCCCTGGCAGATAAGAGAAGTTTCTAGAAGGGAGCCCTGTGCTGGCCTCTGTGGTCCTGACATTCAGCCCTTCCCAGGGTCTTCTGAAGGGCAGAGACTATTCATTCCAGCTCTTCTGGCATTGGGCCTGCGCACAGACCTCCCGGGCTATCCACGGCCTGGATCAGCTCGGGGAATGTCGTCACCGGGTGGGGACAGAATGGCTGGCCATAAATGTCAGTGTTTTGTTGTGTGGCTGAAATCACATCCGGGGTAAAGGAAGGCAGCCAGTGGCAAGCCTCCAGGAGCAGGTCACAGATTAAGAGGAACGACTATGCTCTTTGGACTATCAGGGCCCCATCCATCCAACCCCCCAGACACATCAGGTAGGCAAGGAGCCCTGGCCCTCCTTTGCGGTCAGTTGCAAAGATCTCACATTGTCTGACACATACTTCCCAAACCTCCATCGGATGGTTTCTTTGGTTCCCTAGTACTCAGCACCAGCCTTTCCATCTGGGCTTTTGTTCAGGAGCTTCTGAATTCTAATACTGGGACACAACATTGTCCTCCACAAAGTTCATGTTCAAGAACCAAGCAGACAAGATAAGATAAGATTGTAAGAGCCTGAAACAGTCGGGGTGCAGTCAGACAGTATCTTCTTTCTGCACACGACAGGGCTGTTGCATACATGAACTCAAGTAATCACAAGTAAATAAATCACAATGATCTTATAATGGTTAAGTGCTGGGCTGCCTTCTCGGCTATCTCGGCTCAGGGTACCTGAAGCTGCCTTCAGTGTGGAAGGGAACACGCTTCCCTCAGGCAGGAAGGGGAACTGGGACCACCTGATGGCTGACAGCTGGGTTTGGACTCTGATCACCAGGGTTTGATTCCCTGGAACAGTACCTACCGAGACATTGCTGTAACCTCTAAGGAAGATGATGAAGCTGGGAAGGTGGGCTTCCATTCAAAACGCCACGGGGTCCACAGACTGCAAGAAGCATTGGTTCTGTTTCTCTCTTCCCTGGTCTTGACCTACATGCCGGGACATCAAACCCGGGGCCCTGATATGCCAAACAACTGCTCCAAACCCTGGGCTGCAACTCCAGCCTTGATCTCGACAGATCTAAATCCAATTCTGCTTCTGTTTCCCTGCGCGTCGAGCCTCTTTCTCCTCCCGAACTTGGAACAGCATTGACCACTTACAAAATTCACTGGTTAACCTTTTTCTAAACAAAAAAAAATCATATTTCATTTTCACTGATTACCTTCCTGTCTCCGTCGGAAGAAACACTGGAAACAAAGGACCCATTTTTTGGCTATGGTCTTCTTCCCTGAAGAGTCCAGTATAATGACTCCAGAATAAATCAAAACCAGTCACTGGTGGGGGATCTGGGGGACTTGGGGAGATGACTTGGCCTTTAGGTAAAGTGCGAATACCTGCGTTCAGTCCCAGAACCCACTAAGGATGATGGGTCATGTGACACACGCAATCCCTGCTTTAGCAAGGTGGGGACAGGTGGACCTCTGGACTTGCTGGCCAGTCAGCCTAGACTTTAGCGAGCTCTAAATCAATGGCAGAGCCGCTTGAAGAAACAAAAGCGGGGCTGGGGAAATGGCTTAGGGGTTAAGACTCTGCCCTGCAAGCAAAAAGACCAGATTCCATGTAAAAATGCTCGGCAGATATAATAAGGAGATTGTAGTTCTGGACCTGGTGGGCAGAGCCTGGGGATCCCCAGAGCAAAGCAAGGAGGAGGCAGAGCAACCAGGATGAGTCTAGTGTTGCCTATGTTCATCCATGGGCACATACACTCAAATGCCCCTCCCCCCTCATACACACACACATATTCACACACAAGTGGTCAGCTCCTGAGACCTCCACATGCACATGTATACCGAGAGAGAGAGAGAGACAGAGAGAGAGACAGAGAGAGAAGCCACTGCTTGGTTTAATTCAGAAGTGAACATGGAAAGGATTGGCCTGGGAACCTGAGTTGGGTCCAGTCCAAATATTTTGGTGGATATTATTTGAAGCTTTCACACTGGGTCAACTAAATACTTCATCTGCAAGGGGGTATGTGTTTCTAACTTCGTGTGCTGCCTGTGGGGCTATATAAAGATCAGTCTTCCCACCAACTTCAAAGCAGCCCCAGCTTGACGTGGCGCTGTGGGGCAAGGAAGAAGAGAAATGGGTTGAATGTTCAAAGACTCTTGCCCTATGAGGCAGCGCCCCAAATTCCTTTCAGCTGTCTATTGCTCTTATTGCATACAGGAGTCAACTTACCAGGGCCAGACTTTGGCTGGATGCACATTCAGTTATGCTAATTGGTGACCCCTTGCTTAAAGATAAATAAACCATGAACCTAGAATTCAGACTCAAGAATACAGAAAGGTGGTACCTTCTCCACCACGGAACCTTTCACTTTCCTCACCATCTAAGTCCTGCCCCCACATCTCTGTTGGTGGCTATACTGTGAGGTACACAGGTGTTGAAGCTGTCAAGTGCTGCTTGCTCCCTGCTCTTGAATCTAGAGATCTGGGGTAGGTTGGGGTAGGGTGGGCTGAATAGTGTGTCTAAGCCACAGTCTTGCATGGATGTAAGTCATACCTTGGGGTCAGGATCAAGCGCTTTGAACGCTAGATCGTGAGAATAATTCCCAGCATCACCCTTGGGGCCTCCACAGGCATACACTCAGGTGCACTCCTGTACATACACTCGCATACACACCCACATGCAAACACACACACAGCACACACCGCATACACACTTACCTGAGAACTCATCCACAAAACCATACACACAAGATAAACTTTCAAAATATGTCTTCAGCTTGCTTCTCCCTAGAATATATGTATGCATAGGCTTCTCCCTCGAATGAGAAATTCTGTATTTCTACTTTTATTTCCAGTTTAGGGAGATACTAGGTCTTTTAAAGCAACCAGGATTTCAGAGTATTCCGATGAGAATTTACGTTTTAACACAGATAAGTCATTCAAAAAAGGGGGGGGGGGACAATAACTTTAAATCATTAAAGTTCCAGGTAAGGACAACTAAGGGACAGGAAACACGACGTCAGCCCTAAGTACAGGGCCTGCCCAAAGAGTCATCTAAACACCACCTTTGGAAGCCAAGTGATTGCTTCTGTTGTTGGGTGAGTGGCAGCAAGTACCGTGTGGGACAATAATAGAGTCCATGGGTTACGGCAGGTTCTGTCTGCTCGCCAGCCCGCAGCCTGCCCACACGAATGGCTTACCGTCTTCCACGATCACTTCTTCCTCCTGGCCATCCAGGACTCCTTCTTGGACCCCAGCATCTCCCTGCTCGGTGACGCCACTGACGGCGGACAGCTGACCGTTCTTCTGTAAGAGCTGCGGCAAAAACAAAGTCACGTAACTTAATGCCAGTCTGTTTGTCCCACGCAGAAACAACACTTTGAATTATACCTAAAGCTGAGAACTGAGTTGTCTTGGCCATGGTTGTGGTGAGAAAAGCGGGTGCAGGGAAGAGAGGTGAGCTAGAAGGACTTATGGGATGAAAGCTGGTGTTGAAAGCTGGTGTGGCCAGAGAACAGAGCTGGGTCACGTGTCCTGTTGGTGATGTTTCTTCTTCCTTAACAAGGCTCCATGGTCACTTGGAACGCCCCCCCAACAGGATGGCTGTGTGCAAGCATGTTAGTGGCTAGAAACAGAGCAGGGCTATAAGCACACCTGACTTATTTTAACCCTGAGAATGGAGGCAGGAGCTTTTTGGTTTTTTTTTAACATTTTTTATTATTATTTCCGCTCATACAAATTTAGTAGGTACACCGGTTCCCTCCCTCCCCCTGCTCCCCCTGACCCCCTGCTCCCTCTCCCCTCACCCTTCCCTCCCCAACCCCTAGTGCCCCCCCATCCCCGGAGAATCCTTTAATGTGCATGCCAGACTCTCCTCTGGGCCCTCCTCTCCGATGATGTACAAGTACCCAGTGGCATTTCCCTGAATCCTTTCCTGTGTTCCCCTTAAGCATAGGAACACTACTGTGGCTGTCAATCGGAGGCAGGAGTTTTAAGTTAGGTAAGAACAGATGGCAGCCACCGGGAACTGAAAGGCGTCGATGATGCTCTGTAGTTTGGAGATATTACTCATTTGTCTTAGAAATCAGTCTAGGAAACGCCACGGTTTCCACTGCACAGAGAAAGTCCCATGATAGAGGGGCAAGGGCGTCTCCCCAGAAGTGCCAGGACACCACCCAAAGGCCACGTCTCACCACCAATTACTTCCAGGGATTCTCCATGACGCTGGATTAAGAACTCCACATAAAGCCAGCGCTGTGTGAAGACTTTTTCTAGGGGACACCACACAACAGTCTACCGACCCCAGACAGGAGCTCTATGACAGACCAGAGTACCGTCCAACCGAAGAGTTTATTGGGGCTTACTTACAGGATCAGGGGTGAGGGCTACTGCCAAGAGCAGGGACGACAGCATGCTCCCCCCCCCCACTTCCCTGTGGCTGTCTAGATGGAACCCCCTCAACAGACCTTAGTTTATATACCCTGGGGCCCCTCCCAACCTCAGGTGCACAGTTCATGCATAGCACATATGTTGGCACTTGCCTTCCAACGCCTGTATCTCTAACAAAACATCAGTGGTCAACAGAGGTGATCTTAATAGTCCTGGACAAAATGGCGGCCATCTGTTGGGAGGAAACACCTCACAACAGCCAGATACCATGTTCCACAGATCCACTTACTGCGCGTGATGGTAAAATGACCTGCCTGCTACTAGTGTACTGTGTAGCTCAGTCAGTAGAGTGTTTGCCTAGCGCCCATGAGGCCTCAAGCTTAGTCCCCAGCACCGCACGGACCACAGGCAGGAGGAATTAGGAGTGTGGGGGTTATCACTGGCTACATAGTGAGCTGGGGCCAGCCTGGGCTAATGAGACCTTGTTTTTTATAAACAAACAAATAAACAAATAACTGCTTAGTACAAAGAAAACTACAAGACAAGGGGGTATGAATGACCAAACGAGTGCTTCACATGCATGCGGTAGGCATGCGGTCCATTCAGAGAAAGAAGGGAAAGATGAAGAGATGGAAAGAGAAAGAAAGAAAGAAAGAAAGAGAGAGAGAGAGAGAGAGAGAGAGAGAGAAAGGGAGAGAGAGAGAAAGGAGGAAAGAGAAAGGAAGAAAGAGAAAGAAAGGAAAGGGAACAGGAAACAGGGAAAGAAAGGGAACAGAAAGGATACATAAGGGAGAGAGAGAAAGAAAGAAAGAAAGAAAGAAAGAAAGAAAGAAAGAAAGAAAGAAAGAAAGAAAGAAAGAAAGAAAGAAAGAAAGAAAGAAAGAAAGAAAGAAAGGAGAAAGGAAGGAAGAAAGGAAGAAAGGAAGAAAGAAAGGAACTCAATGACCAAGCTCAGCGATCCCTCGCCATCCTTACAGGCCAGAGAAGGGTTTGGGCCAAATTGCTGCAGACAGCGATCTCTGTGGGCGGTTCCGCAGGCTCAGGACAGCAGGACCAGAAGCCTCGGGTTGGGCTGCGTGGACTCACTGGCTGGCCCTGCTTCGGGCAAACTGTCCTTCCCCGTCAGCCTTTGCTCCTGAAATCACACTGCGCCGGAGCCGAGCAGCCTGCTTCAAAATGCCCACGCTGGGCCTGGTTATGAGACGGGACACTCGGATTACACTTCCACTTAAAGGGTTCTCTTACCCAAATATGAAAGACAAGACTTTTAAATGAAGCCTAGACAAGAAGAGGCGGGGAAATCTGTCTCCACAATGCTGGTCAGGAGGAGGGAAAAAAAGTTGGTGTGTTTTGAACTGAATAGCTTTTGCCATGGCTATGGGCTGTATTTGACTTGATTGGCAGTGTGAGAGGTTGGGGGAGAGAGGCACACATCACATGTTTAGGTGGGCTTCAAGGTATTATCAGGTGCTGGGGGAGGGAGAGGCAGAAAAATCAGAAGTTCAAAGCCACCCAGGGCTATATGAAATCCTTTCTGATATATCCATCACAAGGCAAACTACACAAGAACATATAAACATGCTTTGGTAGGTGAATTTCACAGCCGTGAACTTGTTTGGGAATCAGAACTCTGAGGTTCTGAAGCGTCTGGTGCTTTACACGGTTTCTATAATTCTCTTAATTCTTGTGATTACACGAAGCCGGACAAATTCAATCTCTTTAAGCCAGGAGCCTCCACTGCCCTCCACTCTCCCAGAAATGTTGCTGCACACATGCGTGCCAAAGTACATCAGAGGGCAGGAAGTGAATCCTGCTGAGGTCGGGGGCCTGAGAAAGGGCCTGGAGGGAAAAGACACCTGCGCACAAACCCAGTGACCTGAGTTCGATCCCCAGAGCTCACATCATAGAAGGAGAAAACAGACTTCTAAAAGTAGTTCTCTGATTATATAGAGAGTTCCCGGCTAGCCTGGGTTAACTCAAAACAACAAGAAGTCTATCAACGGGCAAAGATGGGTCTCCTGTCAGCCAGAGGATGAGGATGAGTAAGCAGACATCTATCTACTCCAGGAAAACACTGGACACATGCTGTCAGCCAGAGGATGAGGATGAGTAAGCAGACATCTATCTACTCCAGGAAAACACTGGACACATGATCAACATCAATGGTAGAGGGGCTGGAGAGGTGGCTCAGGGATTAAGCCTCTGCCTTGCAGGCAGAAGGTCCTGAGTTCGGATCCTAGACCCTACATATAAACACCGGATGGAGGCGGGGGGGGGGGGGGGGGAGGCTGCGTTTCTGGTCCTGGTAGGGCGGAGCCTGTGAATCCCGGGGCAGAGTAAACAAGGAGGAGGTGGAGGCGGTCCATGGTGATTCCCGAATTTGCCCTTCGCCCGTGGTTCTACACACACACACACACACACACACACACACACACACACACACACAAGCACAATTGAATGAATGAATAAATAATAAACAAATAAATAAATAAAAAACCCATCAGTGGTAGAGAATTTATGATGTTACTGAAACTGAGCCCTAAGTGTATTTCATGCTGTGCCCAGCAAGCATGCCCAAGCTATGACCCCCATACTTGGTTTCAGGGCTCATGAAACACCAGCAATCCACAGAAACCGAGGCTCCATTCTAGACATGGCCGCCTCTATCTGGCTCTGTCCAGTCCTCCATAGAAGCTTTTGCTAAATCTCCTGTGTTCTTGTGTATGAAAAGTTCACTGTTTTTTGTTTTTTTTAAACAAAGTCTCATGTAGCCAAGGCTGGCCTCAAACTCCATATGTACTGAGGATGACCTTGAACTTCTGATCCTCCTGCATGTGCCATAACTCTCAGGAGTATCTGATTTTTTTGTTTCTTTGTGTTTGTGTGTGTTCACATGTGTGTGCATTTGTGTGTGGATGTGTTCACGTGTGTGCATGTGTGCAAGTCTATGTGGATATATGTATTGTGCACGCCTATGTGGAGGCCAGAGGTTGATGTTGGGGTGTCTTTTCTTGCCCACCGCTTTTTTTTTAAGTTAAAACTTTTGTTCATTCAGTTCGTCTCAGACAATTGTATATATATTCAATGAGTTCTGGCTATTTTTATCCCCCACCATGACAGTTATCATTGGGTTAAAATAAACTACAATCCAAAAATTACGCTGAATGTGTTCCTCTACTGTCTTTTCTACATGTGTGAACACAGGAAGCTAAGCATTTGTTTATTGAAAACAGACATTGGAGTGCATGTGCTATTTCCTGTTCATCTTTACATACTTTATTTATTTGTTTGTTTATTTATTTATTTAGAGTGTGTGTGTTTGTGTGTGTGTGTGTGTGTGTGTGTGTGTGTGTGTGTGTGTGTTTATCAGAGGGCCCAAGGATGACTTTAGGAATCTTCCTGGATTGCTTCTACCTCCTTCTTGCTTCACTCTGGGATTTTTCTGGCTTCGCCTACCAGGGCTGGAAGTGCAGGCCGCTGCCATTTCCACCTGGTGTTTTTACATGGGACCTGGGATCTGAATTCAGGACCTTCTGCTTTCAAGACAGAATCTTAACCCCTGAGCCATCTCTCAAGCCCTCTCTTGTTCATCTTATTACTCAGTTTCTCTTTCATCTGTGACTCACATAGGACTTAACGCCTGGTTCTGCTTAGACAGACGTTAGGAGCTGAAAGGATGGGCAGGGTAGACCCAAATGAGATTCAGTGTATCTGGCTCAGAGAAGGTTTGGTTGTAGTTTAAAGTTTCTGTGTTAGTTAGATAAGTGTCAACTTGACACTTATCTCTCTGTGAAGAATTAGAAGATGAAGCAAGCCCCAAGCAAACCTGCAGGAGAGTGTCTGATTGATGTGGGGAGACCCTGCCCCTTGGGGTGGGGCCATCTCCCGAGCAGATGGATAAGATGGAGCGCTGACTCAGTGCTTTGGCAATCTTCAGCTTACTCTGGCAGCCTTTCTGTCTGTGGAGGAGGTTTATCCCTCTCTCGGCTTCCTGTGGATATGGCTGGCCCGTCCTCTCAGCTCCTGATGTAGGTGCGAGCTCTCCTGCCAAGCTAGACTAAGATCTATAACCAAGAATCTAAGAAAGAACAAAACCCCCTTGTTCCCTAAGCTCTTTGCTCGTAAATTCATCAGCAGCATGCAGGCAAACTGTAAGAGCTTCCACGCAAGAAAAAAAGAATTTGGTATTCCATTTTTCTCCCCCAAGCTTCCTCCTAGCCTGCTCCACCCATCTTGGACTTCAGTTTTAGAGATCCATTTATTTCTTCTGAGACAAGAATTGGACTAGAAAGGCACAGCCCTCGCTGTGATGTTTGGTGAACACCAGAAACCCAATCTTCCCCCTGGATTTGGCTTCAAAAAGCAAGGACGTATCCTCTGAAAAAAAGAATTAAAACCCTAAATATTTTCAAGCTTATATCCTATGCGAGGGTCGGCCAGAGTTTACTCGCCTAAAGTATTACCACATTACAACTAGCAAGAGCTGAAGAAATTAGAAATCTCCACGACCTCCCTCCACGGAGCTGACACATGTCCTGTATTCTACGACAGGTCAGGGGGAAAAAGCTGGCTCTTTACAGCTGACGCCAACTGCAGACCACAGCAAACCGTCTCTTCCCAGGTTGCCTTTGTCACTCCAGTGAGAAAATTAACCCAGTGTGTTTCTAAAGGTTTCCAGAATCAGAAGGAAATCTTTTCAATAGGAAGCCTCTCACAATACTGGAATATAGACAATGAAATCCATGAGGCTAACTGTGTGGAAGGCAAGTTTGAGGCCACTATGGGCTGTTATAACAAAAACCTGCCTTTAAAGCAAGCACCTTGGGCTGGAGAGATGGCTCAGGGGCTAAGATTCTGCCTCCCAAGCAGAGGGTCCTGAGTTTGGATCCCAGGTCCCACATAAATGTCAGGCAGAAATGGCGGCAGTCTGTACTTCTGACCCTAATGGGCAGAGCCTGGGAAATCCCAGAGCAAAGCAAAAAGAAGATAGAAGCTTGGGCCTCCACAGGGACACACAGTGCCCTCTGATACACACACAAATAGATAGATAGATAGATAGATAGATAGATAGATAGATAGATAGATAGATAGATAGATAGATAGATAGATAGCGAGGGCCGTGGATGGAGAGATGGCTCAATGAACACAGGCTTTCAAGGAAACCTGGAGACCAAGTTCGAGTCCTAGAAGTCCTCTGATTCCCCCATCAGAAAATAAAGCATTTAAAAAAGTCTACACAGCCAATAAACCCCTATACAGTTGCTAAAATTTCTACTTTTTTCTTTTTTAAATAGTCAAATGAGGCACATGCTTTTACCTACCTATCTACCTACTTACCTATCATCTATCTCTCACTTGCAAACTCAGCACTGCAGAGAGGAACATAGGCAAATCCCCCAGCTATCCTAGCCTAATTGCTAAGTGGCTAGACTACGAGTGTGTCTGTCTTAGGGACACATGCACTCACACACACACACACACACACACACACACACATACACATTTTAAAAAATAATAGGCAGTTTATCCTTTGGTGAAGATGCAGTTTGTACAATAATCAGGAATATGTGTATTTCATGAAAAAATGACTTCTAGCCAATCTGAGAGAGCAAACTATCCTTTCAAAGACAGAACATGAACTGCTTATCAGATTTTGGTCCAAAGCTCTTATCAACCACATGAAACTGAGAACACACACCCCAGTGGGGTGTCCTTCTCTCTGAGCAGACCTTAAGGGGGACACAACAGACTCTTCTGCATGCTGCAGCATTTCCCAGTGCCCTCAAAGCTGGAGCCTCACAAAAAAAACAAGCTATTTCCCTCAGTGTGTGTGTGTGTGTATGTGTACAAGAGGGCACTTAAGGGTGTGTGCTTGTGGAGACCCAAGGGTGACTTCTGGATTCATCCTGGATTGTTCTGTCTCCTTATTGCTTTGCTTTGGTTTCCCAGGCTCCACCTTCCAGGGCCGGGAATGCGGGCCACCACTATCTTCCTGGCATTTTTATGTGGGATCTGGGACCCGATCTCAGGTCTTTTGCTTGTGAAGCAAAGGCTTCGCCGCTGAGCCATCTCCCCAGAATGTTCCCTCCACTTTTATATACAACAAAACAAAAGCAACAAACTAAGAAAAGAAAAGCCTTACCGAGTGGTGGCATCAAACACGACTCGAGTCTTAATCTAAGGAACTTAGAGGGGGCGTGCAGAGCGCTCCATCACTGTACCTGCGCTCCAGCTCACTCCATGCACACAGCCTAGCCCCGCTGTCCAGGACCTGACATGTACCCCTAGGCAGGGCTGTGCTTCTGACTTGAGTCAGGAGCTGTGCCACACCATCACCCAGATGACCACCAGGCTAATGGTCAGCTGGGGTCAGCACCTGGCTCTGGCTGGCTTGGTGCGGTTCTGCCGTCGCTCTAAAAAAAGCTGTGCAAAAGCTGTGTTCTCAGAGTGGACAGGTCATGTCCACTTGCTATGACGGACGAGTACAGCGCTTACTGCTCAAGGAAGGCTTGCGAGACCGAAGTCGCCTAGAGCGAGTCTGTGGGTCTCCAAGGGCCACTTGGCGAAGGGCGTGGCCAACAGACTCTTTAGCCACAGTCTACAAATTGCTGATTTTCTTTTAAAAGTTATTTATTTGGGGGGAGAGAGAGACACACACACACAAAGAGAAAGAGAGAGAGAGAGAGAGAGAAGTATGTATGCCATGATGCATATGTGGAAGTCAGAGGACAATTTTAGAAAGTCTTCTCCTCCCACTATGTAGACTTTCAGGGTTTGAATTCAGGTTTATGATCAGGTGCATTATTTGCTGAATTATCTCCTTAACTCTAATTTGCCTTCTCTTCAAACAGCCAGTAAAACTCATGAAAATGAGTTCACATTAATTTCAGAACAAGTAATTCAACTTTACTTTTGGGATACAAGGAGAACGAGTGTTATAGACAGACACCAAAATCACCAGATCGCTTTTAACACAAACATTAATTTCCAGTTCAACTGAATAGTAATGTTCAAAAAGCCCACCTGGCTAGCATCCCATGTAAATAAGGCCCAAAGGACTTGGCCATGAAGGACACGTGAACTGTCATGAGATCTCTCAAAGACCAGCAGTATTTCAAATTGTGACTTGAAAACAGGGGCCTTCCAGCTGGCCCAGAGCAGGAGGTAGTATTTGAAAAGCATTTTGTGCTCAGGTTGACTTGGGAAACTCAGCTATCCAGAGTGGGGTACACTGATTTCAATCTAAAAGATCCCTTTCGTGTGTATTGTGTTCTGATGCTCTGTGGAGAGACTCGCTGCAGCAGTTTCTAAAAAGGATTTTCCCAAAGACCCCCTCGTGAGCCATTTATTGTCACCACCTATAGCTAAGGCCATAACATAGCTTCACACAAGTTTGTGGTACCACACAGTTCAGGCAAGTGTCCCCCACGGTCAAGGGATATCGTAGTTTTTAAAAATATTAAAAACTTCTGGCCTTTCTGGGAAAGTATGTAAAAGAAAACAGAAAGCACCAAATCTGGTTAGATGGGAGGTCAGCCATGGGAATTTATAAGATCTCTGCTTGATACGAGGGAAATGAATAGCAACGCCTACCAGCACAAACCACTGTGGAGATTCTTCTGGAATTCCTTTTGGGGAGCGTCTCCCTTGTGCTGCCCGGAACATCCACCAACGTAGGTGTTGTACTTAGAACAGACACAACTGGAGAAAAATATGTGAATCTTCCTTTTTACATTTATTTATTTATCTATCTTCTTTTGGGAGTTGGTTCTCTCTCCTTCCACCATGTAGGTTTTAGAACTCAGATCATCAAGTTTGGTGGCAAGCACATTAACCCACCACTGAGCCACCTTGCTGGTCCACATTATTGTCAAAGTAACCTCAAATCAAAGGATTTTTTTTTTTTTTTTTTGCTTGTGGTTTTCTGGCAGTATTGGGGTTTGAATCGAGGGTCTCCTGCATGTCAGGTAAGAGGAGCTGGACCCCTGAACTACAGCCCCTAGCCCAGCTATCTCAAGTGTCAAAGTAATCTCAAGGCTCCACACTGAGCAGGAAAGTGACTAGCTGACGGCTACCTTAGAGTCCAAGTCTCGTCTAGCGCACACTACAGACCCCCGAGAACTTGATTGACTAACCTCGTGACCCTCATCATGAACGCCGAAGGGAAGGTCGCAGCTTGTTGCACATACACACAAATTGTCCAGAGTAAATCAATTGCCACCTCGTGTCCAGGACACAAAGGCAGCGAAAACATTACTGTAAAGAGACAGAATGACAAAACCAACAGTTGCAAGTCCAGGTACAGGGTGAGGGGCTGGAACCCCAGCTGCCTAGAAGGCCGAGGGAGGAAGAACACTGAGTATCAGGCAAGCAAGTTGGAGGTTGGGTCTGAGCTACATGGCCTCAATAACAACAGTACTGATGATAATAAATAACTAAGGAAAGAGTGGTTACATGCTGAGATATTTTGCACAGTTTAGTGGCATAAATGACAGCCTTCCTGGAGACCGGCACCAACGGATGCTAAGAGGTTTTTATCTGGAGCAGATGTCCAAGCAGAGATTTCAATTCCCACGTAACTGCTACGCACCGTATCACATTCAAGTAATTACTCTGACAGCGAGCGGTGGCTTCTCGCAAAGGGATCGGCCACTTCATAATAATGACATCACATCCCTGCCTAGGAAATCTGATCATAAAATACACACTGAAATCCACTGTGTGCCGTGGCAAATCTAAACAGTTCCACAGCCGACACAGACGGCTTCAACAAGGAGGGGGAAAAAAAACAACTGGCAGCTTCCTCAATGAAGTTTAAATTTTATTTATTTATTATTTTTCAAAATTTTATTCTTCAGAGTATGTGTGCATGTATGGTGTATGTGTGCCAGAGCATGTGTCGGGAGCCAACTCTCTACTTCCTGAGGCAGTATGTTTCTTTCTCCAGGTTAGCTGACCTACAAGCTTCTGGAAACTTCTCTGACTTCTTCACCTCCCGTTTGACTACAGGAGTACGAGGGTTGCAGACGTGGACCACTGCATTCAGATTTTTTTGTGTGTGTATGTGCATGCATGTATGTGTGTGTGTGTGTGTGTGTGTGTGTATCAGAGAGTACGGTGTGTCCCTGAGGAGCACCAAAGGTGACTTTAGGAATCATCCTGATTGCTTCTACTCCTTTCTGATTCACTCTGGGATTTCCTAGGCTCCGTCCACCAGGGAAAGAAGTGCAGGTCACCACAATTTTTGGAGATTCTTTACATGGGACCTGGGATCTGAACTCACAACCTTCTGCTTGGGAGGTAGAATCTTTAACTCCTGAGCCATCTCACTAGCCCTGCATTGAGATTTTTTTTTTTTTTTTGAAGATTTGGGGTCAAACTCAGGTTTTCATGCTTTTGTGGCAAAGTGCTTTTTGCCTGGCCCACAAAGCTTACATTTGAAATGTGCATGTCCCTAGACTGGGAGAATCTTGCGTTCGAGGTCATCCTCCACATTCTAGGTCAGCTGAGGAAGACCACGCCCCTGAAGACAGAAGCATCAGAAACATCATGGTGGAGGGAAGTCAGATCCAGGAAATGCACAGTGACCAAACCTTATATAATCACTACGTAGTATCCAAATTGTGTGTAACTGCCACCTACCTATTCACAGGCCAGAAAGAAAGAGACATCCACAAGGAAGATGCAGGAGGGTCTCCCACACAAAGCTCTCCACCCATTTTGAGAAAGGAGACTTACATGCTCCAGCGGGTCGGGACAGTGGGAGAGAACGGATCCCTTCAAACTCGGCCCAACACAGGCTACGCATAATGAGAACCCACTGGCTGAGGGCTGCCCACCATCTGCAAGCCGAGCATTTCAGACTCTCACTGCAATGACTGCTGTGGTTTGTTTTTAATCTAGTTAGAGACTTCATTGATCAGCTCTCTGCACTTCAGTTCTAATCGATGCTCTTCATGTTGACTGGTAAAGAGAGAAAAACAAGCAGAACTGCTTGCTCCACCTCCCATTGGCTGCATGCCATTTGCAAGCATGGCCTGTCAAGGGTAACATGATCTGTTAAAGAACTTACCAACTTCCTAACTTATCATGCTTGTAGCTCAGTGGCTAAGGCACATGCTTGCAAGCCTGGCAGCCTGAGTTCAATCTGCCAAGGGTCCCTGTGGCAGAAGGAGAGAACCAACCTCTGAAAGTTGTTCTCTGACCTTGTGCATCATTGACAGATATGGGTTCCTTCTCGTTCTCGCTCATAAATAAGTAAGTAAAATATACTTTTGAAAAGGTATAAAATAAGAGAGGGCTGACAAGAGGGCTCAGCAGGTTCAGTGTCTACTCACAAACCTGGAGACCTGAGTTCGATCCCTGGAAACCCACATGGTAGGACAGAGCTGACTTTTGAAACTGACCAGTCATCATTCTCCGTGAGCCATAACATGCATGCTTGCACTTTCTCATTCTCTCTAAATAAAACATCACTCCAAAAAAAATACACAATAAGAAAGCCACAAATTGCTAACACACTAAGGGCTGTGCCAGGATTGCTGAAGAGCAGCTCCTGCTCCCTTGGCTGGGTTCTGAACAGCTTTTCAATCGATTCAGTGTCAGCCTTTGAAGATGGCTAGGCACAAGGCCTCACTGCCTTTCTTGGTGAGGCACTCAGAATGGGGGGAACTATGTGGAGCAGCCTGAGGGACTTCAAGAAACACTTCCTTTTATGTGAAAAAGCTAAAGTCTTCTACTCACCAAGGTATGGGTTATTTAATAAAGCCATAGAATATGTAGCGCTGATAATGGACCTGAAACTCCAACTTGGTGGAGACAGTGAGGTTTGTAGATGACTAAAAGCGAAATTAAAATGATACATTGAAATGGGGACACATGTGCTTATGGCTTTGTACCCGTGGGTTGCAAACATCTGTTACATATCAAAATAAAAGGGACCCGGGCCCGGCCCTGCTGGGGTTTACCAGTTTGGATGGAGGGACAGGCTGTGGCTTCAGCCCCTAGATTCTAGGGTGCTCAGGGGATTCCCAGAGCCCTTACACTGCCCCTAGAGAAATATCCTTGCCCCCAGCTGATACCCCAACCACCTTGGGACCTTGGTCAGCCAACATCAACGGTGTCAGGTCACCTTATTTTGGGCAGGGGGTGCTGTGAGCTTTGAGGCAGCAGGGTCTCTGTGGAGCCTATGCTGCCTCTCTCTCAGTCTGTCTGCCTGTGTTTCTAGCACTAGGAGATATCCCGGGCATTGGCTCTACAATCTGGCCTGGGATGTGCTGATCTATGTCCATGAATGGCTCAGAGACTTCACCAGGGAGCACCTCACAAGCAAACACCCCCAAAAGACCCCCAGCAGCCCTGAGGACACAGAGAATGTCAAGCACATTGAAAAAAAAATTATTTGGAAGACCCGCCTACCAATGGAAAACATAAACCATGAAGATTTCCTTGTATTCTTGTCTGTGTAAGACAGTCTGTGGAGCACAGGGTGACTTTCATAAAGGGGCAGTGAGATAGTTCAGCAAATAAGGCCCCTGCTAGCAATCTTGGAAAACTGCGATCTGTCCCCTGAAGCCCACAGGAGCTGTATGTCATGGAATACATCCCCCTCCCCAGTTCTCTGAATAAAAACAAAAGAACATGCTATGTAACTATACAGTTATATGACCTTGATTCTTCTGCCTCTACCTCCCAAGTGCTGAGATTTCCAGCAGTGATGCCATGCCCAGCTCGATCCATCTGCCTTGAAGCAGACAAGGTGCCAATGAACCAAACTAGCAGTAAATAGTTCACAGTGTGAACTCAATGAAGCATCATGGAGGTTTATGTTTCCATGTTCTATAGTCCAAGGGAATGTGAAAGCCAAAGCAACCTGAAGACGCCCCCTTCACCTCTCAAAACAGTACCCATGATGTTGGGGTGAAGTGGTGCACTAGCTCCATCTCAGCAGACATCAATCAGCCTGGCTGGTAAAATGTGTTCTGATAACTTTCTACCCAGACTAGGCAGGGAGGCACACAGGTTCTGGGACTCAGTCCATAGCTGCCCAGAACATGTCCTTTCCACTGTGCAGGGGATTCCACTAAGGAAATAGCCAGGAAAGAGACAAAGCTGCTTCCTGTAGAACGTCAATCAAGCTGTCAATGTGCTCGTCAGCAAATAAAGAGTGAACTGCTTAACTCTAATGGGTTTTGTTAAATTATATGGAAACACAAGGAATGGATATTCTATAAGTGAAGGCAAATTGAGAGTGCTCCAAAGTAATTACCACTCAGAGAAATTTCGTCTGCATATGGATTGATTGCCCAATGGGGTAGGGGTCTATTATTATCTAATTAAGTAGGAATACTATGGGATCTTTAAATAGAAGGGTGCTGCTTGCTTTGGCAGCATACACGCACAGAAATTGAAAATAGACTGAAATCAGCACAGCCCTTATAAAAGGAAGACACTCTAATTTGCAAAGTGATCCACATTTTTATAGATCATGTGTATGTGCCAGAAGCAGGATGCTTTAATGTATTTGAGAGCCTGAATCATCCTTTCATTAACAAATTAAATTTGGCAGAAATTCACTATCCAGAAAAATGTGGAAGGAGGGAGCGATACTATCCCTTGGCAATTAACTTTAATGAAGCACACAGAGTATGCAATAAGTATGTTACATATAATTTTCACTACATTATATATACATATTTATATAAGTATGTATATATGTGTATATATATATATGGCATCAACCTGAATGCGCATCAATAAACATTCATCAAATGAGCTAAATGGATCTATGTTGGCAGAGAGGTGGCATTAAGCTTCGAGCTAGATCTATCTATCTATCTATCTATCTATCTATCTATCTATCTATATATATATATACTGAGCCAGATGAGGGGGGAGGGTCTGTGAAATGCTACTTAGTGAAAAAAGCACACTGCAGAACATGATATGCAAATTTCTGAAAAATCCAAGAGAGAATATATTTGCATCTACATTAATATAAGAAAGTCTCAGCCAAGCTTGGGGGCGCACGTCTGTGATCTGGTACTTGGGAAGTGGAGGTAGGAAAACAGATGTTTGAGGCATATACGTTCAGTCCAGCCTGGGCTGTCTCATGGAGCCCAAAACTAAAACAAAACAAAAATTCCAGAGATAACTTCTGAGTGAGAATAGAGAAACTTTTCTACTTTGAGGTGGCAATCATATGATCATAGTGCATTATTTTATAATTTTTTAAAGAGTTTTAAAAAGGTCGGCAAGATGGCTCATTGCATTTGCATGCAAACCTGGTGACTGAGTTTTGATCCCCACAGAACAAACATGATAGGAGAAAATCGACTTCTACAAGTTGTCCTCTGACCTCCAGGCTCAAGCCCTGGCATCTTCCTCCCTTTCTCTCTCTCTCTCTTTTTTCCTTTAAGTAATAAAAATCTTCAAAACATCTACATTAAAAAGTAAAAGTTTAAATCAAATGAATGGATGGAGCCAGTGAGATGGCTCAGGGCGTAGAGGTGCTTGCCACCAAGTTTGATGACCCGAGTTCGATCCTTGAAACCCAAATGGGTGGGAAGAGAGAAGGTTGAAGGTTGTCCTTTGAAGTGCGCACACATGCTGTGGCACATGGACACACACACACACACACACACACACACACACTACATAAATGTAAATACAGTATTAAAAAAAGAAAAACTTCATGGGGTAGAGCATCTGCCAAGCATCCCAGGCTCTGGACCACAACAGCAGTTTTCACTTTCACTTCACAATTTACTTTCACTGGTTTATTGTGCTCATCTGTTTGCACGCCCAGAAGGCTTCTGTTCTTAGATCAAAGAGAGCTGTAGTGTATGACCCAGCCAAGCCAAACCCTGAAGGAAAGGGACCTGCCCATGGTCACAGACTGGGAGAGGATCAGAAGGGCGTTTAGGATGTCCTCCTCCATCCCTGGGAGAAGATAAATTTTCCTAAAACAATATCAGGGAAAAGTCATCTACTGAGACACCTGAGGGAGGGGTCTGGCAAGACAAAGGGAGGGTCATTTGGGGGCAGTCTAGGTGTGACTTGTTCTCAAGTTCAAGTCCTCTTAATTATTGAAAGGTCTATTCAAGGAATTCCAGAAAGGAACAAGCTTTAAGGATTGTGGGGTTCCCCCCTCCCTGTTTCTAGAGAATTTTGAGAGTTTCATGTAGCCCAGGCTGGCTTCCAGCTCACTATGAGCCAAGAATGACCTTGAATTCCTGATTCTATTCTTTCATGTGCTAGGATGATGGGCACGACAGCCAGAGTTTACGAGGTGATGCTAATGGGAACTGGGGTGCCATGCACGCTAGGCACGTGCTCTGTGTAGACTCTAAGGAGCACTTTGGCTTTGTTTTTCCTGACAGGGTTAGCCAAACTGTTCTGAAATTCACCATCTTCCCGCCTCCATCTGGGATTGAAGGGTTTATACCCCCACACCCAGCCTGAGGACCACTTTGAACTGGTCTCACTCACTCCTCTCTGCCTTTGTTAATTGCAATACCAGTGACATGTGCCGCAAATAGAGATGCTCTCCAATACTTGTGTCCTGAAAGTCTCATTTGTCCCCAAGAACCAGTCCCCAGCTGTCTTTACGATGCCATAACTCTTCAATAACAATAAACGACACTTGGCTTCTTCTCCCTCATTGTAACTCTACCCACGTTCACAGCACCGACACAAAGATCTTAAACACAGGATATGAAAATTAAGCCATGACGTTCTCAAGTATGCTCTCCAATGATATGGTTTCATCTCTGCCGATTTTAAATAAAGCACTAAAGAGACGATGGGTAAATTCCACTAGTTCCCTTTCACGGTAGAGAAAAATAAACCACCCTTTGACTAGTTCCTAAAGGTCTGAATGTGGAAGGCTCAATGTGCCTTCTATAATTCATTAATACTTTATTTAATATGGAACATTTATCTAGCATGTACAAGGTCTTAGGTTTGATCCCCACAATATATGTATGTGTACACACCCACATACTCATGGACACACAGAAAATATGACAAACCAACAGTTTTGAACAAACTTGTACAAAATGCACCTAAAACTTATTATTATGTTCTTATTATCTGAAAGAATTTGGAAATTTGCTCGCAGAACAGAAAGGAAAAACAAAATACAAAATAAAATGTGATATCTGGCCACATAATAATACTTGTCTTAAAAAAAAAAAAACAAAACTAAAGGGTTGGGGAGATGGCTCAGGGGTTAAGACTGCCTTAAAAGCAGAAGGACCTGAGTTTGGATTCCATGTAAAATCGCCAGACAGAAAGGCCATTGGCCTGCACTTCTGACTCTGGAAGGCAGAGCCTGGGAAATTCCAGATGGAAACAAAGAGATGAAAACAATCCAAAGTCACCCTTGGTTGTCCATAGAGACACACAGTGCACCCCCACACACACATACAAACAATAAAAGCCTAGCTCTCATCTTTCTTTCTGGGGCTATGGTGCATCTTTCTGGGGGGTGTATCTGACATTCATATCCATTCTGATAAAAACTGTTTTCTGCATGTGGGGATGTCAGGTTATTTGGCTCATGGGAAATGGTTGGGAAAAGCGACCCCCGGTGGCACTAGGACCGCAACATCCCGAGGGAGCTGGTAGAACAGAACCGATCTGCACATCCTAGTGAGAAGTAACTATTCTTCTTAACAAAGGAGGTGTAAACCTGCAGGCAGGCAGTCTATCTGATATGTGATCATTTTCTTTCTCTCTTACCCCCCCAAGTGTCTATTCATATTTTTCAGATTAGCCTTTTAAAACTATTTTTATTTGTTCTCTGATCGATCAATCATACCCATCTCCCCACTCCCTCCACCCAACACATTCCATGCCCCCCCCCACCTTCAAGCTCCCTTTTCTTTTTAATATTCCACTGAGCTCATGGCAGGCACATAGGTGGGGTATTGTCTGAGGGAGCAAACCAGCAATGACTACGCCCCTACTCCTTTTTAAAAGAGACCCATCCCCACCAGGCACCAGGGATCACATTTAGATGTTCCACCAAGCACTTTTACCCACTGAGCCAACTCGCTGGCCCTATTTAACCATTTCACTGGCAAACTATATTTTTAATAGGGCTATACATCTTATTTTTTATAGACAGGGTCTCACATAGCTAAGGCTGTCAAACTCACTATGTCACTGAAGAGGAGGGTCCTGAAAACCAATCCTTCTGCCTGGGCCCCCTAAGAATTAGAATTGCTAGTGTGTGCAACCATCCGATTTGTTTAGTCTCATTCAAACTAGAACTTATAATCCTGTCTCAGCCTTTCTAGAGCTTGGATTTGAGGTGAGAGTTGAGCTCCGCCCCAAAGTCTTCCTCCACCTGCCTTGGTATTTCAGTCTCAGCCCCACCCTGCCTAGCTGGGGTTTTGTTAAGTCAGGAACACGCACACTGCTCACAAAAGCAACATCACATTTGTAACTGACAAACATTTCTTGCAACCTCATTAATGATTCTCCTCTTCCTCTGCTACCTGGAGTCCAGGGGTACATGACTCTCATTTAAACAGCTGCAGCCTAAATTACCCCTAGGGATAGAAGAATCCATTGTCATCGCCATATTTGTTTTGGGGTCTGTTTGCTTTCTTCAAATGACTCAGAACAAGATTTAAGTTGCATGAAGGATTCTACACTCCTGTTGCATGGCATAAAGGATAATCTTTAAAGACAGGCATCTCATTGAATAGATAAATCAATAAAAGGAGACAAAGACATCAATGAGCTACCTTTCATAAAAGAGGAGACTGTACTGTAAGACAATCAGTGGCCTCCAAGGAGAACAAAGGGAAATAGATACAGCAAGTGTCTTTCCTGTCTGCTGTGCATCTGTGCCCCTCCCAGCCCCATGGCTTCTCTGGATGCGAGGGAGGCGCTGTCCACCAGGTGATGCAGCGTGCTGCAGTCAGGAGTGACTGATCCCTCTAGAACTAGCAAGAAAGGGCTGGACTAACGGCCTCCCTTCCACTGGGGCGTGCTGGCTGAGCATGCAGCTTCATGAGCCATCCTTTCCTCCTGGTCCCACCAAAACCCTGCTCGAGCATGCCCATAAATGCACTAGTGATGTGTGGATGTCTTAATTACCTTCAAACAGGAAGCGAAAATCTTGGAGGAAGAAATCTGAGACTTTTAACTCCTTCCTAGCACAACAGCTACAATAACAATATGACACAGGAGCTGATATAGCACCAGGCAGTAACAGTGACCACCTACACTTCTGGCCCTGGTGGGCGGAGCCTGAGAAGTCCCATAGGGAAGCAAAAAAGACAGAGAAGCAATCCAGGATGATGTCTTCCACAGGTAAACACAATGCTCTCTGGTATCACGAACATGTACACAATAGGTTTTTTAAAAGGTAAGGTGGAGAACAATTGAGGACTGATGTGGACTTCTGACCTGCACACACACACACACACACACACACACACACACACACACATCTCCTACCCACAATTTCCAATTTTCTGTGTTATATTTGGAAAAAAATTTTAAACAAAATAAGATGCGTTGCTCTGCTTTAAAAGCTGTTTTGCGAAGCCTCTGTAGGCTCGATTTAATCAAAATCGTGTTTACGTATAAAATTTCACTCTGACCAATTTGTTAATCAAAAACCGTTAGACCGAGGCAAACACACTGAGTGGAGCTGCTGATTAATAATAATTACGCTCACTCTGGTATTTATTTACCAGCAGTGTTCTTCCTCAAGCACAAATGCTGAACAATTAGAACGGGTGGAAAAGTCTAGATAATAACAAGCAATTTTCTAGGTCAGCGAGACACTCTACTGGCTGAATCTACACAAAGTCATTACACAAAAATAAGAATTCAAACCGGCCTTGCAGCAACCCACACTGAAATAGAATGTATGAATGAACAACCTGGGGGTGTTAGTCATACATCTCCGGCAGAGAAAATGCTGTGTGCAGGTGGTCTCTCCCCCCCAGAACAGATGGCAGAACAATCCCATAAAGTCTCACAGCCGCTGTGCTGCTGAGTGGGATTTCTCAGCTTAATGTTCAAATTCCCAACTCAACATAACATGTATATGCACAAAGCAGTATGATTTAAAAAAGAAAAAAAAGACTTTTAGGGTTTAGATAGGAGGCTCAGTCAGTGGTTTAAACATTTGCCTTGTGAGCAAAAGGGACTAGCCTTGATTCCATATAAAAGGTTATCAGGTAGCGCTAGCCTTATAAGGAACTCTGGATTTAGAGACCCTGCCTCAAGGCAGTATGTCAGAAGAACAAAAGAGGATGCTCACCCTTGAGACTCCACACACACTCGAAGTCACGTGCATACACTGGCACACACACGTGCCCACACACATGCAAAGCAGCCATCAAATGCACACACTCTATTCATCTTAGTGATAACCTTGACTCCTGGGAGCTGAGAGGCTAGCCTGGACTAACTACAGAGTCCCAACCCTATTGAAAGAAACCAAACTTGGGTTCAGAGGTGAAGACTGCCTCACAAGCAGAAGATCCTGAGTTCAGATCCCAGGTCCCATTTAATAATGCCAGACAAAAATGGCGCAGCCTACACTTCAGGTCCCCTGGTGGGCGGAGCCTGGGGAATCCCAGAGCAAAGCAAAAAGGAAGAGGTGGAAGTAATCTAGGATCAAGAGGTGGAAGCAATCTGGGATGATTCCCAAAGTTACTCTTGTCCTCCACAGGGACACATAGTGCCCTTTGATACACACACACACAGATACACACACACGCACACACACATGCGCGCGACAAATAAATACATAATTTTTTTAAAAACCCAACTTGATAAATAATGGTACTAATAAGAAAGAAGAAAGGCTGGGAATGCAGTTCCGTAAGTAGAGTGCTCGCCTAGCATGTAAGGACCTCTGAGTCCAACATTCCCATCCAGCCTGAATAAAACTGACACATGCTTGTGTAATCCCAGCATTTAGGAGGTGAAGGCAGGAAGATAATAAATCCAAGGAATTCAAGGTTTCTGTTACACATAGAGAATCAGAGGCCAGCCTGGGCTACACAAGACACTATCTCAAAAAAAAAAAAAAAAAAAAAAAAAAAAAAAAGTCCCTGACTTTTACATTTTTACAAAGGAACAACTTTCTTAGAAGTTTGCTTTAGTTATAATCCCAGAGTACAGTTATTTGCTTCTCCAATAATCAAACTATAAAGCTTTAGCCATCAGACTGAAGGAAAAAATAAATCAAGGTCCTTATCTGAAGCTGAAATAAACCAGCTGGTCGGCACACAGCAGAGGAATCGAAGCTTTGGGGATTTCTTTTTTTTTTTTTCCCCCTCTTCATGACCATAAAAAGCAACAAGCGGGCACATATCCCTCCCCTGGAGTTGCCAGGAGGGATCTGCAACTCCACTCGGGCTGCTGCTTGACCTTCCCCAGGTCTTCAGTCACAGTACCTCTAGTCTGCACTCCGGAGCTGGGAAGAGCTGGAGAAACATGGTAATTTACAGCTCTCCACCAAATGGCAGGCCAAATGTCCCCAGAGAACGAGGCTAAGGGAGAGTGACTGGCTTGTGCCACAGTATCACAGAAATTGAAGAATACAGATTGAGAAACAGCTAGATAAAAGAAGTCAATCCAGAGGGTAGCGAATCCAAAAATTTAAGTATTCTACTATTGGTTCGATTTCTTCTCGCCCTCCACCCCCCTCCACACCTGCCACCACCAGTCCTTCCCTAGCAAGTATCAGCAAGTGTGGATGGAATTAATAAAGCAATTAAGGGTCTAGGGGGATGATTCAGTGGATAAGAAGTCTTGCTATACAAGCACGAGGTCCAGCCTTACATAAAGGCTAGTGTGACTGAGTTTCCCCAGTGATATGGGGAGACCAGTGATATGGGGAGACCAAGTACGAGACTTACTGGGGTTTGCTGGCCACCAGTCTAGCCCCGTCTGTCAGTGAAGCAGACCTGTTCTCCTCTGGCTTCACCACACACACCAGAACAAGGACACACAGCACGCCTATGCGCCATGCACCACATAGTACCTAGTAAGTTAATTAAGGGGGGAAAAAAAGGCTCCGTGGTAAGCTAAAACAGGAAGAGCATGTGCTGTTCTAAGGCAGCCTGGGCTACCTGGGAAGAGCTTGGCTCAAGAAAACACAAGGGTTGGGGATGTGGGAGGCTCATTCCAACGCAGCACCACTGAGTAATAAAAAATGAAAACCTGCTGTGTAGCCCAGGCTGGTCTTGAACTTGCAATCCTCCTGCCTCACCTTCCTGACGTTGGAACTGCAGGATGTATCACCACAAACATCCTCAGAAGTGCCATCTTTTTTTTTTTTTTTTTTTTTTGGGATGTGTGTATTTGCGCACGCACGCGCAAAAAGGCACTTGAGAATGACATTCAGGATCATCCTAGATTGTTTCATCTTCTTACTGCTTTCGCTCTTGACTTTCCCAGTCCTGTCTCGCACAACTGATATTGCAGGCCTGTCATTTTGTACGTACAGAATCTGGAGATCCGAACTCAGGTCCTTTTGCTTGTAAGGCTTTACACCCCTGAGCCATCTCCTTAGCCCCAAATCCTATCACTTTTACATGAAATGAAACCCGCCCTTCTGACCAGGATGCATACAGCTCAGTGGAGCGCTTGTCCAACATGTAGCGCCATGAGTTCGAGCCTCAGGACCAACAGAAATCTACTTTCCTTTCCTAATCGCAAAGAGGAAGAAGATCCTCTGACATTGTAGTTGATCTTTTCAGTTCCAGATTCAAAATATGAAGCCAGGAGCCAGGCACAATGGCACACACTGAAATCCCAGCCCTTGGGAGGCTGTGGAAAGAGGGCTGAACCTGAAGCCAGCCGGACTACAAGAGGAAATTGTCTGAAAAATTCCTCCTGTCAGCTGTCTCTTTCCCGCCTTATAGGTTTGCTGATTCTTTCTCTCAAGTTCTTCAAAGATCCCCTGTGTAGTCTGTTTTCTATAGTATTGGTGGTACCTTGCATGATCTCTGTCTGTCTGTATCTGTCTCTCTTTATCTCTCTCTATCTCACACACACACACACACACACACACACACACAAACCTCTGAGCCTCTTTGGACTTTTTGTAGTCAGCACTATTCAAGGCAAAATACGATTTCCATGAGTTTATGCCCATATACTGTGGGTATTACCACCATCCATAATCCCATGAGCACTTAAACCAATCTGTTTTTGCCTTTTTTTTTTTCTTTTAGAGACAGACTCATGCAGCCCAGGTTACCTCTATGTAGAACAGGATGACTGAAATTTCTGTCCTTTCTAACTCTATTCTTCGGTGCTGGGATTATATGATTATGCCACACATGCCTGTACTGGGCACTGAACCCAGATACGAGGCAAGCAAGCACTCTACCCAACTGACCCATGCCTCCAGCCCCACAGAGCCCCAGTTCTTCCAAAGGACACATCGTGTATGGCTACTACTTGCCCATTACTCTTCAAACAGAACCTATATCAAGATCAGGCAAAGAACAGAAATGCCTGTTATCAATCTCACGCACGGTTTTTCTGGGGATGGCTTATGAAGAATCTGATGCTTCTGACCCAGTCAAGGAGAAGTTAATTCTGCTGCCTCCTTTGCTTACTACTAGAGCACTCTGGGAAAGGAACGAGACTAAAGCATTCTGGGTAAGACCAGCTGGGTCCAGGGCTCCCAGAAGTGCCTGAGAAACTTTCCCCCACCAGTGTTAATTCTTCAAACCATGACCTACTTCCCGGAGTAGGGCAGCATTCTTCGCATTCCTTGCTGTCTTGGGGGACTGCAGGGCAGGCACTAGGCCAAAGACTTCATATCTGTCACCATAGTGAGTCTGAGATAAAATTGCTGGGTTTCCTCAGTCACCATGAAATCTATACATAGGACACATACACACACACATACACACGCACACGCAAACCTAAGACTTCAGAAGACATGGAGCACCCCTAATTATTATGAAGAGAATTACTGATCCTCAGTTTACTCAAAGCAGTTTTCTTTATTATACATAGAACAAAGAATCTAAAAGCTACCCAACTTCTTTCAAGGTAAATTTTAGTTCTTGAAGGTTTTCAAATAATTGGGTGATGGTGTTTCTATTACAGTCCATTATTTTTTTGCTTAAAGACTTTTAAAAAATATTTTACTTACTTATTAGAGAGAGAGAGAGAGAGAGAGAGAGAGAGAGAGACAGTGAGATGCACACGTGTACCATGTGGGCTTCCAGGGATTGAACTCAGGTTCCAAGGATTGCCATCAAGCGCCTTACCTGCTGAATGAAACTCTCTCACCAACCCTATTTTTGTTTAAATCTGCTACAGCAGTTTTTGTTAAGACTGGGAGAAACAGTGATAGCTGAGGGAAAAATAGCTGCTTTTCAGAGACTTACCTCATTTTATATGGAAGAGAGCAGGGAGATTATAAATTCTCATTTCCATATTCAGTCAACTCTAAGCAGTAGTTATGTGTGTCATCTCTGAAACAATGGGAAATTCACCATCAAATGGCCAATTCTAGTACTCCAGGCGGCCTGTGCTTCTGGCCATGGTGGGCAGAGCCTGGGAAATCCCAGAGGGAAGCAAAAAGGAGGTAGAAGCAATCTAGGATGATTTCTGAAGTCACCCTTAATCCTCCACGGGGGCATACAGTGCCCTCTGATACACACGCGCACACACACACACACACACACACACACAGACACTCACACAAGCACAAATGAATAAATAAAACTATCTGTTATATATTTTTTAAAAAGGCCAATTCTAGTCTGATGTGAAGGTGTCTGCCTGTATTCCCTGCAAGTGGGTTCCAGACCTGGCTGACTGACAGAGACCCTTCCATCCCCCACTCCAATCAAAACAGACAAAAATCAAGCATGCAACTCCCCATACCCTAAGGGCAGTCTCTTGGGGACTCACCTGGAAAGGGAGCTGGCTTCCCCATCTGATCAAAACAGCAGTTTGATCCTCAGAACCCACAAGGTGGAAAAGAGAACAGACCCCACCCAGTCGTCCTGGTCCTGTGACCTCTACACTCGGGAGGTGGCCCCTTTGCGCCTCTGCGCACTTGCACAGTGAAAAGTAACCAATCCTTGGTGATCTCCCCCCTTGGCGACCACCTAGGGACCCATCTCGCCCCTCCTGGCCCACCATCTAGCCAGTTGTGAATTCAAAGAAGATGAACACATTCTAAGGCTGAACTTTCCCAGGAGTTAGTGTTAACAGCATTGAGAACGCTCTCTGCACGTACCCAAGAGAAGATCATTTCGAACAGAAGTTTCTGAAAGAAACATTCTTCAAGCAGCTCGTTACAACTCAGAGGATCAGTAAGGAACAAACATGTAAAGAGCTGGGCACCGAAAGTCGGGCAGGCACGGTGGGGCATCCATTCAGACAGGCACGGTGGGGCATCCCTTCGAGCCAGCACTCTGGGAGGCAGGGGTAGGAGGATGGAGAGAGGCCAGCCTAGGCTATTCGCTCGGTAAGACTCTAGCTCAAAAAGAAAAAAAATTTGTGTGTGTGTGTGTGTGTGTATGTACGTGTGTGTGAGCATGTGTACAAAAAGGTACACATGAGTGTACCTTGAGTGTGTATGCCTGTGGAACCCCAAGGGTGACATCAGGAATCATCCTACATTCCTCTACCTCCTTACTGCTTCGTTCTGGGGTTTCTTAGACTTTGCCTTCTGGGGCTGGAACAAACAGATCAATATCCTATCAGTCGGACATTTTCACATGGGATCTGGGGATCCGGAACTTGGGTCCTTCTGCTTTCAGGGCAACCTGAGTTACTTCTACAGCCTTAAATTTAAAAAAAAAAAAAAATCTAAAAATAAAGTTAGGAATCATAAAATGATGAACACTAATATTGAACATATTAGAAGACAATATACTTCAAAGAGTAAATAAAAATAGCAAGCGGGAACGCGATGAAGCATCTCCCCATTTTGAATGTGTGTGTGTGCATGTACGTATGTGCAGAGGTTCACCGTGGGCATCTATCTATGTGTGACAGGGAGTGGCGCATTCCACAAAGCACATATGTTGTTTCTCTCCTTCTCCCTCTACCTGGTTCTGGAAATCGATGCCATACTTGCACACAGGGCCTTTATGTCCTGAAGTACCTCCCAGCTCCCTCCACCTTACTTTGAGTTAAAAATGCAGCTTAACAATTTGGCTAGACTGGCTGACCAGGATCTTCCTGCCTGCCCCTCACCAGTACTGAAATTCCTGGCATATGCTACTAAGCCTTTACACATGGGTGCTAAGAATTGACCTCAGGTCCTTGGTGCTTGGGTGGCAAACACTTTACTGAACCATCTATTCCGTCTTTTTGGGGGAGTGTGTGGGGGGTTTGCTTTTCTTACAAGTCTTACTATGTAGCTCAGGCTAACCTCAAACTTGCAGTCCTCCTGTCCCTGCCCCCCCAAGTACTTGGAATTGCAAGCATAGGCCACCTTGCCTAGCCTGAATTATGCATTAAATAAGGATGCGCGTATGAAGGAGTGGTCAACCAGGGTGATGGCCCATACTGGTCATCCTAGCACAGGAGGAGGGCCGTCCTTGAGTTTGAGGCCAGTGTGGTCTACACAGTGAGTTCTAGAGCAGGGTGGGCTATAGAATGAAACCCAGCTTTAAAAAAATAAATAAGAGCAAATTGATCAGTGTGGCAGTCAGAACCCCAGGAGTTGAAAGGGCTCCGTTCAAAAACCGCTGCGCTTGTAGGCAAATGTGACCGCAACCCATCCATGTCTCCCAGACAGAACCAGAGACAGAAGCTGCAGATGGAAAATGACCCAAGACGGGGAGGGGTGCTGTCAAGCCTCAGGCACTGCATTTCCAGGTAGAGCCCTGGCCTGAGGAAAAACAGACCCACCAAGGTTTAACAAGTCTTATCAGTGACATTGCCCAAGGATCTCCAGGGCTTGCCACACCTCTGTTCTCTGAAGCAACCCTCTACTAAGGAATTGTGGTGGGAGCTCCTAGTTAGCTCTGACATTTACCTGGTTTTCTGGAAGCCTCTATTCATTTATATTTATTTTTTGTGACAGGTTTTAGTTGTACAGTCCTAGCTAACTCCAATCCCCACATCCTCCTGCCTCGGTCTCCCAAGCACTTGAGATTACAGGCGCACCCTAAGGCAAACACCTTTTCTTTTTAAGACCCAAAGTATTACTATGTAGTGACTATGCTGTTTTTAATTCAGGTAAAACCCACTAGGTACTGGCAGCCAGGCGGAGGCAGGATGACCGTGGAGCCCAGGAGTTCAAGGGTAACCTAGCAACAGGTAGACCCTGTTTCAAAAATAAAGATACCCAGAACTGGGGAGGCATTGAGTAAGATACCTGCTCACAAACCTGGAGATCTAAACACGATCCTCAGAAGCACACACGGTGGGAAGGGAGACCCCCCACATACATACATACGTAAAAATACCCTCGCTAAGTGCATATAGTCCTTGTGGGGCATGCTTTATTAAAAACCAATAGAGGGGCTGGAGAGGTGACTCAGGGGTTAAGCCTCTGCCTTGCAGGTGGAAGGTCCCGAGTTCGGATCGTAGACCCCATGTATAGATGCTGGGTGGAAGCGGGGGCGGCCTGCGTTTCTGGTCCTAGTAGGGCGGAGCCTGTGAATCTCCGGGCAGAGTAAACAAGGAGGAGGTGGAGGTGTCCATGGTGGTTCAGAATTCGTCCGTGGTTCTACACACACACACACACACACACACACACACACACACACACACACGCACGAACACATGCACAATTGAATAAATAGTAAAAAAATTAAAAAAAAAAAAACAATAGAAAGCAAAGCAAGCACCACATGGAGTGTAATCCCAGAATTCAGGAGGTGGAGGCAGGAAGATTTGAGTTCAAGGCCAGCTGAGGCTATACAGTGAGACATGGTCTGGAATAAAGAAAACTGAAACCATTATCACAGCCCAGTCTTCTCAGATTACTGGAGGGACTACAGCGTATTTCAATCTCTGCTTGAATATTTTTACTTTTCACATTTCCTACTGACTGGTTTGTTGGTTGGTTGACCGGTTCTTTGTGAGTGCATGTGGGCACATGTGCCGTGGCACGAGTGCAGAGCTCCGTGCGTTCCTCCCACCTGGTGGGCTCCAGGGCTCAGGTGGTCCAGCTCAGTGGCTAGGGTCTTTACAAGCAGTTTCGCTGGCCTTCCCTTCTCTAACAAATCTTCAAACCTGGACCTCGATGGACTCTGGGGAAGGCAAGGTCACTGGTCGCAGTTGGCACTGACTGAGGAGCCCATCATGCTCCAAAGAATAGGACCCATGTTCACACGGATGACCCTGGCTCAATTCCAAGGGAATTGAGGGAGAGGGTGTAATAGGAGAAGGGGGAGGGGTTACAGGAGTCAGAATGCACTGTATACAGGTGAGAAATTGTCATGAAACAAATTCTGTAAGTTAGAAGGAAGGAGGGAAAGAGGGAAGGAAGGAGGGAGGGAGGGAGGAAGGAAGGGAGGAAGGAAGGAAGGGAGGAAGGAAGGGAGGAAGGAAGGAAGGAAGGAAGGAAGGAAGGAGAAGGAAGGAAGGAAGGAAGGAAGGAAGGAAGGAAGGAAGGAAGGAAGGGGGGAAGGAAGGATCCAGTTTGGTTTTGCTTTGTGGCTAGCAGAGAATTTGATGGGATTATAGGTATGTGCCTTCAGTTGTTTCTGGCTACCAACACACACACACACACACACACACTCTGGAGTCAACCTATCCCACCTATCCCCCAAGCATATCGCCTATAGGATGATCATCTCCTCCTGACCTTCCGCACCTAGGCTCCGCCCATTACCCTAAACTTTCAGCTCTTTTTCAAAAAGCTCTCTACCCCTTTCAGACAGCTCTCCCGCCACTTGGCTAGAACTTCACTTCCTGCCCCTTTTCCATGATCTTTCCAAAGACATTCAACTGCTTGAGGGCTGAATTCCTCACTATCTTTCCCGAGTATTCAGTTTTACAGCAGTTAACTGGAACAGACGGGTGCTAACCACTAATGGCAATGCTTGAGGCCGTCCTTCCTTTCTCTGCATCCTACAGAGCTCAGCAGGTGAAGAGACTCTGCCTGCCACACCTAATCAGGAGCCACTCCAAGACAAGGCGTGTGTTTCCTGCATACAGACCAGTGCCTTGCAAATGCTAAACAGGAGTTCCCCTTGGAAAGTCTCTGCAGTGTGGCCCAAGCACGCCTGGACCTTCCTTCTACGGCAGACTGCAGGTGTGCGCACTGCAGGGCCTGCTTCACACTTGGCTATTTTTAGGGCACAGCATTAGCACAAGCCAAGAAAGAGAATGAAGTTTAGAGAAAGATTCCCACTTTCCACTCTTCTACTCAGAGAGGTATGAACCCACACACCTCAGTCAGAGGCCGGAGAAGCGCCTGAGATACAAAACAAGCAAGTATTTCAAACCATGGATTTGGAGTTACAATGACCCAGATGCTCTTAATTTAGTGTGCAAACACAGCAGGACAGTTTCTAAAGTAAAAAAAGAAACAAAACAGATATCTGCCAAGAGACATTTTGACAGGAGAGACTATGTGATCCATGTCACTAAAAAAAATAGCTAGCATGTTTTTGCTCATAAAATGAGATTATCTTCTGCTAGGCATAAAATAATCATCTAGCAGACCTAGAGTTTAACAAGATGACCACCCAGCTCATGGTAGAGCTTTCCAGTGGTTTTACTATGAATGAGGTATGAGGTTTGAGTCCTAACACACACACACACACACACACACACACACACACGCACACACACACTCTCTCTCTCTCTCTCTATCTCTAAATGAAAAGGCCAAGCGTACGTACAGGCAATGGTGTCACATGCCTGTAATCCCAGAACTCAGGAGACAATTTTGGGGGATACATAGTAAAGTCCTGTAGATAGACAGGCAGACAGACAGATGTTGAACCCATCTCATATATATAGGCAGCTGTCTCTCTACCTCTGAACTATAGCCCCAGCCCATATATGTATGTATGTATGTATGTATGTATTTGTACTAGGATTGAACTTGGGCCTGGCACTTGCTAGACAGGCACTCTATCACTGAGCTATCGACCCAGACCAGCCTCTAACATTTCTGAACTGGCCAAATGCCACAAAATGAAGCCATTGGTTACTATCTGCTGACACAGCACAAGGGACTTTTACTGGGCAAAGACGGAAGCAGTGAGGCGGCCACTGGCTGGAAGGGCAGGTGAACCCTGAGCAGGTGCTCCGGGTTACTCAGGAAGAACAGCAGCAGGCGACTGAGCGCCACCTCCCACAGGCCCCACTGGCTTATGTGCACAGCCTCCCGCAGTGCACCCACAGAAGGCTTTCCCTTCTCTTCTCTTCCAGGTGTGTGCCAGAGAGTTCGCACTTTTCTAGCATTTGAAATCTTCCCAACCACCACCCACCATGTTTCACCCCAGTGTACCTGAGGTGTCATCCAGAGCACTGGAGGAGAGGGCTATAGGCTTGCCCATCTTCTCTTGCCCCTCATAAGACCACAGAACCCTCACTAGGCAATTAGAATACAACAGGATCCCAGGTCCTGTGATTACCTGAAATCTGAGGCGGTAAGAGACTCAATCTTAGCACACATACACCACCGCCGCCGCCGCCGCCACCACCACCACCACCACCACCACCATACCACACTATGGTTATGCACATCTGGAATCCCAGCACTTGGCAGACCAAGGCAAGAGGCTCAGAAGTTGAAGGCCATCCTTGGCTATATAGTGGCTTGAAGGCTAGCTTGGTCTTTTGAGACAAGACTCTGTCTTTAGGAGGGAAAAGATGCATACCTGAATAAAAACAAAAGGACCCTTAAAAGTCTAAAATCCTATCCACACATTGATTGCTAGGGTCTTACAGAAAGGGAAACGGCTCAAGATCTAGACAGATAGGTCAATAATTGCAATCAAAGATTTTCAGAAATATGTAGCCATTCCGTCTCCAAGGTCTTTTTCTACTCTCCTACTGTAGGGTTTTATAATTAAGCATTCTGCATTATGTTGAAACATTCTGCGCCGTGTTTTGTTAAATTATAAGAGAACCAAGAATTGGGTTCAGGGATTTCAATAGGTAACATTTTTCTCGAAATACTAAATGCTATAAACTGTAATCCCTTACTTCATAAAGGACTGTGGATATAGAATTCCACAGGCCAAGGATGAGAGCTGTTCAGTATGACCGTCTCTTCCTAAGCACTGTTTCAAAGGTGACAGAGATAGACCAAAAAAAGCAATTTTAGAGTGCCTTCTAAAGCAAAACGTGTGCAAGGGAGTGTGTTGCCAAGGAAGAAATCCCAGGCCGTGTGCATGCTAAGCACAGGCTATACTGCTGAGCGACCAAATAACACACACTATTTCTACCTTGCTAAGTTCCTATGATTCATAGGAAGCCATTGCTTGGGCGGAGTTTCTGAACTAGACCTAAAGGACCAAAGCATTCTTGCTAAAGTTCCAAGCCACCAAACTGAAACTTGTTCACCTCACCCTTCCAGAGAGACAGACAGACAGACAATGGTCAAAATGGCCAGGTGTGACAGTGTGCACCTGTAAATTCTGACTGTCAAAAGGCTGAAGCAAGGAGGAGTTCCGGGTTGAGGCTAGCCTGGGTTACATAGGAAGACTATCTTTAAAAAAGCAAAATCCCAAACCCAAACAGCTCTGTATTGATTTTCACAAGTAACTTTTATTTTACTTACTTATTTTTGTTCATTTATTGTGTGTATGTGTGTGCGTGTATCAAAGGGCACTGATTTGCTTTGCTCTAGGACTTCTCAGGCTCTGCCTACTAGGGTTGGAAGTGCAGGCCACAGACATGTCCGCCTGGCATTTTGACATGGGACTTGGGATCCAAACTCAAGCCCTGCTTGCAAGGCAGAATCTTAACCTCTGAGCCATCTCTCCAACCCTACAAGTAACTTTTAAAACAGCTTTTGGGTTCTGTTTTTATAAAGTCAACCCTCTCTCAACTTATCAGAACCACTGCTGTCTTTTATAACAAGTGTTGCTAGATTCTAGACGCAAAATAAATGCTGATTAAAGCCGAGAAGAGCTGTACGCTAAGATGAGAGAAACCACTTTAGCCCAGGAAAAGAAGGGGAGACCAGGCAAGACAGCTAAGACCCTGCCTCCCCCACCCCCAAAAGAAGGATGCGGGGCTGGAGATGCGGTTGAGCTTTTAAAGTTCTAGTCTAGTACGTGCCAGATCCGGAGTTTCATCCTCGACACCACATAAACCTGGCATGATAGAGCATGCCTGTAATCCCAGCATTTGGGAGGTGGGCACAGGAAGATCACAAGTTCAAAGCCATCCTCAGCTACATGGGGAGCCTGAGGCCAACCTAGGAAACATGAGACCCTGTCTCAAAAAAGGAAAAGAAAAAGTGCTTAAGCTCTTACTTGAGCTCAGGGTGAGCGAGATGGCTTCATGTGTAAGGTACCTTCCTACAAACCTGTGACCTGAGTTTGATCCTGGGAGCCCCTGTGGTAGAAGGAGGGAACCAATTTCTGAAAGTTTTGCTGACTTCACTTGTATGTCACGACAGGGGGCCACGCCTACTTGCAAGGTCTGGTAACTAACTGAAATATTATAATTTCACCTTTTTAAAATGATTTTGGTTTAAGACGGGGTCTCACACAGCTCAGGGTGATCTCCTCACTGTAGAGGTGGCCAAAGATGATAATTTTGTCTCCTGACAACCTGAAATGACCCACATCCTCACACCTCCATCCTCAATTTTTACTCTTCTTGGGTTGTGAGACAAGGTTTCCCTCTGTGTAGCCCAGGCTGGCTTGAACCTACTCGGCAGCTGCAGCTGCATCTGCCCCAGAACTTGCTCTCCTCTCGCCTCAGCCTTCCGAGCGCCTGGCTAGGCTTCATCTCTGATCTAGTCAGAGAACATCTGATTTAACCTGTGTAATGGAGGAAATCTGCAGGCATACCATTATAAGCACACACACACCTTTGCGCCCGCGCGTGCGCGCGCGCACACACACTCACACTTTAAAAGATGTACTGTTTAAAGTGCCAAGCAATGAGCTCTTCTATTGTACCTCCTTATGGCTTGGTGACTCATGACTCTTGCAGCCACATGGAACCACAGTTTAAATACCAAGAGTCTCCACCTCCCACCTGCAGGGGACAATGGTCTTGCGTTGTTGCTTCCAGTTACGGGTCCAGTTTCCAGCTTTGAAATCACTCAAGAGGCGGAAAACACAGAAGGGCTAATTCATGGGTATTCTGGTTGTCGAAACTTAGCCATAAAAGCTTAGCTCCCGGAATCGGGGTTTGCCAAAAGCCATGTAAATTTAATCTGCCATTGGTCAGTCAGTGACTAAGCAGCCACAGATAAATGTCTAAGGTGGGGTTCCATCTTACTGATACCAGCAGAGGCCAAAAACTCTCAAACCAGAAAAATAACAGACGGAGCCATTTCCCCTTAGAATTTACATATATACATACAATGTTTGATAGAAGAAGACTCTTTTTCATCTTATTGAAGTCTACTGTAGATAAAGACCAAGACTTCCAGGTGAGTGCATTTAAATGTTAAGCTTGAGTAATCAAAGGATAACTCTCTTGGGCTGAGGGTGTAAAGCTAGTGGTAAAACACTTGCCTAGAAGGAAAAGAACATGGGTTCAAGCCACAGGACCTGAAGGGGGACTTAACTCTCCATTTGGTCTCATAGAAGAATTCATCTGGGGGTGAAGGTTGTGCCTTTAGAGACAGGAACACTTAGTAACTAAAGTCAATAGAAAAGGGCTAAGAAAGTAGCCCGCTGTTCTAGTGGGGCAGGTATCTTACCAAAGGTCTGGGTCTGATTTCCAGCATCTATTAGATTAGGAAATAAAATTAGAACAGTACCAAGATACCATAACGAAACCCATTTCTTTGTATGTTAACCTAAAAAATAATAATAATTATAGAAACTTACAAGAAATTTAAAAATTTTAAAAACCAAGCAGCAGGGCAGAATGGTGGCTCCCGCCTCTAATACAGGGACTTAGGAGGGTGAGGCAGTTGGGGCATCCTGAGTTCAAGATGAGCCTAAGCCACATTCATGGGTTCCAGACTAGTGCAGGCTACAAAGTGACGCCCTGCCTCAAAAACAAACAAAAAGAAAAAAAAATTGCTAAATGATAGCACACATGAAACAGATACCTGATGCTAAATAGAAAAAGTGTGCTAGCAATCTTTAATTAATGACCAGAATTCTACAGGAAGGGGATAAGGTAATGTTCTGTATCCTAACCACCCCCTACACACACACCTTCAAATCCATCAACAAGTTCAAAATGTAACCCATAACCAACCCAGTGTATAATGCGCTCATCTGAGCCCTTAGGAGTCAGATGCTTTGTTTGAGACAGGGTCTCCTGTAGCTCAGACTGGCCTGGAACATGCTAGATGCCAAGGACTTTGAACTTGATCCTCCCTCGGGCCTCTACCTCTCAAGTGTTAAGACCCTCACTGTGAGCCACCAGAACCAATATTTTGTGGTGCTTGGGACTGAACCCAGAGTTCTTAGCATGCTGGTTAAGCACGCTTCCAACTGAGCTAAGGGCCCAGGCTTGAAGCCATTTGCTTTCAATATATTCTGCTTGAGATTGAAAGCACCTCAGAATTGCAATGCCCATAAGCATTGGCTTTTTGAGACAGGGTCTCAACTCGGTAGCCCCAAACTCAATCATTGGCTTGATCTATCAATTATCATGCCAATCATTATCTGATACATAAAACCTATCATAGTGGGATTAAAGGTTAACAGGAAAAATAGACAGTTGACATTCTCTAATGAAAACCCAAAATGATCATTTCCTTTTCTCTCAGCCTGGGTTCCTACCTTGAGCTAAGCTCTATAGCACACATGGGAAGGCACTGTCTATGACCGAAACATCTAAGTTCCTCACTTTATAGAGCGTTCAGACCAGTCGCCTCTGAACCCACAAATGTGGAAAACGCTGGGAAGGGTCCAAGGGGCTGGAAGAACCCAAAGTGGCAGGCAGAAGGATTGGGGGTTGGGGGAGGAGGGAGGAACCAGAGTTTAATAGAGAGAGGACAGAAGGCAAGAGTGAGGTGTGCTGAGTCATTCATAATTCTAGAAGACCTAGGTCTTCAAAACCTGAGCCATAAATTCTGCTGGTTGAAATGAAGAAATGCAATATACCCCCAGCGGATACACATAAGTGTATTGATTTGTCTCCAAATTGATAACTGGGAAGTGTGCCAAGAAATTCAATGATATTATGGATGTCACTTAATCTTTTAAAAAGATGGTTTGGGTATTTCAAGATGGTGGTTGACTAGATAGAGAAGGGCAGTTACAGACGACAGAAGAGAACAGGAGGAATATTTAAGTTAAGCCAATGCAATTTAAGGGGAAGACAGTAAGTTCAGCATTTTAGGGGGAAAATAGGCCCTAAAGGAGCATAAAAGACAAGTAAAAAGAAAAATTTTCTGGTTGCAATTTATACCTTAAAATTACTCTAAGGGAGCTAAAGTGACTGCAGTTGGCACCAGGACATTGTGCAAAGTATCGAAATGTCACTCCGACCTCATTCTCAGAATGATGGAGACCAGGGGCTAGAAGCCAAAGCACCTCTCAGAAAATCTACACATGGGAGGGTCAGTCAGGGGCTAGGAGCCGGTGGTGGGGCATGTAAAGATGAGTTAAAGGATGGAGCTACAAACTAGGAAGGTAGAGGAGCTCTGCCCAGCCTAGGATAGAATACCTTGGGGGGGTGGGGGCAAGGTCAAGAGGCCCAGGCTCTGGGAATATGAACCTACAGCTGAATGATTCCTTCTCACACTGAAAAACATCTATATTCCCGGCACCACTCCTAAAGACGCCCAATAGTCTGGATCTTCAAATTCAGCCTGGTGGATTGACTTTTTGAAAGTAGTCCGCTGTCTTCAAGTTTCTATAGGGATACCTCACGTACACCGGGTAGGGTGAATTCTAAGAAACGCCTTTTCTGGACAAAAGATCTAATCTAGCATGTAAAGATAGGAGCAGGGCGTGGCAGGGCAGGCATATGCTCTCAGGACTTGGGAGGATTCTTACTGACTGACTTAGGAAGTGGGTTCCAAGCCAGTCTAGGCCACTGAGTTGAGACCTGGTCTATATTTAAAATAAAGTAAGTAAATAAATAATCCAAAACAACAAAAGAAATAAAATACAAAGGACACGAGCCATAACAGCGAAGAGACACAGCATTGGCCAGCTGAGATCTTCCAATCTCGAAGCCCCAAGGCTATGCAAACGCAGGACTTTCAGCGCTGCTGGCATAGAGCTGAGCGCAGGGAAAGCTCTCACGCCTTTGCCTGCGTCGGTGGAGAACTTGTAACTACTCCTTCGACGTTTGTTTATCCAATTGAGTCCTCCGGCAGCCAAACTGAATGAAAAGGGAGGGGAGCGGACGCCCGCTGCTTTGCGAAACCTGTCATTCCTTTTGGAAATGCCGCGTCTGCCCAGGATTTCTCTGGCTGGAAGCGAGCTACACACCCCAGGTTCCCTGCATCAGCAAGGCGGCGTCCGTTCCAGCCGCTGCCGCAGGAGCTCTGGGTACCAAATCCAGCTGCTCCAAGACTGGCTGATGCCAAGACCAGCATGGAGCGGGCCACCTGGGACCGCAGACTCCCGGGCTGCAAAGCCGGCCGGGGCCCACCATTGCCTTTCCTTCTCTGGGATCTGCAAATCTGGATGGCCCGCCGTGGTCAGCTCTCCAAGGATACCCCACCTCGGCCACCCGTAGAACAGGATGGCTCCCACCGGAAGAGTGTGTAGCGCGTGTGTGTGTTGGGGGGGAGTTCAGGAGCAATGGGCAGGGGGCGGACTTGATGGCTGCGGGCCGCACGGTCGCCTCCCCTGGAGACCCACGACAAAGATGCAAACCCCTCCTCGCCGCGCCCGCGGCTTTTCCCGCCCCGCCCCGGCGCAAAAGACCCAGAAAACCCTCCCAAAGCAAGGGTGGGCGCTCCTTGAGTTTACAGATGGACTGGACCGGCCGAGAAGTTGTCGCCAGCGGAAATCAGGGGACCCCGCCCCATCCCAACGCGCCCCCCAACCCCCATCTCCGGGGCAGGTGGCCAAGCGCGCGCCCATACCTTGGTGGCCGGGTCCGCGTCGGCGATGCCGGGATCCCCAGCGGCCCCGGGCGGCGCCTCCGCCGAGGAGCCGCCGATCTCCACCTCGGTCGCCGGGTCGTCCCCCGCCGGCGGCTGCTCGGGGCTCCGCTGCTCGCTGGAACTCCCCGCGCCCATGGCTCGCGATGGCTCTGCTGCTCCTGGCCGCCGGCTCTAACGTTTCCCCGAGATCGCAGGGACGCCGGTCCGGAGACGTGCGCCCGCCCGCGAGGTCCCAAGAGCGCCCGGCTTCTCCGAGGTCCTGCTGCCAACGCGCCGGGACTGCGAATGCAGAAGCCGCGCTCCGGGCAAACTCCTTAAAAGAAAAAAAAAAAAAAAGCCACCTCGTAGCCTCCTCCCCCCCGCCTTGTTTTTCCCTGGCTTCATCACATGAGCGTAGCCCAGACACGCCTTGCAGCATCTCCCCCCCTGGCTGCTGGGACCAGGGGCGCGGCCACACACGCCACCCAGGTCCAGGAGACCGCCCCCTCCCCCCGGGCGCCTCCCGCGCCCACCGGCAGACAGCAACTGCGGACTCTGCTCATGGCTGCAGAAGATGCAGGGACCCCAGACCGAGGGGGACGCCAGGAGCTCCCAGGGACCCCGGGGTGGCGGGGTTTTATTCAGGGATGGGTAACCCAAGGCGGGAGTTCGGTGCGGCCACTGGGATCGCAGCTCCGCCCAGGCGCGAACCCAAGTCCCCATTTGCCTCCCTTCCCTCAACATTTGTTTCTGCCTCCTCTCTCCATTAGCAAGAGAAAGGAAGCGCTCCTGGGCCGGCTCACGTGGCCGGGAACCCAGAGGTGGAGGAGGAGGCCAGACCACCGCCGAGGTAGACCCGCGCGCCCCCAGCATCCCCAGCGGGTGATGTCAGCTGATACCATCAGCCGCACCCGTCGCCCTCCTTCCCTCGGGAACGGCGGGGAAATGAAGCTGTTACGGGAAATGTGTCTGTCCTTTGCGCGTGTGCCGGAGGTGACCTATGCAGGCCACTAGACTCGCCCGGCGCCCACACGGGAGGGCCTGGGTCATTGTGACTTCGCCACCAAGATTCTCTAAAAAGGAAGATTTGAAATCTGCCACCAGCTTGCATTTCCCCCTTTCCTCTTCTTGAGCGCAATTTTCAGTATATGAACACAGCAGACAGTCAACCCAGCAGACCTAAATTAACATCTTATTCGATTGTCCCGCACTGAGCAGGTAATGAGCTGGAGCAGAAAAGCCAGAATTATCCCAGGTGAACCGTGTATAGTCCCAACATTTGAACACTGAGACAGGAGGATTGCATTGAGTTTTAAGCCAGCCTAGGCCACATCGTGAGTTCTGGTCCAACCTGGGATACAGAGTGAGACCTTCTCCATTAATAAACATGTGCATAAATGAATAGTACTTAGAATATTGAACCTAGATGCCAGCAAAATATCATCCCCAGCTGCAGTACAAGTTAGTTGTGTGTTGATAACACACAGTAAATTAGCTATAGGATATTTTGTTGTGAAGTCATTGTAGGTCCTGAATGTGGAAGAAGAGAATCCGCTTCACAAAATTTCATTTGACCTTCATTCATGCACGGTGGTATGTGCATCCCCCCCCCCCCAATAATATATGTTAAAGTCAATTTGAGGGCTGGGAGTGTATCCAGTGCGCAAGCATAAACTCACTTGTCAGACCCTAAGCTCTGCCACAGCAGGAGGGAAGAAAGGCAGGAAAAAAGAGATGCTTATTTGAGAACAGTTAATCTGAAAATGTAGCCCAAATAGTACACAGTATCAACAATGTCCTGTGGTTCTGTGAGATTACATTACTCAGTTCCTGGGAAACTCCTCACCAGATTCCACACGCCCACTGGCCAGCAATGTTCAGAAAGCATTACAAGGTCAAAGATACCAGCCAGCACCCTGCAGTGCAGCTCTGAGGAAGCCCCACCTGTGCCTGGCTAGGCACAAATTGCTAATTCTATGTGTATTTCAGAAAATGTGAAAAGTGCTTCTACTTTTGCTTTTCAAAAGTAAGACTGAGGGCTGGAGAATTAGATAAGGGGTTAAGACTATGAGTTTGGATCCTGGGCCCAAGGTTAAAAACAAAACAAAACAAAAAAAACTCCAGGTGGAAATGGTGGCAGCCTGCACTTCTGGCTCTGGAAGGTAGTCTGGGAAATCCCAGGGTGAAACAAAAAGGAGGTAGAAGCAATCCAGGATGACTTCCAAAGTCATCCTTGGGCCTCCATAGGGACACACAGTGCCTTCTGATACACACACACACACACACACACACACACACACACACACACACACACGGACATACAAAAAAAAGAATGAGCTAGATGTGGTGTAGCCCTATAATTCCTATACGTGGGGACTGAGACAGGATTGTGAGTTCAAGGTACACAAAGACTACATACTGATACCCTGTCTTGAAAAAAATAGCAAGGTTGGGAAGATGGCTCAGAGGTTAAGACTCTGTCTCATAAGCAGAAGGCCCTGACTTCCCATCCCTAGTCCCAGGGTAGAACCTGGAAAATAGCAAAGAGGAGGTGGAAGCAATCCAGGATGATTCCTGAAGTCATCTTGGTCCTCCACAGGGACACATGTCCCCTCTGATACACACACACACACACACACACACACACACACACACACACACATTTTTTTAAAAAAGAAAAAATAATAACATAAAAGGAAAATTGTATTTTGATCCCCAGCATGGCAAATAATAATGATATCTTAAGAGATGTGTAGATTCTAATATTCTCTATTTTGTCTGACAACTCTAGGATAAAGAGACAGTAAGAACAGGTTTCAGTGAGACATGCTGTGCACACCGGGAATCTCCACTCTATGGAGACTGTGGCAGGAGGACTGTCATGAGTTCAAAGCTAGCCTGGGTCACCTGGCAAGACCCTATCTCAAATAAATAAATAGATAAAAATAAAAGGAAATATGATAAAAATAATATTTATTATAGTAAATAAGAATAAATAAAAATAAAAGGTTTGGTGGCCTATGTTTATCATTCCAGAACTCAGAGGTAGAAGCAAGAGAAGCAGGAATCCAAGGTCATCCATGGAATCAGAAACCAGCCTGGGCCACATGTCTCAAAAACGATAGAGCGGGTGGGGAAAACAGGGCCCCTGAGATGACTCAGAGAGTAAAAGTACTTGCCTTGCAAGCCCAGTGACCTGACTTTGATTCCAGGAATCCACAATAAACAATAAACAAACAAACAAACACAACCCAGCAGCAGAAGCAACAAAAGAAATCCTACCTCGTACACAAAGTGCAAAGGGAACTGAAAAGGTGTCCTCTGACCTACACGCATCCAAGCCTACAAGTGTATACACACACATGCACACAGACACACATGTACACACACAGACACACACACACACTGACATGCATGGGCACATGCACTCACAAATAGAATATTTTAAAAAGTCAAACACCAAGCAACTAAACAGAATGACTGGCTCCTTCATAGACTCATGCACCCAGGCACCTGTGCTCAGACTGGGGAGTTACTTTTTCCTTTTTCTTTTCTATTTTTACAGGATTGGGGTTTCAACTGAGGGCACTCACACATGCTAGGTACAAGCTCAAATATTCAGTTATGTGTTTAGACCCTGGAGCTATTCTGTGTGTGTGTGTGTGTGTGTGTGTGTGTGTGTGTGTGTGTGTGTGTGTGTACAAATGCAAGTGGGCACATGTGGAATCCAGAGACTGACATCAGGGCATCTTACCCAGATCAGTCTCTCACTGAACATGAAGATCACTAGATCACTGCTCGGACTTGACTAGATGGCCAGGGTGACCACCTGGACCCACTGGTCTCACCTCCTGATCCCCCCAATTCTGGGGTCACAGGCCATACCACATGTGATTTCTGGAGATCTGGAGGTCCTCATGCTCCCTTGTAGAGCCATCTCCCCAGAAAGGCAGCGACTCTCTCTTGAGCTGTGTGTTATTGCTTGAAGCAGAATCTCTGGAAGCCCAGGCTGGCCTGGAACTCCCCAGGGAGGACGACCTTGGATTTCGGCTCCTCCTGCCTCTCTGCTGCAGTCCTGGCCTGAGAGGTGTGGCCCACCAGGCCCGGTTTTATCAACCCCTGGAACTCAAGGATACCTGTATGCTAGGCAGGCACTTGCCACTGAGCTACATCTCAGCCCTTGAGCGCACCTGCTACAAACACAGTTTCTTATGCGCATCCCACCCAAGGCTAAAATTCAAGTCTCCAGAGTTCCAGATGCCTGAAGCTTGGGGTGGGGTGGAAGGTGATCTGTGCTTTCCATCTTCAGTAGAAACTTTGGTTCCAGACTTAGGTGCCACGCCACAGGACACAGATGTCTTCTCACCCTCTCCCACGGGGCGGGCAGTGGCCAGGCCTGTCCCCAAGAGGGTTAATTCTCTCATAAAAACAGTTTGAGATTTCTCAAAAACAAGCATGTAGTCTGAACTTGTACCTCGTTGCTTTTTCACTCTGTCATTTGAGAGAGAGCTGAGCCCAATGTGTGTTGTGCATATGTGGAGGTCAGAGGTCAGTCTTCAGAAGTCAGTTCTCTGTCATGTGTCCAGAAATCAAAGTTGCTGTACAGTTGTACAGACACCTTTACCTGATGAGCCATCTCACCAGCTCTGTGTGTAGGTGCGTGCATGCGTGTGCGAGCATGGGCGTGGGTGTGTGTGGGCACATGTGCCACATATGGCATAGCAATATGTGTGGCAGTCAGAAGACAACTTTGTTCTCTCCTTCCATCTTTACCTAGGTTCTGGGTATAGAACTCAGGTCATCAGGTTGTGCAAGAGAAGCACCTTTACCTGCTGCACCATTTCATCAGCCCCTGAACTTGTACTTCTTAAATTTACTTCTTCATAAAAAAAAAAAAAAAAAAAAAAGTCCTTTGACTTCTATTTGTGTTATGTCTGCACCTGTGCTTTTTCTCTCCTCCCCTCCCCCCTGTCATAGTGAGGCACAGGTGTCAGCTTGACAGTTGAGGGTTGGAGCTCTGGGCACATTTGTGGAGAATTAGTGGTTCAGTTAAGCCCAGAGCAAACCTGCAGGGATCGTCCAGCCAATGGGGAAGGCCCAGCCCACGGAGAGTGGGACTAGGTCCTGGGATAAAATACAGAGAACTGATTGAGAAAGTTGATATCCTTGTGTATACTTGGCCAGACATGTTGGTCTGGCAAGTAAGGATCATCCCTCTCTCAGCCGTTATGTAGAGACTGTGTGGCCAGTTCCCTGGGCCCTCGTGTTGGTGTGAGCTCTCCTGACAAGCTGTACTAAGAACTGTAACCAGACAATCATAAGAAAATAAACCTCTTGTTTCCTTAAGTTGTTTGATGGTGATTTATCAGCAGCCATGCAGGTGAACTGCAACACCCTCCCCCCCCTTCTGGTCTTCTTGCCTCTATCTCCCAAGTTCTGGGATTATAGCTGTGTGCCACTACTTGCAATATTGTAAAATCCCTGTTTCAAGACATTTTTTTAAATGGAGGGGGTGACACAGGGCTGGGCACATCAGTCTCCTAGCATGCATGGAGCCCTGGGTTCAATACTCAGCACTGCAAAAAAAAAAAAAACAGGATAAGGGGCAGAGGGGTGGTGATGGTGCCCAATTCAGGTACATACCTACGGTTCTAGCTTTGGGGAGGTAGAGGCAGAAGGATCAAAGTTCAAGGTTGTCCTCAGCTATTTAGTGAATTCTATGCCAGCCTGGTAGACATGAAATTCTGACTGAAAGCGAAATAAAAAAAAGTAAAACACGTAGTTGGGATGTTGATTGTGTCATGACTGAAGTACATGGGTTTCTGGTTGATCAGGTATTCCCTATAATTATTAAATTCCATATTTTTAAATATTCTATTTATTTGAGAGATTGGAGAAAGAGAGAAAGAGAAAGAGAGAGAGACACGCATTCCATTTCATTGTGCATAGGTTAAGGGCAAAGGACAAGTCAGTCCTCCCCTCCCACTGTATGACTTCCAGGAATTAGATTCAGATCTCTAGATTTTTTTTTTTTGAGAAGTAAGGTAGAGTTTATTAGTAAAGAGAAAGGTTGGAACTCACAGGCTCCAGACATGGAGTGCCATGAGGAGCTAGGGCGCTTCCATGAGAAGCAGAAATAAAACAGAGCTCATGGCAATAGAGTGCCATGAGGGGATAGGGAGCCCATGAGGACTCACAGTGCCTAGGCATGGAATTCATGAGGAGCAAGGAACAAGAAACAGACTCATGGCACTGGAGTGCCATGAGGGGCTAGGGAGCCTCCAAGAAAAGTAGGCAGCTGGAAACAGACTCATGGCACTAAAGGGCCATGAGGGGCTAGATCGCCAGATCTCTAGATTTGTGAATGGTCCTCCCTTGCTAGCCCCTAAATTCTTGATAAAGAGCAACTACTCAGCCATTTTTTCTTTGGCATAGGAAGTTCAAGCCAGGGTCTCTGGAATGCTAGGCAAGTGCTCTACCATTGACCTAACCCTAGTCCTTAAAAATATATATATATTATTTGTTTTGTGGGGGGGCACTGCATGTCCCTGTGGAGGACCAAGGGTGACTTTGGGAATCATCCTGGATTGCTTCTACCTCCTTTCTTTGCTCTGGGATTTCCCAGGCTCTGCTCACCACAGCCAGAAATGCAGGCCTCAGCCTTTTCCACTTGGCCTTTTTACGTGGGACCTGGGACTGAACTCAGGACCTTCTGCTTGTGAGACAGAGTCTAAACCCCTGAGTCATCTCTCCAGCCCCTTCTACTTTTAAGACTCATTTTGAGGTGGGGTTTCGCTAAATGGTTACAGTTGAATGTGAAATGCTGTCCATGTGCTCATGTATTCAAATGCTTGGTCCCCGATTGGTGATAATTGTTTTGGGAATTTGTGGAATCTTTGGGGAAAGTGGCACAGCTGATGGAAGTGGCTCACTGAAGGTGGTCCTTGAAGTCCTCGGATGCTTGGAGGCACTTTTGTTAGTGATGAGACATGTCACTAATACAAACTCGCTCTGTAGTCCAGGCTGGCCTTGAACTTGTGGTCCTTTGGCCCAGCCCCCTAAATAGTGTTACAAGGGTTTTTTTTTTTTTTATTTTGGCTCACGATTCTTGGTTACAGTTCCTTGTCTGGCTTGGTGGGAGAGCTCATACCAACACCAGGAGCCCACCATATCCACAGGACCACTTAAAGAGGGACAGTGCTCTCTTGCTAGACCAGCATGTCTGACCAAATAGACAGGATGCCAGCTTTCTCAACCAGCTCTCTCTATCTTATTCGTCTGCCCAGGGCCTAGTCCCACCCACCACGAGCTGGGTCTTCCCTATCAATCAAACAATGTCCTGCAGACTTACCCAAGGCTGAACTCAACTATCACTTCTTCACAACTGTGCCCAGATCTCTAGCTTTTAATTGTCAATTTTGCAGAGGTCTTTAACTATGCCAGCCAGCCAGAGGCATATAATAAAATGTCATCATCATCACCACAGCCATCATCATCATCAGAAGAAGCTGCAGCTCTTACAAGGGTGTGGCGTGACTCAGTTTCCTAACTTGAGCAAGGCCTTGGGTCCTATTCCCAGTGGTGGTGATGGGGGAGACTCACATTTTATTAAAAAGTGAATTCAGCTTGTAATCTTAAGCAGGAGGATCAGGAGTTTGAGGCCAGCCTGGACTATGGAATTATTACTAGGCCAACCCAGACTAAAATAAATAGAGATTTTTTTTTCCCTCCAAATACTACCTCCATAAAAAAAATAAAGAAATAAAAACTAAAAATTCAAAATTGCCCACAGACTTAAGGTAAGCTATAAAGCCGTGAAATCTTCAGAAGCTGGAGGCTGTAGCGTGTGCCCGCTGTCCTGGCGACTCAGGAGAAACAGACAGACTCTCTCCCCACAAAATACAAACAAAGCAAAACAAAAACCCAGAACTCGTAGCTACCACATGACCTGGAGCTCCAGAGACATGGTGACACCCAGACGTGTACTCGTGGTCTATAAAGTCCTCCTTTATGGTCCTCCCAAAGTCCAGAAAAGTCAAATGTGGATCTCATGTAGCCCAGACTGGCTTCAGAACCAAACTGTAACCAAGACTAGCGTGGACTCCTGATTCTCTGGTCTCTGCCTCACAAGGGCTGGGTCTACAGACGTGTGCCACAGCTGGTCCAGATGTGTTCCAATGTGTTGAATGAGTGAAGCAGGACCCAACAGTCAGCTGTAACCTCATCTGAGGCCCAGACAGGACGTCACTACAGGTTTGCGGTCAGTCAGCTCTACAAACGGAGTTTTAGGTCAAACAGGGCTACGAGTGGGATCCTATCTATAAACAAACAAACAAAGAAATAAGCAAAGTGCTATTCAGCATACTAAATAATAAAAAGGAACAAACTTTTTTTTTTTTTTTTTATGCAGCACCCGGATACTTTTGCTGCAAGAAAGCACCAGTCCCCAAAGCTTATGTACTGTATGTTGCATGGTGAACAGTCTTAGAATGACAAATTGTAAGAATAAGGAACCTGGTGGTGGCCAAGAGTTAAAGAAGGGCTGGGGGAGACAATGACAAATTGTAAGAATAAGGAACCTGGTGGTGGCCAAGAGTTAAAAGAAGGGATGGGGGAGACGGATGTGGCTCTGCTATCACAGGCAGCTAGCTGGGCCTTGGTGGGATGGAACATTCTGGGCCCTGATGTCTCTCATTATCTCCTCGTGATGTTGCTATTGTGACACAGTGTTGCCTTTGGGAGAACCAGGCCAAGGATGTGTGAGAACTTTCGATTAGGATTCACAAACGCATGGCAATTCCCAGAGGAGTCAAATGAAGATGTTTAATCTGAAAAAAAAGAAGAAGAAATTAAAAGGGCTGGTGAACTGGCTTAGTGAGTCAGGTGTCTGCTTGCGCACCTCTGAGCGTGATGCCCTCAAGCCTGAGTGGTGGGAGGAGAACTTGACTTCCAAAAAGCCATCCTCTAACCTCCACCTGTATGCCACGGCATGCATGTGTGTGCTACCTTTCCCTCCTTTTTTCTCTCTCTAGTAAAGAAATAAAATATTTAAAAATATAAAATTAAAATAGGGGCTGGAGAGACAGCTCAGGGCTTAAGACTCTCCCTTGAAAGCAGAAGGTTCTGAGTTCAGATCTCAGGTCCTATGTAAGAAACAATAAAATTAAAACAAAAAAGGAAAGACATTAGCTGGGGTATACATGAGTGACAGAGAGCTCGCCTCCGAAGGAAAAAGCTCTGGCTTCTATTTTAGCCCTGAGGTGAGGGGAGAATCAAAATCAGCCGACTTAGGTGTCAGCAGTGTATTAATAGGCCGGTATTTGTTTTGCTTGTTAACTCTGAAACAATCGGACCCCATCCAGCAGAGAAACAATAGGTTTCCTGCTTTGGCCCTGCCGTGGCAGCTGGGTCCTCCTTGTCCTCCCTAGTGGGGACTGGCAGATGCACCTGGACGATATCTCCAAATTCTCCTGCTTGCCAAATCCTCGGCCTAACTTGAACAAGATGAAACCAGAAATGAAGCCAGGCACTGGGGAGACTGGGGCAGGAGGACCACAAGTTCAAGGTCAGCCTGGTCCATACGCAAGTTTGGGCTCAGCCTAGGCTATGGAGAGAATGTCAAAGCAAACAACCCAAAGAAGAGAAGGCAGCAGCAGGCTGTTTTGAGTTCAGCTGATGCCTAACGCCCAGGAATGTTTTTTTTTTTAAGTTCTTTCTACAACTGCAGCTTTTTAGTTTGCATGGGTTTCTCCTGATCTCTTTTCGTCCTGGCTCATCCAGTCACACTGTGGGAGCTGCTGCTTTGATTTCAGGCCCTTTATCTGCCATGCCCCCCTTTCCCCACCAGGTCCCCCCACTTGCAGCATCCTCTTGCTTTTCCCTGCCAGGCCTCACAACCGTGGGAACTTGGGACAAGGAGGGAGTCAACCTTGTGTGGCTGTCCTGAGAAAGCAGCCCCCAGCTCCCCCAGAACTCAGGCCTTTCTGGATCTCCCTGGGGCTTCAGTGGCCTGAGTCAAGGGTCCTGGATCCCCAAGGAGGGTGCTGGGGATTGGAGCCAGGGTTTTTGAGTCGGTCTGGAATTCTGGCCAAGGCTGGAGGAAGAGGGGGACCTGATGCTGTCAACACAATCCTAGAGGTGAGTGAGCATCTCCAGTCACTTCCTACAGCACAGTGGGCTGGCCAGTGCCTCGCCTGGAATTCTGTGGTGGATACATTTTCACAGTAAAATCTCAACTCTCGGCCCCGCTACCCAAGGTCTTCAGCATCTCTTCCTGCCTTCTACTTCTAGTCCCTTCTCTGTCCCATCGCTTCTCTCTCTCTCTCTCTCTCTCTCTCTCTCTCTCTCTCTCTCTCTCTCTCTCTCTCTCATGTGTGGTGTGCGTGTACAAGAAGACACTTGAGTTTGTGTGCCTCCAGAGGCCCAAGAGTGACATCAGGAATCATCCTGGATTCTTCTTCTGCCTTCAATGCTTTGCTGGGGTTTCCCAGGCTCCACCTTCCAGGGCCAGAATTGGCTTGGCATTTTAAAATGGGATCTGGGGAGCCAAACTCTGCTCCTTTTGCTGCAAAGGCACAGGTTTCAGCCACTGAGCCATCTCCCCAGTCAACAGTGGCAACTCTTGAACGGCACCTCCCTTGTCCACTTTCCTTCTCTGCACCTTGGCGCCTGAGGCTTTTGCTTACAGGCCCTTCACTAGCAAGAGAGTATCTGGGCCTGGAATTTTCCCTTCCTATGTGTGCTCCTTTAGGCAGCAATGAAAGAGAGAGAAGGGCAAAGTAGACAGGAGCAAGAAACAGGAGAGAGAAACAGAGATGGCTGCTCCCAGAGGGGAGGAAGGAGGAGGGAGGGAGGGAGGGAGGGAGGGAGGGAGGGAGGGAGAGAATGGAGGGCAGCTGCCTTTGTTCCTTAAATAGCCCAGTACCGGCTCCCTTTCCTTCTAAAAAGTACCTTGGCCATCCTCCTTGGGCTTCGGAGCTAGTTTGAGAACTCTGCTGCAGCCAATGGAGTCTTGAGACTTCTGTGTTTTCACATCTCCTCTGTGTGAAGATAGTTCCCAGCCACAGTGAGCAGTGAATGGGGGCTTGCCGCAAGCCCCCTTTGGCTGCACACACACACACACAGCAGCTTGATCCCTCCGCTTTTGGAAGAACTGGTTTACAGATCTGGGCATCTTAAAGTCAAATTAGGTAATTTGACTTCGGTTCCATTTAGCTGGTCACAAGAAAAGATTAAAAAAACTTGAAAGGAATTGTTTAAAAAAATTTTTTTCCCCAACAGCCTGGTCTGGTGGTACATGTCTGCATCTAAGGCACTTGTGAGATTCAGGGAGGGGAGAGGAGGGGTTCAAGGCTATACTCAGTTACACAGCAAGTTAAGCCAGCCTGGGTCACATGAGACCTTGCTCCAGACAGCAAAATCAAACACAAACACCCAAAAAGTATTTTCAAGACCCCAACACTCGATGCATGGCTCAAGGGTTAAGCCTTTGCCTCACAAGCAAAAGGACCTGAGTTCTGATCCTCATAACCCACATGAAAATGCCAGACAGAAATGGTGGCGGCCTACATGTCAGGCCTGGAAAGAGGAGCTTGGGAAACCCCAGAGCAAAGCAAAGAAGAGGTAAAGCAGTCCAGGATGGTTCCTGATGTCACCCTTGGGCTTCCATGGGCACATACTGTGCCCTCTAATACACGCACACGCACACGCACGCACAATCACGGGAGGATCAGGGTTCAAGGACATCCACAGTTACAAAGCAAGTTTGGCAAGATCAGCCTAGGCTTTACGACATCCTGCCATAAAGTAGTATAACGGTAATAATAATAATTATTATATCTTTGAAAGGAGCATATGCAGCTTCAAGAAGAAAGCAAGGCATTAGGCATGATAGCGGGGGTGATGGTTAATACTAACTGTCAACCTGACTCATAAGCGGCAGGTCTCCTCCATCTGAGTAGTGTCCTCTAGATTAAGACAGGCCTTCCCTCGTCTGTAGGACATTGTCTTGAATACATAACTGATACGGGATCCATGGTGAGTGGGACCATGGTGGTAGGGGATGGTATAAAGATGGAACAAACAGGCTGGGCACAGGTGTTGCAATGACTCTGGATGGTGCCCGTAAATTCATGACCAAACAGCTTAAGGGAACAAGAGGTTTTATTTTGGCTTATGATTAGATTTGAGCTCTGGGCACATTTGTGGAGAATGAGTGGTTGAGTAAAGCCCAGAGCAAACCTGCAGGAGATTGTCTAGCTGATGGAGCAGGCCCAGCCCATGGTGGGTGGGACTAGGCCCAGGAATAAAATACAGAGAGCTGATTGAGAAAGTTGGCATCCTTGTGCACACTTGGCGAAACATGCTGGTCTGGCAAATAAGGATCATCTATTTCTCTGCCATTATGTAGAGATGGTGTGGCCAGTTCCTTGTGCCTTGGTGTTGGTGTGAGCTCTCCTGTCAAGCTGGACTGAGAACTGTAACTGGACAATCATAAGAGAAAATAACCAGTTCCTTCCATCTTATTCACCTGTCTATGAACTAGTCCCACCCACCATGGGCTGAGCCTATCCCATCAACTAGACAATCTCCTGCAGGCTTGTTCAGGGCCTTACTCAACTACTAATTATCTACAAACGTATTCAGAGCTTGAACCCTCAACCATCAAGTTGACACCTGCTTCTAACTGTGACAGCAGACAGGCAAGCACTGATCCATCTGTTGCTTTCTGCCCTCCACTGAGGATACTACGGAGTTCTCCTGGCTCCTGCTGCTGTGACTTGCCCCTGCTGAGCAACCATCATCACCTGTAACCGTATGCTGAAACAAAACCCTTTCTCCCCTAAGGTGCTTGGGTCTGGCAATTTGTGGCAGCAATGTGGAAGGAAACTGACATAGCGGCTTGTGATTTTTTTGAGGCCAGCCTCCAAAATCAGTGAGGCCTTGTCTCCAAAAACCAACCAACAGAGAGCAAGAAGAGCAACCAGGAGCAAACAGCAAGACACTCCATAGGGATTCTTGGCAGGCACTGCTGAATTGCTGCAGCACGCGGACGTTAACGTCAGCCCACGTCTTCCTGGTAAGTTTCAGGGAAGCAGTCTGCTTGTACAGTCCTCATTTGCATACAAGCTGATCCCATCCAAAAGACCCTTCTAGACAGTGCTGGATATGTGAATAAGCTGTGAGCTCGCTTAGTAGCAGCAAGAAAGATCTCCAAGGCCATCTAGAAGCTGGTACTGAACTCTCCACAGGGCTTGTGTTCCCAGCTGGTTTCCAGAGGACGAGGGACACATGACCCTCCTCGATGACTCCTCCCTGTGCTGCGTGAAGGCTCTTCCCCATCCGCAGAAGCATCACCTGGCCTGCAGGCTGCTGTGCTGCCGATGGGCGAGCAGGAGCTGGCCCCCAGGGATATGTATGTCATCGCTGGCTAGGACCAGCTGGCAGCAGGGGGGAGGGGGGAATCTGGAGTGGGCACCAGGGAGGGGCAAACCTGCACAGGATGCAGCGAATGAGCAGAAATAGTCCCAAAGCCTGTCCCCATTATAGCTACACATCAGCCACTGGCAAGGCACCTTGAAGCAGAAAGCGCTGAAGGTGGTGAGGTGGGGGGGTGGGGGTGGGGGTGGGGGAAGGGCTCAGAGACCAACCCTCCTGCCAATGTGTTCTCAGTCATGTATCTGGAGAAGAAGCTAAAACTTCTTCTAAAGAAGAAGCCTGAACCAGGATAGGTGGTTCGTGCGAGTAATCCCAGCCCTCCAGGGCAGCCAGAAGGACTGCCTGAAACTTGAGGCTAGCCTCTTACATAGTTCTGGCCCAGCCTGGGCTGCAGAGTGAGACTCTTTCTCACAGCCCCAAGACTTCCAGAATAAAGAGCCTTTCCTTCCTTCCTTCCCTCCCTCCTCTTCCTTCTCTTTCTTCTCCTCCTTCCTTCCCTCCCTCCTCTCCCTTCTTCCTTCCTTCCCTTCGCTCTCTTTTCTTTCATTGCTTCTTTTTTTTTTTTTTTTTAACTTCAGAAAGGACCTTGCTTTTCATTGTGTAACCCAGGCTAGTTTCACATTTTCAGTTCTTCCTTCCAGAGTGCTGAGTGCTGAGATTCTAGGCATGATTCCACCCTCCCCTCTCCCCAGCCCCACTGCCCCAGGTTGGCTTGGAACTGATTCTGTCAATTAAGCCTCAAACTCACAGTAATCCTCCTGCCTCAGCCTCCGCAGTTCTGGGGGTGCAGGCAAAAGCTGCCACACCCAGAAGTCCCCTGCGTGTCTCAATTTTTACCTTTTGTTCTGCGGTCTGTGAATGTGTGTTCTGGACAGGGTGAAATATGGCCACTTAAGGCTGGCAAAGTTGGTGGGGGGTGGAGAAGCATCATCAAGATTAACGAGGGAGGGGCCGAGGGTGAAAGCCAGAAGAGAACAGTTTTCCATGTTTTCATAATGGCCTGACTCCTTTGTTTTTCCAACCAGTGATCTTAGCTGTGTATTTTTCTCTTGAAAGCCTCTTGAATTTAAGTGGGGGTCGTGCTTTGTCTCCTGGAAATGTAACTGGGATTCCCAGAGCAGATTCAGTGACGGTCTGAGCTCCCTTTAAATCAGTGTCGCTTCTGAATCAAAGTGTGGGGAAGTTGACAGGAAGGTTTAACTGTAGCTTCTGCAGCCTTGTGCGTGAGCTATTTGTGGAAGGGATTCTTCTCGGGGAGCCGTGTTCTGCTGGTACAAATGCCACGGGGAGAGGTTTAGTCAAATTTTCCTAGATGCCCTTGTCAGGTTGTAGGTGTTTCATAAGGGGAGACAGAGAGAGAGAGAGAGAGAGAGAGAGAGAGAGAGAGAGAGAGAGAGAGAGAGAGAGAGAGGAAAGATGTAATGTCCAATGAGAAGTCTATTAAAGGAATGAATGAATGGCCTCCAATACTAGGTGGACCCCACCATTGTGACCCTGGATAAATTGCTTTTCATCTCCAAACATGTGACCGGGGGATATAAAAGTCAACATGTAACAAGTTGTTAAAAGAATCCCAGGAATCGTAGACCTAAGGCATTAACCCCACAAGACGGACGCGGGTTATGGTGATTGCACTTGTAATCACCCACAGCGGTAGCTGGGGAGAGCAGGGTGAGTTGCTGCAGGCCAATACTTGGGACAGCTGACTTAAGGGGTGGGATGCTGAGCCATCTCTTCAGCCCTATTATTTACTTCTTTTCTTAATCCTGTTTATTTGAAGGAGGGAGGAGAGAGAGAGAATAGTGCATGCACTGCATGCATGCCGTGGCACATGGGCGGAGACCAGAGGATACTTTCAGAACTCAATTCTCTTTTTCCACCATGTGAACTTCCAGGAATCAAACTCAGGACACCAGTTTGTGAGTAATCACCTTACTCCCTAAGCTGTCTCACCAACCCCCACTTTTTTGTTGTCGTTGCTGTTTTTGAAAATGGTTTTAAGTAGCCTAGGCTAACCTTGAGCTCCCCATGTAGCCTAGGATCACCTGTACCTGTAACCTGATCCTCTTGCCTCTACCTCCCAAGTATGCACTCCAGGCCTGCACTACCATGCCCAACCACACACCGCCATGCCCAACCATGTCTTATTCTATGTCCCTGCCAGCCACTCTCAGCTTCTGCAGCCCGGATGAGACAGGCCCGCTGTGACTTGCTCAAGGCCGGCCGGCAACTCCCAGGCTGAGCTGTCCGATGCTTAAGTTCATTCTTTTCGTTTTATCAAATCCCCGGCCTTGAAGAATCTGTACTGAGCACAAAGCGAGGAAAGACGAGAAGGAGCGAGCTAACCAAGAGCACGGTCAGTTAGGTTTGGGAGAGAGAGAGTAAACTCGCAAAGAAACGACAGGATGGGGGCAGAAGCTACTGAAGAGGCCAGAACTCTCGAGGGAAGAACAATTAAATGTGGAGATGGTGCGCTCTGGCCCAGCAGAGGCCCATCCTGGCGCCATGGAAGTCCATGCTGCGCCTCACGCATGCTGCGCCTCATGCGTGCTGGTGTGTCATACATGCTGAGCAGACACTTGACCACTGAGCTACATCCTCAGCTCTTCTTTATTTTATTTGTTTGTTTGTTTATTTGTTTTTCTGTAACTCTGAAACTCACCTGGAGCTCAGGCTGATCTTGAAGTTGCAGTAATTCCCCTGCCTCAGCCTGCCAAGTGTCCCGGGGGCGTGTCCTATGCTCGTGCAGCTGCCCACTTTCTGAGAATTTCCGGTGCAGATCAGAAAGAAGCAATGCCAGTCATGCTTACCAGGAGCGAGCGAAACTGAGAAAAAGCAAAGATTCCTCTTCATGCCCCAAATCCTATTTGATTTTTTAAAAATTATTTATTAGAGAGAGAGAAAGAGAGAGAGAGAGAAAGCGCAGAAGAATGCCATAGCGCAAAGAGAAGGTCAGAGAATAACGTTCAGGAGTTGTTTCTCTCCTTCCACCATGTGCACTGTGGGCCTCCAGGGAGTGAACTCAGGTCACAGGTTTGTGAGCAGACATCTTCCCCACTGAGCCAGCTCCCAGTTCCCTCTTCTCGTCTCGTCTCGTCTCGTCTCTTCTCTTTTCTTTTTTTAAGTTATATCCTAAAACTTGGATTTTTTAAATTTTTTATTATTATTATTTATTCAATTGTGCGTGTGTGCATATGTATGTGCGTGCGCATGTATGTATGTGTGTGTGTGTGTGTGTGTGTGTGTGTGTGTGTGTGTGTGTGTGTGTAGAACCACGGACGAATTCGGGAACCACCATGGACACCTCCACCTCCTTCTGCCCCGGGATTCACAGGCTCCGCCTTACCAGGACCAGAAGCGCAGGCCGCCCTCACTTCCGCCTGGCGTCTATACGTGGGATCTGGGATCCAAACTCAGGACCTTCCGCCTGCAAGGCAGAGGCATAACCCCTGAGCCACCTCTCCAGCCCTAAAACTTGGATTTTTAAAAATAATATTTAGAAAAAGAAATTTTGAGGCCAGGTCTTGCTATGCAGCCCAGGCTGACCTTGAACTCAAAGCAATCCTACCTTAGCCTCCCTGTGCTGGGCCCACAGGCGCAAGCTGCCACATCCAGCAATATTCTAAGACTAGGGGGAAAAACTTTATGTTCAAAGTAGACGTGTGTTGTTCCGACCTGCTCAGGACAATCCACTTTGCCAGGACATCTCCAGGACTTCAAGTGGACAAGTCCTGTGACTACTGTCCTCTCTTCTGCAGCCTGGCCTCCTGCCCATGGATGATGCTCCTGCCTACAGCCAACCACCCGCTCCATTCACTGCAGCCTCGTTCCAGCCACAGTGTCAGTAGGCACAGCAGCTTTCGGGTTTGAGAACAGAGGTTTAGGGTGATCATCTTCACAGGCAGACTTTGAACTGAGGGCTATGGGAGGCCCGGCTTCATGTAGACAGAGCCACTTGCAGTGACCAGGATAGAGGCCAAGGGACTGGTGGAAAGAGCCCCTAACATGTCGAAACTCCTGCTTCGAGTTGCAGGGGCCAGCTGGACTCAGCTCTTGTGCAGCTTCATTGCTCAAGCCTTGGAAGCTGGGAGCAAACACATTCCATGTGATTTAGTGAAGAATTCCCAAGCCAGTTCAAGCTCAATACCAGCTGCCTGTCCCTCGGGTCCTCACTGGTCCAGCATAGACAGCGGTATGTCTCTGTGCTTGAGGCTTTGTTGGTATGTAATTAATATGCAGCAACTGCATAGAACGAAGATGTACAAGTTGATTTGTATTGTTTCTGTTGTTTGATGTTGTTGATTCACTTGGTTTGGCTTGGGACAGGGTCTCATGTGGCCCAGCTGACCAAGAACTCACTAGATAGTCAAGGCTGGTCCTGAAACTCCTGATCCTCCACCTCCCAAGGGCTGGGATTACAGGCCAGTTCCACATGTCCTGCTCATCTCGATGTCTTAATACACTGAAATAGTCATCTGATCAAACTAGTTAATGTATTTGTCATCTCAGAGCTCTTTTTGCCTGTGTGTGTTAGGAGAAGACAAGATTTCTTCTTTAAAAAAATTTTTTTTAAACTCATCTAGTATGTGTGTGTGTGTGTCTGTCAGAGAGCACATGTGTTCCTGTGGAGGACCAAGGGCGACTTTGGGAATCATCCTGGATTGCTTCTACCTCCTTCTTGCTTTGCTCTGAGATTTCCCAGGCTCCTCCCACCAGGATTGGAAGTGTAGACAGCCGCCATTTCCACCTGGCATTGTTATGTGGGACCTGGGATCCAAACTCAGGACCTTCTGCTTGTGAGGGAGAATCTTAACCCCTGAGCCATCTCTCCAGCCTTCCTCCTCCTCCTTCTACTTTTTTTTTTTAGGACAAAGTGTTGTCACATAGCCCAGGTTGACCTGGTATGTGCTCTGCAGCCCAGGCTGATCTCAAAATCATGGCAATTCTCCTGTTTCGACCTCCCAAATGCGGGGATTACAGGTGTGCACCACCACGCCTGGCTAAGACCTTCTCTCTTAGCTCCCGTCAACTCTGCAATACATGTCAGCTGTGGTCACTGTGATGGGTGTCAGATGTGCAGGATCCATGCATCCTGCACAAGTGCTGGCCTTTGGTCAGCATCTCTTATTACCCTTTCTTTAATCCCTGGCAGCCAGTATTTTATGCTGTGCTTCTAAGCGTTCGATTACTTTAAATTCGAGCCAGTTCCATACAGGTGACCACAACAGCAGGCTAAGCCTTTGAGCACATCTGTGAAGAATTAATGGTTGAGGCAAGTCCTGACCAAATTTAGGGAGATTGTCTGATCTGATGTCAGAAATCCCAGCCCACAGTGGATGGGACTATTTTCTGGGCAGGCAGATAAGATGGCGAGAGCCGGTTGAGTAATTTGGCACACTCTGGCAGACCGGCCAGTGAGAAAGTCTGCTCTTTTAGCTTTTTCTATAGATATGGTGTGGCCAGTTCCTGTAGTTCCTGATGTTGGAATGAACTCTTCTGCCATGCCAAGGATGCGTAACTGAGAATCATGAGCAAGAATACCCCCCTTGTTTTCCTAAGTTGTTTGCTCGTGTATTTATCAGCAACGCAAAGAGAAGTTGCAATAAGATTCTATGCACAGTGAGATCACATAACATTCCTCTTTCCATGCCTGGCTAATTCACTTGGCGAATGTTTTCTAGCCCCAGCCATGAATGCCAGACTTGACTTCTTTTCAAAGGCAACCTCAGTTTCAGATTCCACTTCTGTAACACATACCTGACCCCAAGTACTTGGAGGAACAAGGGTTTTTATTCATGTCTTGCTTCTGGGTTACAACGGATCAAGCTGCCAGGAGAGCTAAACCAGCATTGGGAGCCGAGGGAATGGAGGGAATTGGCCACATCTTCTCCACAGCAAGAACAGAGGGTGGACCAGTGCATAGCAGCTTGCTGCCAACTTTGCTAAAAATCCTAACCAGTTCTCTGTGTCTTGCCCACCTGCCCAAGGAATGTCCTAGCCAATGTGTCTGGGTCTTCCCATGGCAATCCTGCAGTTAAGATGATCTCCTACAGCTGTGCTCAGAGTCTTTCTTAATTAAATACACTTCATAGCTGTGTACATAGACCCACCCACAAGTTGATAGCTAAAACTGTCTGGCACAAAAGTTAAATAATATTATATTAACATGGCAAAATCTATCTATCTATCTATCTGTCTGTCTGTCTGTCTTATCTGTCCTGCCTGCCTGCCTATCTGTTTGTCCATCCATCCGTCTCTGTCTGTCATCCATCTATCTGTCAAAAGGCTATCTATCTCTATTTTTTAAACTTTTATTTATTTTGCACACGCGTGTGTGTGTGTGTCAGAGACATGTATGTCTGTATGTCCCTATGGAGGGACCATGAGTGACTTTGGGAATCATCCTGGATTGCTTCTACCTCCTTCGTGCTTCATTCTGGGATTTCCCAGCTCTGCCCACCAGAGCTGGAAAAGCTGCCATTACCATTTCCATCTGGCATTTTTACATGGGACCTGGGATCCAAACTCAGGATCTTCTGCTTTTTTTTTTTAATGTGTATTTTTTTATTTTTCATTTTTTAAAATTTATTATTTATTCAATTGTGCATGTGTGCGTGTGCGTGTGTGTGTGTATGTATGTGTGTGTGTGTGTGTGTGTAGAACCACGGACGAATTCGGGAACCACCACAGACCGCCTCCACCTCTTCGTTTACTCTGCCCTGGGATTCACAGGCTCTGCCCTACCAGGACCAGAAACGCAGGCCGCCCCCGCTTCCACCCAGCGTACATGGGGTCTAGGATCCGAACTCAGGACCTCCCGCCTGCAAGGCAGAGGCCTAACCCCTGAGCCACCTCTCCAGCCCCAGGATCTTCTGCTTTTGAGACAGAGTCTTAACCCCTGAGTCATCTCTCCAGCCCTCTATCTATCTATCTATCTATCTATCTATCTATCTATCCATCCATTCATCTACCTCTATCTATCTATCTATCTATCTATCTATCTATCTATCTATCTATCTATTTATCTATCTATCTTCTATCTGTCAAAAGGCTATCTACTATCAGGAGTTAACTCACAGGCATGAAATGTCTTTCCATTTTAATTGTGTCTTTAATTTCCTTCATTGACATACTGTAATTTTTTCTTTTTAAAAATACTTATTTGTGTGTGTGTGTGTGTGTATGTGTGTGTAAAGTGACCATACACATACCATGGTGCATGGGTGGAGACCAGAAGACAACTTTCAGAAGACAGCTCTTTCTTTCCACCATGTGGACTTTTAGGGATCAAAATCAGGTCACTAGGTTTGTGACAGGTAACTTACTGAATTATCTCGACCGTCCTGTAATTTATTTTGTTATTTATTTATTTTTTTTTTTTGCATGTGTATACCAAAGGGCACTTGAGTGTGTGTGCCTGGGGAGGCCCAAGGGTGACATCAGGAATCATCCTGGATTGCTCTACGTTCCTGTGGCTTTGCTCCGGATGTCCCAGGCTCCAGAATTGCAGGCCTCTGCCATTTCTGTCCGGCGTTTTTAGATGAGGTGTTTTTAGATGAGGATTTGAACTAGATCTTCTTTGCTTGTGAGGCAAAGGCTTTAACTCTTGAGCCATCTCCTCAGCCCTCATTTCATTTTCTTTTTTTAAAGACAGAGGTAGGCCTCAGACTTCCTATGTAACTGTGGCTGGTTTTGAACCCCTCATCCTCTGGCCTCCCCTTCTGGAGAACTGGGGTGACAGGTGTGAGCCACCACATCTGGCATCCACGTTTTATTCTTGCTGCATCAGGAGTGGGATTATTTTCTACTTTCTTTCAGGTAGCTGGCTGGCTGTGCACAAAAGCAATGCTGATTTTGCATGTTGGGAAAAATTAAAGAATCGAATTCTTCTTTGTGTTTTGCTGGTACTTGCTTTGAAGTCATCGTCTCCTCCAGGGCTTTTCTTTGTTAGGTTTCTGATCGGTCCGGCCAGTTTCCTTGGTTGTAATTCATTTTTTCCGGCTTCCTATTTCTCCCCTCCCCCTCACAATTCTCTCCTTTTCCTTCCTCTGTATGTCTTCTTGATTTAGATTTCGTAGGTGGTCTGTTGCTAGGAATTTATTAATTTCTTCTGCTGCTCTTCTAGGGTGGGCTGGAAGCAGAGCCCTGGGTGGTATTTGCATGGGAAGGACAAGGTTTGGAAGCAGAACAGCACTGCACTCGTCCAACGCAGTCCCAAGGCTGGGTGCTTCAGACAGAAGCGCTGTGTACAGATTCCGACTTCCTCACGCAAGAGGAGGAAAGGGGGGCCTCGTGATCTGTAAGCTTCTAACATACTATTCAGCCCGAAGATGGTGCCGCTTCCTTGTAGGTAATGTCACCTGCCACTGTTGCTCTCTGACTTACTGACGGCAACAAAACCCTCTACTACCAGCTCTGCATGGACCATTGTCACCACCATGCATGTGATAAGCTGTTCCACTAAAACTCTGCCACACGGACACCTTCCCAGGCTTCCATGGTGCCCCTTTATCCCAGCCAAGTTCTCCTTCCTGATCTGTTTCCTTCTCTTCTCTTTCTGATCATTTCCTTCTCCTCTCTTCTTGATCTAATTCCTGATCCATTTCCTTCTCTCTGCCTGATCCAGTTCCTTCTCCTCTATTCCCGATCTATCTCTTTTCCTGCTCCATTTCCTCATCCATTTCCTCCTCTCTCCTGCTCCATTTCCTCATCCATTTCCTCATCTCTTCCTGATCCATTTTCTTCTTCTCGCTTCCTGATCTCTTTCCATCTCCTCTGTTCTGGATTCATTTCCTGATCCATTTCCTTTTCCTCTTCTTCAGAATCTGTTTTCTTCTCCTTCTCTTCTCTTCCTGGTCCATTTCCCTCTCATTCCCCAGCTCCTTGTCCCCTGTCCACGGAACACCAGAATTTCCAGACATTTAATCCCTCCATCTTCTTTTCCTTCCCGTGTGCAGCGACAGCTTCTGTCTTGGTTTCTTTTTCCTGTGGTCGTGCAGAAACACCCTGAACACCACTTAAGGGAGAAAGGGTTTATTGCGGCTCACAGTTCAAGCCTAGGGGTCATCGAGATGGGGAAGTCGAGGTGGCAGAGCAGAAGCAGCTGGTCACGTGGCACCCATAGCCATGAGCAGAAAGCCATGACTGCTGTGCGCTCAGCTCAAGGTCTGTTCTATTCAGTGGAGAGCCCCAGCCCAGGGCATGGCTCCTCCCACAGTGGGTGGGTCTTTTCACCACAATCAACCTGATCCACATAAACCCACACCCAGGCCCAGAGCCCTGAGTCCCACGTGATTCTAGCCCTCCCTAAACTGACAACAACCTAGGTTAACCACTACAGTCTCTGATAACATTTTTCAAAGTTGTATTTTGGGACACATGTTCTTTTGTGCTTTCTGTCTGGTGGGGAAATGAAAGCTTTCCTGTGAAACCAAAGGGCTTTCATCTTGCAAGGAAATTCTTGAGAACCGTTTACACCCTCTGGTTGACCAAAACTCAAGTAAAGGGACCTAACAGCTACCTTAACCCTTGCTAGAAATGTGCCCTTTCTTGGTCAGCCATAACTAGAATGAAAGTATAAACCTCGAACCAATGAAGTTAAAGAACAGAGATGCCCACTGCATTAGGGATAAAAGATTGATCAGGCTACCCATTGGTGTGCTCGCTCACTCCACTTAGAAAGGCTAAGACCCTTCTGCAGTAGCCAAGATTTTCTTTGTTGGGATATTTTGATCTCTTGAGTGCCTGTTTTCAACCCCCGGGGCCTTTGAAGTTCTTCATTTTTTTTAATGTTTTCTATATATTTTATTTATTTTGTGTGTGTGTGTGTGTGTGTGTGTGTGTGTGTGTGTGTGCATTCCCTCGTGACAGAGGTCATAAGACAAATTGGAGTCATTTCTCTCCATCCATGTTTACCTGGGTTCTGGGGATTGAACTCCAGTCACTGGGCTTGTGTAGCAAGTGCTTTTACCTGCTGAGTCCCTACATTTAAATTTTTATATGTATATTTGATTATGTACACGTGTATGTATGTGCACAGATCCTGAAACTAGAAAAGGTCAATGAGAGGTGGAAAAGAATTTGCAATGAAGGGGATCAAGAATATAGCTTAGGGTAGAGCACTTGCCTAGCTTATGTGACTGCCCAGGTTCAATTCCCAGCTCTGTGTGCTAATCAAGAAAGTGAAGTGTAGGCTTAACTTGACGTTCCCTCATAGTTACCAGAACCACTTTTTTTGTATTTCTTGGCCACTTGTTTGACCTTTTTTGTAAAGTGCTTATTCAAGTCTTTTGTCTATTTTTAAAAATTTAGTTGAAAGCTGACAAGTTTTTGGACTGTGAAATGCTCATCAAGGTGTGATTTGTCTCCCACCTGAATGTGTTAGGAAAAAACCTAGGGACGGGGGCTGGAGAGGTGGCTCAGGGGTTAAACCTCTGCCTTGTAGGCAGAAGGTCCTGAGTTCGGATCCTAGACCCCATGTATAGACGCCAGGCGGAAGCGGGGGCGGCCTGCATTTCTGGTCCTGGTAGGGCGGAGCCTGTGAATCCCGGGGCAGAGTAAACAAGGAGGAGGTGGAGGTGTCCATGGTGGTTCCCGAATTCGTCCGTGGTTCTACACACACATACGTACATAGCCGCACATACATATACACACACGCACACATGCATACACGCACAATTGAATAAATTAAAAAAAAAAACCTAGGGAAAAAATAAATAATTCTAATACTTTAAGATGCTAGTATTCTCTCTCTTTCTTTCTCTCTCTCTCTCATGTTTCATCTCTCAGTCTTTCTTTTCCTTTTTGCCTTTTTGGACCCCATACATTTTTATTTGTTTGTTTAAACTTTGAATGCAGCCCAGTCTGACCTTGAACTCGTGAAGTAGCCAAGACTAGCCTTGAATGCCTTCTGAAGCCTTCTGCCTTTATCTACTGAATGACGGGCGCTCAGACATGCACTGCTATACACACCCAGCTTCATTCCGCTTGTTAGAAATGACGCATGATTGGGGTTGGAGAGATGGTTCAGGGGTTAAGACTGTCTCAAAAGCAGAGGCTCCTGAGTTTGGATCCCAGGTCCCATGTAAGAACACCAGGCAGAAATCGCGGTGGCCTGTACTTCCAGCCCTGGTGGATGGAGCCTGGGAAATCCAGAGCAAAACAAGAAGGAGATAGAAGCAATCCAGGATGATTCCCGAAGTCACCCTTGGTTCTCCACAGGGACACAGTGCCCTCTGATACACACACACACACACACACACACATACACCACACACATACACACACACTCTAAATAAATATAAATAAATAAATGAAATTCTTGAAAAGAAAAAAAAAGAAATAATACATGAAACCTTGCTTGCTAACCCTGTGTTCATAGCCAACATTAATCCCCATGAATGCAAAAATCCAGGCAAAATGCATACACCAAAAAATAATTGTGGTGGTTAATCCAAATACTTTTTGAATTTAGTAATTTTTCTTCTGTATTCACAATTAAGTCTACTTTGGTGATAAGTATGATACATGCCAGAGGAATGTCTAGTAGACTGGCTCCTAAGCTGAAAAGCTCACAGTCTTCAGGGAGTCGCTGTGCAGATGAGGAAAAGAGCTCAAGTGCACAGGTGCCCAATGATTGCATGCACATATGTGTGTGGATGTGTATGGATGTGTGCATGTGGCACATGCATGTGTGGGTACATGCATGCAAGTGTGATGCATGCATGCATGTGCTCATGTGGGTGTGTGCCTGCAGTGTGCATGCATGGTACACGCATACATGTGGGGTACATGCATACAGATGTGTTCATGTGAACCCTTGCTTGCTAAGGATGCATGCATGCAGCAGTGCATGGGTGGATACATGCATGCATGTGTTAATATGGGTGCATGTATGCAGTGTGTGCATGTATTCATGTGTGGGTGCAATGGGTATGTACATGTGTGCTGGTGCATGAATGCATGTGTGTTTGTGTGGACTCATGCATACATGTGCATGTGTTGGTGTGTGCATGCAGTATGTTCATGTGTGGGTTACATGCATGCATGTGGGTTCATGTGTGTATTTCTGTGCACAATTTGTGTGAATGTGTGGGTCTATATGTGCATGTGTGTGTAGAGAGAAGAGCAGATCTCTATTGTGGAAAAGCAGTGAGAATATATAAATCAAGAGGTTTTCTTTTTTTTTTCCTTCAAAGAGGCAAACCACAAATAACCTTTCTACATTACAAATGCCATTTTTTCATTTCTCCCAAACTAGACACCAATTAAATTAGCCTTCGTTTCCCCAGAGCTTGGGTAGAGAATTGTTTCTTGTTCAGTGCTGGATTCTGACCATGCGCACACTAAGATAAAGGAAGTAGCAGTGGGTCTGTGTAAAGATGATGGGAAACCATTGAAAAGAAATGACCACTGGAGGGTGGGGAGATGAGAAATGATCATGCATCAAAATCTTCAGGCTAAATGATACCCTCCCCCTCCTCCTTTTTTCTTCTTGACATTTTAAATGCAATTATGTTGTAAAAGTATATGCCCTCTTCTCCCATCAATTTTACAGCCTTCAAAGATGAGACAGGCAAATGTAAGGTAGAAATGAAAAAGATAAATCTAGCAATTCTTTTCTTTAGAGGATCATCTCAAAATTAGATCCATATCTCATAGCAGGTGAATTTGTTTCCTAATTGTAGTAAAAGCCAGAAGATTTTACTTGCAGATATAGTATCCACGGCAACAGTGTGGAGTTTTTCATTCACATATAAGTGTATGGAGCATGTGCAGGTGTGTGTACACAAGCGCACTTAGTGTCTGTGCCTGTGGAGGCCCAAAGGTGATATTGGGAATCATCCTTGACACTTTTCCACCTTATTGTTGTGAGCCTAGGTCTCTAACTGAACCCAGAGCAGCCATTAGGATCAGCTAGGTTGTTATGAAGATTCTGGGTTCTGCCTTCAGAGCTAGATTTATAGAAGGGTCATCACACTGACCTGGGCTTTAACTACTGAGCCCATCTCCCCAGCACCTTAGTATTTACATATATATTCTCGCTCTAAAGCCAAGTCTTGCCTGGAGCTTACTCATACGCCAAGCTGGCCCTGAACTCGTGGCAAGGTAATCCTCCTGCCTCAGTCTCTAGAATTCTAGTCTCCTTCTTGACCACCATCTGCTGCCAACAATGCTACCTCTGGCTGTTACCTGATGGCACTTCACATAGCCGTGCAATTCAACACCACACCACAGCACCCTTCTGTGACCAGGATCCACCCAAGCGCCCACACATGTGCCTCAAAGCTCATGCACTTTCTGGGAAGCTTGTTACCCTTGAGATTCTGGGAAATCATTTGGCTAAGATTTTCCAGCACTGTACTGTTCTCCCTCAAGGATGGACACATTCTGTGACTTGCAGAGAGGCCAGCTGGGGCTCTTGGAACGAGGCTGGCTTTGTCTCCTTCTCTGACACAGCCTCATTTATTCATTCAGCAGGGGTTTGGAGATCACATGTGCTACTTTCTTTTTCTTTTTTAGTTAAAAAAAATTGTGTGTGTGTGTGTATGTGTGTGTCTGGGTGTCTGGGGGTGTGTGTCTCTGTGTATCAGAGGGCACTGTGAATGCTTGTGGAGGCCCAAGGATGACTTTGAGAATCACTCTGGATTGCTTCTACCTATTTCTTTGCTCTGGAGTTTTCTAGGCTCCATCTTCCAGGGCCAAAAGTACAGGATGATGTCATTTCCACCTGGAATTTTTACGTGGGATCTGGGATCCTAACTCAGGACGTTCTGCTTGCCAGGCAAAGGCTATCTATCTATCTCTCTAGCCTGAGACGTTCTTTTTAAAAATATTTTGAGAGAGAGAGAGAAAGAGAGAGAGAGAGAAGTACATGATGCTATGGTGCATGGCTGGAGGTCAGAGGACAGCTTTCAGAAGTCAGTTCTCTTCTTCCATCACGTGGGCTTCCAGGGATTGAGCACGGGTCACCAGGTTTGTAAGCAGGGGCTTTCCCCACTGAGCTACACTAGCTCTTATTACTAGTTGTTTTCATGGGTGCTAAGACACGGTGAGAGAGTCAGGTATGTTGACCCTCACCAGTAGTCTCAGCACGTGGCAGGAAGATCATTACAAGCTCTAGGCCAGCCTGGTACACATATTGAGTTGCCGGCCACCTGGGACTACAATGAAAGACCTGACTTAAAAAAGCCATAATAAGGACTGGTGAAATGGCCCAGTAGGTAACAGTGTTTGCCGCCAAGCCTGATGCCCTGAGTTTGATCCCAGGAACCTACATGGTAGAAGGAGAGAAGCAGCTTCTGAAAGTCACTAATGCATGCATACTGTGGCATGTGTGCCCACCCACCCACACGATAGTAAACCAATAAACAAAGACATGTATGGTGTCTTTGTTTCTCTTCTGCTGCTGTGATAAAATACCCTCAAAAAACAACTTAAGGGAAAGGGTTTAACTTTGGCTCATGGTCGAAGGCATAGTCCACCATGGTGGGGAAGTCAAAGCAGTGGGGATTGGAAGCAGCTGATCACATTGTATCCAGAGTCAGGAAATAGAGAGCAATGAATGGGTGCTAGTGCCTAGGTTGCCTTCTCTACTTTAGGTTGTCCAGGATTCCCATCCACAAATCAGATTTGCCATCCCACATCAGTCAATGTAATCAAGATACTCCCTCACCAATAGCCACAGAGGTTAGTCTTAATCCAGTCAATCCCTCCAGCTGCACCCTGAGTTTTAAGTCGACTAGATGTTGAGTTGATTACTAACCATCATGTATGGTGAGGACCACAGAAAACCTGTCTCAGAGTAATGTATTGGAGATAATAGGGAATAGATTATAAAAAAAAGTGGCAAGATATTATAGAAGATCATTTCACATGTTAAGAAGTACTAAGAAGGGGCTGGGGAATGCCTCACAAGTAAAGGAAACTGAATTTGGATCCATAGATCCAACATTAAAACTGGCAGGTGGATATAGTAACCTACCTGTAAAACTAACCCTGGAAGGCAGAGCCTGAGAATCCGCAGAGCAAACTGACTAGCCAGATTAGCTGTGATAGTATGCACTTGGTTTTAATTAGAGACCCAAGAGTGATCGAGGAAGATTCCTGATATCATCCTTGGGCCACCACAGGCACACACACTCAAGTGCCTCACTCAAGTGTAAATATACTCATCTACACACACATACACACACACACACACAGGCACGCACACACATGTACCCCATATACAAATATATGCAAGAAAACAAGAAGTGCTAAATAAATAAGAGGAGGCATGTGATAGGGCTAGTTGAAAAGTGAGTGGAGAATGTATTCTAGTGTCTTTCCTCCTCCCTTTCCCCCCACACGTAAAGTTCATCTATCTCATCCTGTGCTCAGGCATCCAAGGAATTTTGCCCCTCTACACTCATCCCTGGTGACTGATGGCTTTGCCACTCCGTCTCTTGTCAGGACAAGGAAAGGCAGCCTGCCAACATAGTAGGCACCTTCCTCTTCCTTCAAACTCTCTTCAGTAAGTCCAGTCTAGTCATCGCTTCTTGATCGTGCATGCTGGGCACAACATGGTAGGAAGCAACAACAGCACCGGAACGAACTGGTTTAGTCACGAGGTAGAAATTAGTCAGCCCGACCTGTGAGAGGACTGGGACACACATCTCTGCTCCTGGCAGCGATGGTCCGCAGTAGAGGCAGGAGGCAGAAAGGATGTCTCACTGCAGAACACAGGGAAACAGGTATTGCCGGTTCACCAGGATCTCTGGCACTGGTGGCTATGGACAAATTCACCCTTGAGTTGTTTGTGTGTCATATCTCTTCCTTGTAGGCAGCATCTCTATATGAACTTTTAAAATATTCCCTTGCTCTTTATGTTGTACTTGGTCTATTTTATTTGAGACAAAGCCTTACATCGGGGACTGGCCTAAAATTCTGTATGTAGTAGTCCTGGTTGACCTTGAACTCTGGAATCACAGATATGAAGCACAGCACGCTGCTTTGTTCATTGCGTCTTTTAAAAAGTTAAAAATTACATTTATTTGCTGTGTATGCTGGGGGGAGGGCACTTGCAGGCCATGGTGTATGTGTGGAGGTCAGAGGATATTTTGTGGGAGTTGCTTTTCTCCTTACACCACATAGATGGAACTCGGGCTTTGGGCTTGTGGGTGAGCACCTCTACCTGCTGAGCCACCTCGCTGGCCTGGTCACTGCATCTTGAGGACAATAAATCTACATGTGGCAAGCAAAGGAGGAGCTGGTGCTGGATGGGTTCTTGATGCGTGCTCCGCCCACAGTCTGGCTTAGGCTCTGACGTCTGGATCCCTGGCTTTCCTTTCAGCAGTCGATGTCAGGAGAAACCTAGCCACAGGTTCCCTTTATATGACGCCGTTCTCATTCCAGTGGGTGAGGCTGTGCGTGCATTGAATGTTTGGATGCATAATGGTTTCGGGCCGTGTAAGACTGCAGTGGGGACCTGCAGTGTCTAAGTCAGCAGATTGGGGTCACTTCAGGCCGCAAGAGTTGTATCTTATGTACAGTGACTCTGGCATCGAGGACTCAGTCATCTTATGTACAGTGACTCTGGCATCGAGGACTCAGTCTTTGTCCTTGGAGGAACCAAGAAGGATCCCAAATATCATTACAATGTTAACGGGGGACGGATCGGGCAAGCAGTGTCAATGGGAATCGCTCCTCCGCAGTGACTTGCAAATAGCAACTGTAACTTAATTATTCAGGAACATTCCTGAAACAGTCACCTCCGTCTCCCGGAACATCCCAGATCACTCCCTGGGATGCTTTCGATAAGTTATTTAGAAAGTTACTCCGTGTGAATGTGGGAGTCTGTGACCCAAGATAGTAGAATTGTGCTAGAAACAATTGGTTCTGGATTCTCCTCTGCTTCTTACTGTTTCTCTGAGGCAACAGATTAAATTTTTGTGCTTGTTGTCTGAAGCAGGGTCTCACGGGTCCCAGGCTGGCCTCGTGGCCAAGAATGACCTTGAGGTTCTAATCCTCCTGCCTCTACCTCCCAAGTACTGTGCATCACATGCCTATCTGACCCTACGTTATTATTACTGTCGTTGTTGTTGTTAAGTTCTTTTGTGAGGCTTCAGATGTAGCCAGAAGAGCCAGTAGAACACACAGGAACTAGAAATGACTTTCTTTTTTCTGTGTCGAGACCTACTCTCTGTGTGTTAGGTCAGGGCTGAATCCATGAAATACGTTGTCACAAGCTTGTTTGCAATGCAGAAGGTGACCAGAAGTGTCTCACTTAGAGGAAAGGAAATACTCGAGAGAATGTTCCAATTTAGACTTGGCTGAGAACAGAATCACTTAAACACCCACTACCTAAAGCACTTCCCTGTGTTCCTTCACCATGGATTTCAGCCTGTGACCACTTCTACAGAGGTTTTCCTTTCCAAAGGCAATGCTAGAGGAGGTTAGGGGTAGCGGTTCCTTTTCAAGCTATATTAGGGCTGGGGATGTTGTAGAGTGCTTGGCTAGCAGGAAGCCCTGGACTTGAGACTGGGTGTGGTGGCACAGGCCCGTTGATCCCGTACCACCCTGGGTGGGTACCCAGGAGATAGAGGCAGAAGGATGGGAAGTTTAAGGTCATCCTTGGCTGTACAGTGGAGTTCATAGACATTGTGTCTCAAAAACATTTTTAAGGCATTTAAATCAAAGCTGAGGAGATCTCTCAGTTGTTAAAACGTTCTCCACACAGCGTGAAAACCTGAGTTGGGATTCCCAGAGCCCACATAAAAGCTGGGCACAGAGGCATATCTCTTGCTATCTCAGTGGGAGCCCCAGGTCTGTGGTGTGCATGTCTGCAAACTCATTGTTAGAGTAACGGAGACAAGGGTCTCTGGAGCTCACTAATGAGTCAGTCTAGATGAATCAATGAGAACCAGGCTCAAAATATGTCTCAAAAAATGAGATGAAGTTGAAGATACCTGACATTGACCGCCGGCATCCACATACATACATACGCGCATGCAGCCACATGCATACAGACACCAGACCACATGAACATACAATGTACATGTTCAACTCATGCCCACATGTGCACACAGCCTCATGAGCATGTACATGTAGCACATACACCCACACAAGCACACGCATGCTTAATCTGCCCTACTTCCCTCTGCCTTTGGAACTGCCTTCTTCAATGCCACGTGGCCATGACAGGGCTGTCAATTATAAAGTCTTTCCCCCACCAAGATGCGACATGTGCTGTTCAGTGTCCCTGAGATCCATTTCCCGGCAGAGCTCTGGATCACGCCAATGGCACAGCAGGGCCAGCCACTTTCAGAGACAGGGATGGAAGTGGAAGGAGAGCTGATCTCTCCTCCAGTGTGGGAAGGCTGCCCTCAGGGACCATGACCCCAACACTCCCAAGGGGGTCTAGCAAAAAATCTGCCTGGGAACCAGAAAGTGCAGAAGAAATCAGGACTACAGAGGGGGGGTGACCACCACCAAGTGATCCACCCAAGACTGTTCCTAGATGGAACCTTAGCCAAGAGATTCCTTTGTAGCTCTCCCACTAAATCGGAATGCTTATGCTTGCAATTAGAAACACCTAAGAAACAGAGATTATAAATAATCTTTTTCTGTCTGTTAAGCATCTGTCCGTCTCCTGTATTTATCTGCCCACCCCACAGGATCCTGCAGGATCTTGGGTGCTCATGGAGTAAATGTTCATAGCAGCAGGATGTATCTGTTCATTCCAATACAGACCAGGGCTGTGTGTTTGTTTAAAGGCTAACCTAAAAGAAATGAATGAAGCAGATCCCTCTTGTATATCTCTTGCCATCTCAATGGGAGCGCTGGGTCTGTGGTATAAGGTGTCGCTATCTTTTTGGTTTTCCTGCATTCTCCTGGTTATATTGAGATAAGAAATTCTAGCCCACAGCCCTGGGACCTATTAACTTTGGGATTCAGGGTATGTGGGATTTTTCAAAGGCACATGCGTAAAAATGCCAGGGGAGGGCTGAGCAACTGAGTTCGTGCCCAGCATAGATGATAGTCTGAGCTCTGGTCAGCATCCCAATCCTTCCTCTGAAATTTTGAGATTTCCACTTATAACACACTATAAGAAAAAGTGCAAATGCTTTTAGATTTTCTTTATTAAAATATTATTTGTTTATTTACTTAATTTGAGAAAGACGATAGAGACTGAGAGAATGCATGCCACGGCAAAGAGTTGGGTCAGAGGACTTTTTTCAAGTCAGTTCTTTGCTTTCTCATGTGGGCTCTGGGGATTGAACTCAGGTCTCCAGGTTTGCAAGCAGTCATCCTTACCTGCTAAGCTATCTCAGTGGCCCTTCTCCTAGGTTTTCTAAGCAGTTAAACTTACTGACTTTTTTGATGGATAGATAGATAGATGACAGATTGTTTGGTTGAGGCTGGAGCTAGAACCCACAGCCTTGTGCATGCTGAGGTTGTCTCTACCACCTGCAGCCCCTGCGGTGACGTCATGCTTGACTTCATCATTCTGTCCTTTTTCTCTGCTCCGGAATCCTTGACTAGGATCTGGAAGTGTGTTGCATAACAGTGCTGCAATAGGTCACCTTATTCCTGACTTCAGCAGGCAGGTACATAATTAAATAAGCAGTATTATTGTTGTTGTTGTTATTTGCAGTACTAGGCATTGAAGCCAGGACTTTGTGCATGCTAAGCAAGCACACTACCACTGAGCTCTAGCTGTAGCTATTTTCGTGCCTTTTACTTTGAAGTGGAGTCTCATTGGTTGTCCAGGCTGGTCTCAAATTCACTCCCATAGCTCAAACTGGTTTTGAACTTGAGATCGTCCCATCTCAACCTTCTGAAGAGCTGGCCTGACAGGCCTATGGCATCCTGCCCAGCCGAACAAGTGCTGGACTTACTTTCCTTTTTGCTGCTGTGCTGCGACACTCATGTACAACTTAGGAACAGCGTGAGATTGACTTAGTTTACAGTTCCAGCAGAGATACAGCCCAACAGTGGGCGTCACATGGCAGAAGGCAGGGCCGAAATGGCTGGAGGCACAAGCAGGAGGCCAGTTCAAGGAAGGCAGATTGAACAGAGCAAAGAGAGAGGAAGCAGGGCTGGGCCACTGAGCCTCAAGGTCTTCCAGCAAAGCTCCACCTCCCAAAGGTGCCAGGACCGTCCCAAACATCAACACCAGCTAAGGACAACCCACATTCAAACCATGACAAGGAACATTACAGTAGAGCTTCCAGAATCTTGAGTTAACACACGTGAAGGTCAGTCTTGACTATCAGCTTGATGGAACTTAGAATCATCGTGGAAACAAACCTCTAGGGAGTCTCTGAAGAAGTGACTTTAGAGAGCAGGCTCAAGAAAATAGAACCCAGGCTGGAGAGATGGCTCAGGGGTGAAGCCTCTGCCTCTCATGCAGAAGGTCTTGAGTTTGGATTCCAGGTCCCACATAAAAGCAGAACCTGGAAAACTCCAGAGCAAAGCAAAGAGGAGGTAGCACAATCCAGAATGATTCCTGAAGTTACCCTTGGGCCCTGTGAAACACGTGCGCGCGCGCATACACACACACAGAGAAAGAAAATAGAACCCGAAAGCTAAAATGTTTTTATAGAAGGCATGGGAGGAGCTGAGGGCACACAGTTCGGGGATAGTGCACTTGCAAACATGAGATCCTAAGCTGGATCGCGCAAACCCATGGAGAAAGAAAACCAGCGAGCGCAGGCTTACACTCCCATTGCTGGGGAAGTGGATATAGACAGACCTTGGGGTTTGCTAGCCAATCAGTGCAGCCTACTTGGTGAGTTTCAGGACAGTAAGAGACCCAAGAAAGACACAAAGCCTTCACACATGTGCACACATATATACACATGCATGCATTGGGTACACGTGTACACACATAAGAGCATGCACACATACACACAAGAAATGGCAAAAAATTTTTGGAAAAACAGCTTTGGTGAAGTATTACAAGAAAATCACTGGAAAGCCTTAAGAAATGTCTGAAAATGGGCCAAGTTAGAGTTAAACAAGGGTCACCCAAGCCCACCGGGATTGATGGCACAGGCCTGTAATTCCCACACAGAGGGGCAGGCAGGAAGCTTAGAAACTCAAAGGCAGGAGCGCGGATACCGCCGCTGGTGGGTGCTTGCCTGGCTGTCGCTTAATCCCCAGCAGCGAACTGGATGTGTGGCTCACCCTGTCATCGGGGAGCTTGCAAGGAAAAGGAGGAGTTTAAGGTTGTTCTCAGCTGGATAGCAAGGTCAGTTTGGGCTACAGGAGACCCTGTCTCAAATAGCAACAAGGCCAGCCTCTGCTACGTGGTCAGTTCAGGGCCACTCGACCCTGTGTGACAGCTGTGACCCCTGATGCATGGACTCTCCCGTTCAAGTCACTGTGCCTATGTTCATCCCTCTAAGACAGACTGAGACCACCTCCCCCCACACCCTCACTCCCATGTGTTGCAGCTTTGAAGGAGTCAGAAATAGCGCTAAAGGGTTTTATTTTAAAAATCTATCTTCTGTCTGTCTGTCTATCATCTATCTCATCATTTCGTTTTGAATTGTTTTTCCCTTGGCCACTCAATTGCCTTTATTTCAGAGATGAGCTTCATAAGTAGAACTGAGCTCTGAAGAATCCTGTAGATGACCATGTTTTACAAGGACAGTAAAATTCTATTTTCAGCAAACTTTATGGAAACAATGCTATGAGGAGCTATTTTTGGATCCAAAGATCATTTTATATCTTAAAAAGATTATCCTGTGACTCAAGCAGTTGACAGGAAATGGTAGCTACTGAAACATTGTTGCAGCCTATTGTTTGACTTGTTTCCTAAAATAACTCCCCAGCTCAATCTTCGATCAAGATAACATGACAATGTCTTTTCAAGAATTTTATTAACACATGTATATGTGATGTATATGTGCATATAATATATGCATGTGAATGTGATGATGTATGTGTGTAATATATATGTAATGTGTGTTATGTATGTGATGCACATGTGTGTGTGTATGATGTGTGTATATTATGTATGTGTGTGTGAATGTGATGTATGTGTAATGTATAGGTGACGTGTGAGTATGATGTAGTTATGTGATGTGTGTGTATGATGTGTGTATGTATGTATGTGATGTGTGTATGATGCATGTGTGATGCATAGATGATGCATGTATGTATATGATGAATGTGTATATTATGTGTGAATATGATATGTGTGTACATGATGTACATCTCATATGTGTCTGATGTGTCTGTATGATGTATGTGTGTGTGATATGTATATATGTGTGTGCATGATGTGTGTGATGTGTGTCTGATGTACGTGCATGTGATGTGTATGAGCGTATGATGTGCATGTGATGTACATGTGAGGTTGCTCCTGCCACAGTGCTCGTGTAGAGCTTAGAGGACCACCTTGCAGAGTAGTGCTCTCTTTTCCCTGGGTTCTGGGATCGAACTCTGGTCGTCAGTTTTGTGTTGCAAACACTTCACCACTGAACCATCTTGCTGTTCTCCTGACAGCTCCTCCTGAGGTGTTAAGATTTAGCATTCCTGGAATACCTGAATGATCATGGAACTGTGGTTACTGTCAGATAGTTCACTTTTTAATGTGGAAATATTAGGTTTCAGCTCTTTCCAGAAACATCAAGACTTTAAGAAAGTTCTGTTCTAACTTCGAAGGACCCAAACAACTGATGAGATAAAAATCTCCTCAGGAAGGCTGGAGAGCTCAGGAGTTAAGACTCTGCCTCATAAACAGAAGGTCCTGAGTTCAGATCCTAAGTTCCACATTAAAAAACACCAGGTGGAAATGGCAGTGACCTTCACTTCTGACCCTGGTGGGTAGAGCCTGGGAAATCCCAAAGCAAAGCAAAAAGGAGGTACAAGTAATCCAGGATGATTCCTGAAGACACTCTTAGTCTCCACAGAAATACACAGTGCGCACATACACACACACACAGTGGGTGTGTGGCTCATGCGGCAACCACAGCACTTAGGAAGTTGGGGTTGGGAGAGTCCAGTACAGACAAGAATTCAAGGCCAGCCTGTGCTATACAGCAAGAGATGGTCTCTGAAGACCTATCAATTGATTAATCAATCAGTGCTAGTACTTCTAGACCTATACTGCTCCAAACTGAAAGCAGTAATTCTAACAGGTTCTTGAATACCCATGTCCCTGACAGAATCACTCATTACCCAATGCAGAAACAAGTCAAATGTCCATTAGTGGATGAACGGACGAGCCTGTGTACGTGTCTGGAGTCTCAGCCCTTGGGAGCTGGAGGCTCTTAGCATTTTGCCCATTTCCATTGATGGGTATTTATTTGTTTTTTTTTTTGTTTTTGTTGCTATATGGTCTCACCCTGCAATCTAGGCTGGCCGTGGACTTGAAGCACCCTTCCCAGCTTCCCCAGGACTACAAACATGAGTGACCAGGATGGGCTCTGATTACATATCGTCCCTTGGTAGCCTTTAGAGTCTCTGGTCTGGGACTGCTGTGGCCACTAAAACCTACATGCTCAAGTCCTGTATAAAGTCAGGTAAGGGCAGGAAAATGGCTCAGTGGTAAAGGCAAACGCTGCAAAGCCTGACGACCTGAGTTTGATCTGCAGAGCCTGCACAGTGGGAGAAGAGAACTAATGCTTTGCAGCTGATCTGTGCAGCGGCACAAGTGCATGTGTGCACGAGTAAATGAAAGTAATAAAAATTGGAAGTGAGGTCATACCTGCATATAACCTGTACACAAGTGGTTTGCTTGTTTATTGTGGTTTTTTTTCTCAAAGAGAAAATGTTTAATTTTATTTATTTAACCATTTATTTGCTTAGTGTGCTTGTGTGTGAGTAGGGGTATATTCCTGTCACAGAGCAAGTATGGAGGTCAGAGGATAACTTTCAAGAACTGGTTCTCTCCTGTTGCCTGGTGGGATTTGGGGATCCAGTTCTGGTCCTAAGGCTGTGAGATAAACTCTGTTTTCCCTTCCAGTCACAGTTTTCCCTTCAGGGACACTAGCATTTGTTTACTTGTTTGTTTGTTTTGCACACAGAGTATCCTGAAGTCCAGACTGGCCTTGAAGATTTGTTGATTAGACTAGTCTGGGGGCTGGAGAGATGGCTCAGGGGCTAAGACTCTGCCTTGCAAACAGAAGGTCCTGAATTAGGATCCCAGGTCCCATGTAAAAAATGCCAGGCGAAAATGGCAATGGCTTGTATTTCTGGCCCTTGGTGGGCAGAGCCTGGGAAATCCCATAGAGAAACCAGAAGAAGGTAGAAGCAATCCAGGATGATTCCTGAAGTCATACTTGGTCCTCAACGGGGAACACAGTGCCCTCTGACACACACATACATACACACACATAAAAGTAAAGTTTAAAAAAAAAAGATTAGTCTTGGGCCTCCGCTTGCCCAGCTTGCCACGGTGTCCTGGTTTCCTCTTCTGCACTTCATTTTCGGCTTGCTTTGGATAATGGGAACAAAATTCTCTGTCTGGGAAGGAACACTTCATGCGAGAATGGAAGGCCATGACATAATAGTCCCATAGCAAACTCTGAGGAAGGATGAGAAAAGCAAAGGGAAAGGCAAGACTCTGCAAGGGGTGGGGATTGAGAATCATCAAGTACAGTTGTATGGTCAACATGGCCATCTCTGGGCCCTGTGTGGTAAATTCAGGCTGTTTCTAGATGGACTAGGAGTGTTTATAGTCTGACCTTCTGACAGAGAGTAGGAGGTAAGGATGGAGACCCCAGAGGCAGATGAAACGGATGAGGGATGATGGATTCTGTACCAGGTCAACAGCATTGGAGAAAAACACGAAGTAGAGGAGAGACCCTCTTCTGTGTGTGTGTGTGTGTGTGTGTGTGTGTGTGTGTGTGTGTGTGTGTATAGGTCAGGTTGTCAACTGAACCGTCTCCTCAACCTGGGCCTGCTAGACATTCAGATGATTTCTAAGGGGCTAGAGAGATGGCTCAGGGATTAAGCCTTTGCCTCAAAAGCAGAAGGTCCTGAGTTCAAATCCCAGATCTCCCATAAAAGTGCCAGGAGGAAATGGCAGCAGCTGTATTTCCAACATTGGAAGGTGGAACCTGGGAAACTTCAGAGCAAGACAAAGAGGAGGTAGAATAATCCAGGGTGGTTCCTAAAGTCACCCCTGGGCCTCCACAGACACACATAGTGCCCTGTAACACACACACACACACACACACACACACACACACACACACACACATACACACACACACACACACACAGACATTACACAATAAAAAACTGGTTTTAAGAGGCATAACAACCATGGGAAATGTGCATATCTTACAGGGTCTGAGGAGGCAACTCAGTGGTAAAATGCTGCACAAGCAAAGGGACTGAAGTTCCCAGTAAACTCCAGTTGGTTGTAGTGGGACTCCTGTAACTGAATCTCGGAAAGCAGACATGGGGAATACCTAAGCTAGAGAGACTAGCTTCATCCATGAGCTCTGTGTTTGATTACAGGCCCTGTCTCAAAAGAATAAGGTGAATACAGAAAGAATAAGGTAAAAGAGTGATCAAGGATGATTCTCCATATCCTCCATATAAACTTTTGGGGATGGATATATATAATATATATATATATAATCAAGATATATATCTGTATGTGCATACGCTCACATATGTGCACCCCCACACAAGCAAACACCCATAGACACACCCCATCCTACACATACACATGAACACAGAGGCTTGGTGGGGAGGCAAAACAGTTAACTGAAATCTTTGCCACTGACTCACAGAAACCAACTGAAAAAGAATATATAGAGGAATTCTGATGCTTGCCTGTGGTTTAGATGACATCAAAGAATCATCATTATTTTTTTAAGGCGTAACAAAGGCAGCTTGATTATGTTAACTGGTGCTTATAGTTTCAGAGGCTTCCAGAAGCCTGGGGAGCTAGCTGCACAGTATGTGGAGTTAGCTGCAGTCTAGGGGAAAGCAGGGAGCTGGAGAAAGGCGACCCACGGCGGCAATGATGTTTCTGGCGTCCACTCTCATGGGTTGTCTGCTTGGGAGCTTCTGTGCACTTCTATGAACGTTCCCAAGGGCAGCAGCTGCTGGTGAAATTAGAGACGGTTTACTCCACCTGTAACCCACCTCCACTAAGAGCCTGGGGGTGACTGTGCTGGGGCAGGGTGGGTGGTATGTCCCTTGGTTCCTAGTCCAGCCAGGGTGGCCTCTGCTGCAGGCTGGGGAGCTGACCCGTGAAAGACCCTTTCCTCATCTTTGCTCAATAGCAGGGGATGGAGGACACAGACACCCCTTCACACCTGCGAGTTTGGGGTCTCAGCAGTTCTTGCTGCCCTGGGCTAGGGCGTGGGAGCCAGCAATGTGGAGAAGGTCCCCAGTGTTTGTTTTGCTCGAATCAGAACTCTCATCTCCCCTTATTAACACAAGCCAGGCAGGGGTTGCTCTGTATTTAATTTTCCCTGGGTGGTCCTGGGTTGACATCTTGCCCTTTTGTCTGACGGTAGGAACTTGGGAACCCAATCCTCCAGCCCATCTGCTTAGAGGACCGCTGGCCTCCTGCTGCCCGCCCAGCGGCTCTGGGTGGAGTCTGTTTTGAAACCTCGGCTACAGTTACAGGGAAAAGGAGATCCTTACTTTTCCCGGGAGCGCCAGAGCCAAGGGGTGGGTCCTGCAGGCGCACCCCGGTCTGCAAGACCGAGAAGTAGCAGAGCTCTCTGTTGCCCTGCCCTGCTTCTGTAAGTTCACTCTTAGTTTGGCCAGTCAGGGTCTTGTTTGTAGCCCAGGCTGGCCTGCAGTCCAGGATTATAGGTACGAATCAACATGCCCACAGTCTAGTTGTATATCTTTCTTGCTTGCTTGCTTTCTTAAAAATATTTTTGATTAATTAATATATTTGAGAGAAAAGGGAGAGGGGGAGAGGAAGAGGGAGCAAGAAGGGCAGGTGCCCACGTGTGGTCAGACTTTGTGGGAATCACTTCTCTCCTGCCTCGGTAGGGATCTGTCTTTTTCCTGCTGCCAGGCTGTATATATCTGGCTCATAAGCTTCACCTTCCATGTCTCTGGGGGAGGGCTGGCGTTACTTCGCTAGTCACATCTGACATTTTGTGGGTTAGCCATGTGCTTCTTTGTGCTTACAAGGCTGCTCTGCCCAAGGCCAAGCGAGTGACCTGTGGGTGCTACGGGGCACCTGGAGTGAGGGAGGAGCCAGAGGGCACCTGGAGTGAGGGAGGAGCCACAGGGCACCTGAAATGAGGGAGGAGTCACAGAGCACCTGGAGTGAGGGAGGAGTCACAGGGCACACCTGTAGTGGAAAGGGGAGCCAGAGGGCAAGTGGAGTGAGGGAGGAGCTACAGGGCACACCCGGAGTCCAGGGAGGAGCCCAAACAGTCCAATGGTTTCCTCTGCCCTGCATCCCATCCCTGAGACATCCCAGCAGTATCTAAATAAATGCACCTTGGTATGACAGGGAACTAAGTGGTCACTTGACACCTCCACCACTGCCCTTTTCCTCCCTCTGATGTCTCCAGTCCTGCCCTATGGATGCAGCTGAAAGAGCTGCATCCACATCACAGGTGCAGCAGTGCATGCAGAATCACTACAGCTGGCCGCCTTGGACTCCTCCCAAACGCAGTATCACCATTAGGAGAAGGAAATCAGGAGGCTGCCGCCCTCCATCCCGCAGCCTGGGCATTTCTCCCCAGGTTCGCCAACAGATTTCTAAAGGTTCTTTCTGCCTAAAGATGGGAAGGTCCACCACTGGACAGGACATTCTACTCAAGGCAGGGTGCCGCATCCAGGAACTCATTGCAGTGAAACTTGTTCTTTCCAGATGGGCACAGTGGTCCACAAATCAACATTCCCCCATTGACTAGTGAGGATATGGGGAGAAAGAATTTCAAGCAATAGGTATCTTAGAGGCTAGGGCTGGACAGGTGATGGTGTGTCAGCCTGAGGAAGGGCCACTTGGTCTGCAGCAGAGACCTGGACCCCCCACAAGAGCAGATGAACCAGGGGGAACCCCAGGAATCACAGAAGCAGACTGAGGGAGTGGGATGAATTGAAGAAGAGAGGGGAAGGAAGAAAGGGTAGAGAGAGAAGTGAGGAGGGAGATTATGGGGAGAGAAAGGGAGAGGGGAAGAAAGGGGGTAGGTTACTCATTGTGCTTGTAATACTAGGGAAAAAAGTTTTAAGGTGGGAGGAAGCAGGATGGATTGATGAAGGACAGAATATGGGGGAAGGGAGGGGAGGGATAAATACTTAATATGCTTGTAAAGCTAGGGAAAAAACATTATTTAAAATAATAAATGTACATTCGAATAGAAAAAAAAAAGGTTCTCTCTCACCAATTTTGAATAAGATCACTTAAAACTACCTCATTGCTCAAAGCCAAATGGTTCACATTTTAAAAAACCATCCTGGATTGCTTCTACCTCCTTCTTGCTTCACTCTGGGATTTCCCAGGTTCGGCCCACCAGGACTGGAAATACAAGCCGCTGCCATTTCTGCCTGGCATCTTTTACATGGGACCTGGGATCCGAACTCAGGACTCAGTTACATATATGAGGATCCAGGCAGCTGCTCATCTGCATAAGGGCGTTTATCAATCATGTCTGAATTTCCGGAGGTGGGTCCAGGGCGATGAACTCATTCGGGTGTGACCCTGAAACTGGCAGCCGGGAGCGCACACTCAAAAAAGCTTCAAGGAAGTAATGCGGGTCTTTAGGTGAGGCGCAACTCCCTGGATTAGGGTCAGCGGCTCCATAAGAAACAGGGCAATCCCGGGTCTCCTCTGCTTTCCCGTCCCTCACTCCTAAAAGCCCGTAAAGTCACCTGTGGTCATGAAGAATCCAGATGATATAAGCTAGCCTGATGGAGGAAATAAATGTAGACATAAAACCCAGCAGAGACGAACGCCTTGGTAATTGCTACCTGTGCTTCAAACCTGTTTTCCTGGCATGTGAAAGGTGTAGGCAGAAACAGGGCCATCAGGAGGGCAAAAATCATCTTTGGCTGTGTAGCAGGCCTGGGCTACAGGAGACCTTCACAACAGACAGGGCTGGCAGATGGCAAGTAGGAAAAGACACTGGTGGGCAAAGCTGGTGACCCACCCACATGATTGTGGGAAGAAACAGATCTGATTTGAAAACAATGTAATCTAATCTACTGTCATTTATCACCTCTTATCTCCATTTATCCTCTATCTCCATTTATCCTCTATCTCCATTTATCCTCTATCTCCATTTATCCTTATCTCCATTTATCCTCTATCTCATCTATTACCCATCTATCATCTATCTATCTATCTATCTATCTATCTATCTATCTATCTATCTATCTATCTATCATCTATCTATCTATCTATCTATCTATCTATCTATCTATCTATCTATCATCTATCTATCTATCTATCTATCTATAGCACTACCGATTCAGGGAGGCCCTAGCCTGGGCTCCTGGGTACCGACATGCCCGGACATGTCCCAATAGAGGAACCACACAGGCGGAGGGATGAACAACCAATGGGAAGGAGGGATGAACAACCAATGGGAAGCGGTCTTATAACCTGCCTCTGTAATGGACACCTAGTAAACAGTCAAATGATTGGTGGCTGTCCCCAAGCAGAGGGATGGCAACACCTGATTGGACCCTGACCCTATATAAGCCCAAACACTTCCTGAATAGATCTGAGTTTGCAGCCAACTCATCTACTGCTGCTTCTCGCCTGACTCCCGGGGTCTGGGTGGTGACCCCGTCGCCGGCTCGCCCATTCGCCTGGAGCCCACGAGGCCCCTGTCATTCCCTCACCCCCACCCCGGCAGGTCTGGCGGGGGTTGGGCAACATCTATCTATCTGTCTGTCTACCTATCTATTGACTTTCTAACTACATTGGATTTGAATTCTGACTTTGGTATTTTTGAACTAAACTTGTACTTTTTTAACATTAATCTATTTGTGTGTGTGTGTGTGTATCAAGGGCAACCTGTGGAAGTTGGTTGCCTCTTTCTACCATGTTACTTCTGATGATCAAACTCAAGTTGTCAGACTTGGTGGCAAGAGTCTATCCATCGAGCCATCTTATTAGTCCAGTGTAGTGCTACTGTGTATGACTACCAAGACTCTCAGAGAATGGGCTGTATCTCAGTGGTAGAGTGGATCCACCTGGCATTCACATAACCTAACCTTAAACTTTACCAAGAAAGAAAGAAGGAAGGAGGAAGGGAAGGAGAGATGGAGGGAAGAAGAGAGGGAGGGAGGGAGGAAGGAAGGAAGGAAGGAAAGAAGGAAGGGAAGGAAGGAAGGAAAAGAGAAATAAAGAGAAAGGAGGAGGAGGAAGGTAGGGAAAGAGGAAGGGAGGGAAGAATAGATAAAAAAAAGCAGCTCTTGGAACAAAGCTAGAAGGTAGTGTGTACTACTACTTGCATAATTACTTCCCCACTGTCTGACAAGGTACCTGGGAAAAGCAGCTTATGGAAGGAAGGGCACATGGTCACTCACGTGTGAGGAGATCTAGTCCATCATGGTGGGAAAGGCAGGAGCAGGATACTGCCAGTCACATGGAGACCAGTCAGGAAGCAGAGAGAGATCTTTGCTCTTTGTCATTCAGTTGTGGGAGGGTGTCCCATGGGACAGCGCCCCCCCATTCAGGCTGGGTCTTCCTTCCTCAGTTAAACCCCTCTGGAAGCCCACTCATGGGTAAGTACTGGGCCGTGTCTCCTCAGTGACTCTAAAGTTTGCAGGGGATCTGGTGAGCTGCCTCAGCGGGTAAGTGACCTGCTCACAAACCTGGAAACCTGTTTGTGTGGAAGAAGAGAGTTGACTTCGGAAAGTTGTCCTCTGATGTCCACCCGTGCGTGGCACGCATATGTGCATTTTCCCTCCTCTTCCCTCTCCGTCTTCCTCAAATAAGTGAATAAATAAAGTATTAAAGTCTGGCAGGTTGACAAAGCAGACGAACCGTCACGGCGCTCTGAAGCTTTAGCCATTATACTTATTATATTTGGAATGATAGCAACATGCTCCCAACTGCTTTATTTTTTATTTTTAATCTTTATTTTTTATTCTGCATGTGTGGTGTGGGTACATAAGTGTATGTGCGTGTGTGTGTGTAGTTACGTGTACAAGAGGGCACTTGAGTGCATGTGTGCCCTCATGCACTGTGGAAGCCCAAGGGTGAAGCCCGGAATCATCCTGGATTGCTCTATCTCCTTATTGCTTTGCTCTGGAATTTCCCAGCTTCCACCTTCCAGGGCAGGAAGTGCACGCCGCCCCTAGCCCCTCCTTGGCATTTTTACATGGGATCTGGGGATCTTGAACTCAGGTCCTTTTGCTTGGAAGGCAAAGTTTTAACCCCTGAGCCATCTCCCCAGCCCCTGAATAGTATTTCTGAGAGACAGCTCCACAAGTACAACTAAGTTTAAGGGACTTGTGAGCATATTTTGTTGGCCTCCGTGGTCACTGTGTGCCTAGCCCTGTGCCTGGTGGGTAGGAGCTGTTTGAACTCAACTGTAAAGACGGGGAGATCATGGGAATCCTCTCCTCACAGCTAATTAGTAAATTTCTCCAACAACATAAAGTCAGATGAAATAAACACAGCTTAGCAAATTCCCAATGCCATGCATGTGGGTTTCACTAAACTGTTTATCTTTTTATAAGCCTCTTTGGGGCTTCCAGAACAGGTTCTGACTCAGTAAGCCTGCATTATGTAGCTTGCCATAAAAGTATCAGACAAGCTGGAGTTAACTGGCTGAATAAGTAGCCCTTGTACTGGGGCCCTTGGGAAAAAGGAAAGTAAATGGGATTTGATCAAAGCCATACTTCTGAACAGGCAGGAGACCTGTCAGTCAAGAAGAACATAAATGGCAAAACACAGTTCACCTGCCAGTAAGTCTCTGTGAGTGTGAACCATGTATACATCTGCAAGAGCAAAAATGTGTAGAACAGCCTACAGAAACGTAAATGGGGCTGAGGAGTTGGCTCGGTGGATAAGACACTTGTCCCACCTACATGAGGACAGAGTTTGGATATCCAGAACCCACATAAAAGGGGGGGGGCAGACACAACAGCTGTGAGTGATCCCAATACCCAGAAGGCAAAGACAGGAAAATGTTCAGGACAAGCTGGCTAACAAGGCTAGCTGATTGACAAGCCCCAGGATGAAGTGAGAGGCACTATCTCAGTAAGGGGACTGATCAAAGAAGACAGCTGGTGTCAGAGACATGCACATGCACCTTCATGCACCCACATGCCACATGCATGTGAACACATGTGCACACATTCAAAAACACACACACATGAACTTCCACAGACATGAACAAAAACAAGTAAATAAATAAATAAAATGTAAATGGTAGTTATCCACAGTAGTGAGATTTGAGGTGTTTTTTTTCTTTTATACAGATAAAAAGTCAATATATTTCAGAATGATAAAGATCATAAATGTGCAGCTTGTTAAGTGTTCTGCAAGTGAACCGCTCTGTTGAAAATGAGAAATAAAAGATCACTATAAGGATGTCAAATCTGGTCTCAGTAGGGTTTCTGGATGTAGCAAATACAAACAGAAAATACTCATTTGAGCATAGTTGTTCAATGTTAAGTATGTGTGATAGTTGATCCTGGGTGTCAACTTAACACACCTGGCAAGATCAGCTGTGACCACCCAAAGATTTTATCTGGATGATCAGCCATAGATCTGATGAAACCTCCCTAGATCTCATTGGAACCTCCCAGTGGTGGACCAGATAAAAGGAGCCACAGAACAGAAGACTGGGAAGAGGACGAGAGATTCTAGGAATCCAGCTTTCAGTGGATTTCACGGATAGGAGTGACTTAGCTTGCCCCCAGCTTCAGCCACCAGCCATGCCGCCACCATGAAAGACTATCTCCCCTCTGAAACTATAAGTCTTCCTTCTCCCTTGTTTGACTTGGGTGCTCTTTCACAGCAATAGTTAAGAGTGACCGTTACAATATGCTTCTGTGAAATACTTGGAACATGAGTTCTTCATTTCTTTTTTCAAGGAAAGAAAACAAATGTCATGGAGGAGTCCAGTTTCTAAATGCTCACAGAATACATACTCATATTTGGGTCCTGAGGATTGAACCCAAGCCTTTGTACATTCCAGTCAAGCCTGAGTTTGATCCTCTGAGACCGGGTGGTAGGACAGAACCAACTTCCAAAAGTTGTCCTCTGGCTCCACATGCACACCACAGTCAATAAAATATTTATTTAAGTGAATAAAAATATTTTAAATAAATAAATATTTTATACTGAACATAGCAATTTTCATTCACGTACTGCACCTGCATTGACTTGTGCTATGGTACAGGCATGATAGAAGTCTTTTTTTTTTTGGTGGTACAGGGGTGGGGGGGTGGAACCAGGCCCTCATATGTGTTTGGGCTGGTCACTGTCCTTTCCCTTGGCCTCCATTCAACTTAAAATCATTTTACATCATCTTTATGTAAAAGAAAAATTAAACAGATGGACATTCTCCATCGAGTTAGTATTTTTCCATTTTATTTAAGCAAAGTTTATGATAGATTAATTTATCCATTTACATTTTAGCTTTTTTGCTATTGTAAATTATACAGCCCTGAAGGTCAATGCATGAAGCTTTTCCACAGTTTATTTTTAGGATAGAGAGTTTAGAATATCATTTTATTTTTAGGCCAAGTGGAATCTTATCAAATTTTGTTCAGAGAAGGTTAATCAGCTAACATGATAAAAGTGTCTATGTCTGTATTTCTTTACCTCATATATAGTTAATCATTTTTTCTATACATCTGCTCACTAATTTCACTTGCTGGGTTGTCTATGTTCTATGTATTTTAAGGGGGATGGTGCTATGCTTAAGCTCATTTCTTTATGGATTTAACTTTAGGTGGGCTGTGGTGATACACGCCTGTAATCTCAGCACACGGGAGGGAGAGGCAGCAGGATCTGGAGTTCAAAGCCATTCTCAGGGACATTATAAGTTTCGGGAAAGCCAAAGAAAAGAAGAAAAGAAAAAGAAGGAAAGGAAAGGAAAGGAAAGGAAAGGAAAGGAAAGGAAAGGAAAGGAAAGGAAAGGAAAGGAAAGGAAAGGAAAGGAAAGGAAAGGAAAGGAAAGGAAAGGAAAAAAGAAAAAGGTCAACTTTGAGTATACTTGTTACTTTTTTTCTTTCAATCTATTATTTGGTTTTTGGTTACTGGTTTTGTTTATTTATTTTTTATCTAAAGTAATTTAACATTGGATCTGTAGAAATCTGTTCAGTTCCATCTCAGTAAACAGCATCATTTTTCTCCCTTGATATTTACCTTTTGATTTGATCCTATTTTATTCTCCTTTATATTAAAAAAAGTTGAAATTTCAGAACATCTGCAACTTATTTAGGTTTGTAGCAAATGGTTGGGAGGATTCATTTCTTCAGGCAACCTATTCATTATTTTCAAAGAAAATTTCATTTTCTTCCTGTCCCTTTGATTTTTGTGATGTCTCTATCATATATTTAATATTCTTATGGAATACAAACTTATCTTTAGACTTTACATATTCCTTTGAGCTGTCTTGTTGAAGTTGAATACTATTATCATGATGTTCTATATTACAAAATCTAATAAAATATTATAAAGTGTTATATTGTTATAAATCATGTAGAATGCAAATTATTATAGATTTACAATATATTTTTGAATGTTACAGTTATTTCTTTTAGATTTTGGAGTCCTTCCTTCCTTCCTTCCTTCCTTCCTTCCTTCCTTCCTTCCTTCCTTCCTTCCTTCTTCCTTCTTCCTTCTTCCTTCTTCCTTGACAGGTTTATTGCAGCTGTGCTGTGGTGGTCTTTAAGGTCTTTGGAATTCCGGAAGGACATCCCCCACTGCTGGGATCTCCCTGAAGGAACACCCCTGCTGAGGAACTGACTTCAGTCCTCTCAGAGATAAGATGGCCAACTTCCCTATGCAAGGATTATGGAGCTGAGCTCTCCATATCCAACAAACAACTTGATCTCCAGTCCCACCTGGGCCCAAGATCAACTGGGTTGGGCCCCATTGGGAGCTAACCAAGAAGAAAAAGCCAGTTTCCTGGGCTTGTTTAAGTGTACAATATGCCTGACCCTGACAGCCATCTTTGGTGCCTGCCCCTCATGGCACTCAGGATGCCATGAGTCTGTTCCTTGCCTGCTTCTCATGGATTCCATGCCTGGAGTGCATGAGTTCTCCAGGGCGCCCTAGCCCCCCATGGCACTCTAGTGCCATGGGTTCTTTTCCTGCTGCCTGCTTCTCATGGAGGCGCCTTAGCTCCTCATGGCACTTCACTGCCATGAGTCCGTTTCTTGTTCCTTGTTCTTCATGGATTCCATGCCTAGGCACCATGAGTTCTCCAGGGCGTCCTGGCTCCTCATGGCACTCCACATCTGGAATCCATGAGTTCCAGCCTTTCTCTCCTCTAATAAACTCTACCTTAGTCCTCTA